>CM064914.1:36634560-36899560 GCA_032727855.1 Quercus ilex subsp. ballota
CTATATTTCTTCCTCTCAATCATTTCACTTTAGCTATTTAGTTTTTCCTTTCATTGTTCCTCAATATACAGTCCTCCAGATCAAAAAACTCATGGACACCAAGTTTGGGAGTCCATTTGTCACAAACCCATTTCAGTTTCTTCACTTTCCATCTAAAGAAACCACTAATTGGTTTAGTAAAGTTTTCCTTTCTACCTTGTTGTTTTTTCAAATTTTGGGTTTTACTAAACTTGTTTCAGGTGGTCACCAATGGGATGGGATAATTGTTACTCAATCAGATTATCAAGCGCTCAGGGCCTTGAAACATGAACTAGTCGATTTCAAAGGCGTGTTGCGCAGCTGGAATGACAGTGGTTATGGTGCTTGTTCTGGTGGGTGGGCAGGAATCAAGTGTGTTCATGGTCAAGTCATTGCTCTCCAGCTTCCTTGGAAGGGATTGGGTGGCAAAATCTCTGAGAAGATTGGCCAGCTTCAATCTCTTAGAAAGATTAGCCTCCATGACAATGTTCTTGCTGGCAGTGTTCCTTGGTCTCTTGGTTTCTTACCCAATCTCAGAGGGGTGTACCTGTTCAATAACCAGCTTTCGGGTTCTATTCCTCCTTCAATTGGTAACTGTCTTCTCCTTCAGACTCTTGATTTAAGTAATAATGCACTCACTGGGGCAATTCCTAGTCTTGAAAACTCAACCAGGTTAATTAGACTCAATCTGAGCTTCAATTCATTGACGGGTACAATCCCAAATAGTCTCACGAAATCCCATTCTTTGATCTTCCTTGCTCTCCAGCACAACAATATCTCTGGCTCTATTCCTAATACTAGGGGTCAAATAGGAAAAAATACTTACCACCTTCAGTTCTTGACTCTTGATCATAATCTTATCTCTGGAACTATTCCTGTTTCTCTTAGCAAGTTGGGTTGGCTTGAAGAGATTTCTCTTAGCCATAACAAGCTTTCTGGGACCATACCTAGTGAGCTAGGCAGCCTCTTGAGGCTCCAAAGGCTAGATTTGTCATACAATGCTATTAATGGGAGCTTTCCTGTCAGCCTTTCCAACCTTTCCTCTCTTGTTTCATTGAATCTAGAGGGCAACCACCTTGGAAACCAGGTCCCAGAAGCACTGGACAGGTTACAAAACCTTTCAGTACTCAATCTAAAGAATAATCAATTCAAAGGCCAAATCCCAGCAACCATAGGGAATATCTCGGGCATTAACGCAATTGATTTGTCTCATAATAATTTCAGCGGAGAAATTCCAGATTCACTTGACAACTTAGCAAATCTCACTTCTTTCAATGTTTCTTACAACAATCTGACTGGTGCAGTCCCATTGCTCCTTTCCAAAAAGTTCAATTCAAGCTCTTTTGTAGGCAATATTCTATGTGGGTATGACCCTTCTATCCCATGTCCTTTTTTATCTCCACCTCAGAACAATCCAGGACCATTTCAAGGGCCTACTGTGAAACCGCACCACCACCACCACCACCAAAAACTAACCACCAAGGACATAATTCTCATAGCAGCTGGTGCAGTCTTAGCCGCTCTGCTTCTTCTGTGTTGCATTTTGCTTTGTTGTTTGATCAGGAAAAGAGCTGCTTCAAAAGGAAAGAATGGTAAAACCGCGAAAAGTGCTGCTGCTTTGGGAAGTTCCGAGAAGGAAATTACTTCTGGCACTCATGTTGAATCCGGAGGTGAAACAGGTGGCAAATTAGTTCACTTTGATGGGCCATTTCTCTTTACAGCTGATGATCTATTGTGTGCAACTGCTGAAATAATGGGAAAGAGCGCTTATGGAACTGCATACAAGGCTACTTTAGAGGATGGTAATCAAGTTGCTGTGAAGAGGCTGAGAGAAAAGATTACAAAGGGTCATAAGGAGTTTGAATCTGAGGTTGCTGCACTAGGCAAAGTTCGACACCCGAATCTCCTAGCCCTTAGAGCTTATTACATGGGACCCAAGGGAGAGAAGCTTCTTGTCTATGATTACTTGACTAATGGGAGTCTAGCATCCTTCCTTCATGGTAAGTAGATTCAGCAATCTATTTAATTTCCCAAAATGATTTTTGACATGTTTGGGGCTGTGCAAATATTAACTTTTTATAGTAATTCAATGGTCATTAAGGTCTTGTGCAATAGTCATTTTCTAACCATGATACATTAGCTGTTATTACTGGCTATTCAATATTCATGCTAATGCAATCCAGTGGTTGAATTTTATTGAAGAATCTTAAGTTACAGTGCCATAACTTTTACTTTACCATTTTTAGTTCTGACATATGTACCTTATTCATGTGCAGCTCGTGGGCCAGAAACCATTATCAATTGGCCAACAAGGATGAACATTGCCAAGGGCATTGCACGTGGTTTATGCCACCTGCACGCACAAGAGGAAATGGCACATGGAAATCTCACATCGAGCAACATAATACTTGATGAGCAGATCAATGCCCACATTGCAGACTTTGGCCTCTCTCGTCTTATGACAGCTGCTGCAAACACCAATGTGATTGCTACTGCAGGCTCACTTGGCTACAATGCACCAGAGCTCTCAAAGATGAAGAAGGCCAACACAAAGACCGATGTCTATAGTCTTGGGGTGATTATATTGGAGCTCTTGACCGGGAAATCACCCAGTGAAGGCATGAATGGGATGGATTTGCCCCAATGGGTGGCATCAATTGTGAAGGAGGAATGGACAAATGAAGTTTTTGATTTGGAGCTCATGAGGGATGCGCCAATTATAGGTGACGAGTTGCTTAACACATTGAAATTTGCTCTGCATTGTGTTGATCCTTCACCAGCAGCACGGCCAGAAGTTCAACAAGTTCTTCAGCAGCTAGAAGAGATTAAGCCAGAGCTGCCAGGAAGTTCAGGTGATGAAGGTGCTGGAGTGCCAACAGCAGGTGATGATGGAGCAGTCAAACTGCCATCATCAGCAAGTGAATGATTGGTTTATTTAATTTTGGGGTTTTTTATAGTTTACTTGGTTTATAGGAGATAAGAGATATAGGTATTAGGTAGTGCTCAAATTCTTTGATTCTTATTGTTTGTATGTAAATACAAGCTCATTCCAAACATTATTTAGAATAAGCATTCTTTTCTTATGTAGGAGAATGATGTATTCTTTCTTCTTTTTTGAAACCAGAATTGGTGTATTCTTTCAATAAAATTATG
This sequence comes from Quercus ilex subsp. ballota, assembly GCA_032727855.1. Taxonomy (NCBI): domain Eukaryota; kingdom Viridiplantae; phylum Streptophyta; class Magnoliopsida; order Fagales; family Fagaceae; genus Quercus; species Quercus ilex. Next base: position 36,637,732 of record CM064914.1, read on the forward strand.
AATTTGCAAGACGTTTTTATGTGTGATTTATGTGATTGTGTGACTACTCCATTTTTCTAACATCATTTTAATTCAGTTTCCATTGATAAACAGTGGCAGTTGCTTTTGATAATGTCAAGAATGTTGGTGATGTCCCACGTACAGAGCAAAAAAAGAGCAATTTTCAAGAATCACAATATTATCTTTGATTGCCATTGGTGCTACAAAAATGTACTTGAATGCAGTTTTTCATGTGAAATCTACGGATTTATACACAAGACTAAATCTAGGGATTAGCTCATTCTTAAACTGATATATGAATTCAGATTGGTTTCCAATTAAAATGATAGGGGATACTTCAGTGAACAGTTGATTAATTCTTGGTTAAGTATTTCCTCTATTATGTACTGTTGGCTAAAATACTATTTGCTGCACCTTCTGAATTAAAGGTTACTTTTAAATTGGTACCTTAATTATGAAAACTCGCAATTTGCACACTTGAGCGTTACTATTTCGACAATATCAATATGCTCTTTTTGTCAATATCTATTAGAAACTTTAAAGCTGTTAACCAACACAAAAATGACATTTTGGACGAAAAAAAAATGATGTTTTTTTTCAAATATTCTTAATTACTTTCATAATATAATGAAATGAAGTCATTTCCTATCACATTTATAGTGGACTCACCATAAATTTAATTAGTGAACTCATTACAAAAGTGAAAAGAGGAAGCACCATTCATCATGCTTTGAGAATACTAAAAGATTACTCGTCTTTTTTGAACATGTTATACAAAAATTTTAGACTTCCCTAAGACATACATTGACATGTTAACTACAAAAACTTCACATTTTATAAGACATATATTGATATTATTATAAGGAAAAAGTTGGGCTATAAACATGTTTAGAGATAAACTGGTATTTATTATAATATTTGGCGGTGAAAGTTTTAAAAGTTGAGATATGAAGAAGTAACCCCAAATTTAGGGATTGAATGTTTGTTTTTGGCTTTTTTTTTTTTGGCTACTTCGTACTTTGTGTAATTGTAAAAACAAAATACATAGAACATGTCATTCCAAATTTAAGCAAACAAACCTACCAGAACCCCCTTAGCTTTCTCTCTGGTCAAATCCTTCACTCTCTCTCAGCCATGGACGATCTTCCCATAGAGAAGATAGCAATATCAGGACCCACCCTAGCCTCCTTGATCCAACGGTTCTCCACTTCCCCAGGCCCAATAGACGGTCTCCTATACGGCCACGTGTCCCTCCTCACTCCCTCCACTCTCTCCGACGACACATCCTCTTCCTCCTCTTCCCTTCCCTCCACTTCCACTTCCACTTCCTTCCCTCCCATTTCCTCTTCCTCCCAAACCCTAATCGCCACCATCACTTCCTTCCTCTCCCTTTCCGTCGGCCACGTCAAACCCCTCCTCCTCCCTCCTCCGCCGCCCTCCTCCTCCCTCCTCGGCTGGTTCTCCGCCCGCCGCCGCTCCCCTCTCCGCCCTTCCCTCCGCGAATTCTCTCTCTCCCACTCCCTCTCCTCCCTCCCTTCCCTTTCCTTCCCAATCCTCTCCTCTCGCTCCTCTCTCTCTCCTTGCATTTTCCTCCTCCTCTCCTCTCCGATCCACGACCAAACCATCCACACTCACGAATACCGCGCCTACCAATTCCGCTCCTCTCTCCTTTCCTTCGATCCCAAATCCATCGAAGTTATCAACATCGGCCCAGCTTTCCGCTCCCATTACGGTGCGTTTAGCCCTAACTCTCCTTTCCCTTCTCTGCCTTGCGACCATAGCTCCTCCATGGCTGTCGACGACGAGAAGGAAGAGGAGGAGAGGCTGAGAGCTGAGCAGACTCAGCTCGACGACTGCGCCGAGGGATTCCAGGTTGGGAGATTGAGCAAGATGATGGGAAACGAGGCCGCCAATTACTCCGCCGGATTGGAGGATTTGTACGGGAAAATGCTCGTTAAGATCGAGACCTTGGCGAGGCAAGTCGAGCAGAGCTCTGCTCTGGTTTTCGAGCAGGTAATTGTTCCATTTTCATTGATTTGTTCAAGGAAATAACTTAATTTTGATTTGAATTATGCACTGTGATTTATTGTTCGACTTAAGGATGTGATATAATTTGATTATTTTTAGTGAGACAGTAACTGATATTGGCTTTGTATGTATTCAAATGATTTTTTTGGTGCAATTTTTGAATTATGTACTGTGATTACTCAAATCCATTGATTTTGAAGAATGCGGATGAATTCGAATTGGTTGATTTTGATGAATGTGGATAGATTTGATGAAGTTTCAGTAAGACAGTAACTGAATTTTGATCTAGGAAGCACGGACACCTCATTTAGGGTATCGTACTGGCAGTTTCATGTTATAATTTTTCAAAAATTCCTCGTGTGACCGTGTCATACCCATGTCCTTACCCATACCTGTGTTTGTGTCCATGCTTCCTAGATTTTGATCAATTCAGTTATTGGGTTTATATGTATTCAATTTTTCCCCCATTTTGGTATTGAAATTTTCATCCCATTGACAATGAAATTAATGGGTTTTTATTTTTTCTTCTTTTTGTGTTTTTGGGCAGGAAAATCATAATAGGAAGTTGAAATACAAAGCTGCTCGGTTCACTGGATCTGAATAAATGCCGTAATTTGCTGGTATCTATTTATTCCATGTCAGGTAATTTTTTTTATACCATTTGAGTTTATCTTCATAATTGAGTGAAACAATCAATAATCACTTAGTAAAGCAATTATTCTATATTTGGCAATCTGAAATGGCTCTACAGGTTATGTGATTCTTCTTTATATGACCAATACAGAGTTCACACTCAAAAAATTATCACCTAGAAGTCTTCTTTGAATATAAAGTAGCATGGGGAAGACATGATTCAAGTGATAAGTTTTGATCAAATTTCGTGTATTATAGTTTAAAATTAAAATGGTGCATTTTGTCTAATTAAACATGACACATATGATTTATGTAATCTTGTGCTGATGCCTAGTTGATGTACTTAAAATATTGTGTTTTGAGGCCTTGGAAAAAGATAAGAAATGTCATCTCAATTGGAGTTATATTCTGTTTGGCATCAAAAGACAATCTAAAGCTACATTATTTATCATCTATATGAGCCACGTTAATTTAGTTGGTTCTAGATTTTATCTTATGCTCTACTTATCAACAAGTGATCGTGTACTCACACAGCCATCTTTTATAGAGGAAGTGGTCATTTCTGTATGTAATCTTTTGCTAATGATAAATAATTAAATATCAATGCCTGAAAATCCAGGCATCTTCCTATGCATCTGTTTCCTCATGTGGGTGGGTATGTGTGTTTTGGGGTGGAAGAGTTATACAGGGAGAGGATCCACCATCCTCTAAAAATTGCATATGTGGATTGAAAAAAAGAAAAGAAAAAAGCAACCCCCCCCCCCCTTCTTTCTACCTCTGTGAGTAAAGCCCATGAGGACTTCCTTCTGATCTTGTCTGCTTAAGTGGACCACATTCATTAGTGGTGGGGTTGAGATACATAGTTTCAGTTCTCTCAGTTTTTCTATGAATAATGGTTCATCGAGTATAGATAAGTAGATTGTCAGCTTTGTCTGTCGGTTTAACTGCTTTATATGTACTGTTTCCAGGTATGTCTAAGGCTTTCATTTTTTTTCCCAATTTTAAAATCCTGTGTGAAAGATGGGGTTTCTGTGATAAAATTTTGTGATGTTTTCCTTTTCTTCTTCTTCCTCCATTCATTTTAAAATTTTATTTTTTGCTTCTGATATTAAATATTGAGTTTTTCAGTCCTCAACTGTAAAATTGATGCTTGCTTCTTCATTTTCAAATACATCCCTCCAGGTGCTGACCCTTGATCAAGTCACTGCCCTTCTCTCTGTATTTTTGACTCATTCCATTCACTTCTAAAGCTCTTTGTATAAAGCTTGCCTTGGCAGCTGGAATAAGGAGTCTTACTATGGTCATACGATGCATTAGCAACGGTACAGGTCATGGCCAGACAGAGCTGTTTTTGCCCCATCGTTGTGAGTTCTTTATAGAAAGGCTTGTTTGGCGGCTGGACTAAGGACTCTTGCTATGGTCATTTCCACTTACATTAGCAACAATAGAGGCCATATTAATCATATGGCTGGATGGTGCTGTTGCTGCCTTTTGTTGTGAGTTTCTGAGGGAAGGCTTTGCCTCGGCAATTGGAGTAAATATCAATTTGCATTAGCAACAATAGAGGTCATATGGCTGGACGGTGCTGTTGCTGTCCCCTCATGATCTACTTTGGTACTTTGAAACCTCGCTATTAGCTTGAGATCTTGTTGCTGTATTTCAAATTTAAATTTGTTTCTAGTAGCTATCCTCCATTTCATTTTAGAAGAGGTAGAGAGAGAGAGAGAGAGAGAGAGAGAGAGAGAGAGGAAGCCATTGTATGGGATTTGGATGTTCTTTAGTTTGCAGAGCTTAACTAGGGCTTCCTTTGTTTCTCTGCTTTTCTCTGAAGCAAATTTCTATGAACTATCTCAATATGCTTCCAAATTGCAACATAAGAAGTATTTATTCATAACCGAAGATACTGCATATATTTTACAATGCTACATAGAAATGATTCCTGAGGTAGAGGTTTGGCAGAGGTGGGTGAGGTATAGGTGCCTTCTCTTGGGTGAGGGCAGAACAACCAGGAAAGAAAATGAGGGAAGGCTAGGCAAATGGAGGAGAGAAAATAATAGCCTGAAGCGAATATGCATCTACTCCAGTTAACGTGCTTCAAGTTTAGAAATTAAAAAAAAAAAATCCCTCTTGTTGATGCATTTCGTTATACACTAGCCTCTCAATTCCATTACCAGATAATTAATTCATTCAATCATCTGTCTCGGTTGCTAGATTTTGCTTTATCGTATTATCTGTCTTGACAAGCTTTTAATAGGTACAGTTTGTCATATTGTCTTAATCTCATTTATCAATTAATTCGTTGAATTAGGGGTAAGAGTGCCTCACTTCTTGAACTCAACAAAGTTAGGAATCTGTTGTGGGGCCGAAGTGGTTAAGATGTTTCAAACTTAAGATCTCATAGATATCACAAGGCTTTAAGAACTATTAAGCCAGTTCTTGAAGATTGAATAAATGTATATATTAATTATCTATAGTCGTGTATTAATTATATATGATTATTTTTATAAATTTTATATAATAATTTATTTTTTATTTGAAATAATAACAATAATAATAATAACTGTTATTATTATTGTTGTTGTTGATGATTTAGAATATGGCATTTCTCCTCATGTTTAGTTAATTTGACAATAATTGATGCAAAAGCCATAAAAAATTAAATATTTTTGAATTTCCTAAAATTCATTATAATCATTAAAATTTCCTAATTCCTATTAATAAAATGTAACTGTGGGGTCAGAGAATTTGACAACCCCGGCCCACTTTATACCAAGCCCAAGGCCCATGCCGAGGAGGAGGAAATTCCCGAGGAGGAAGCATGAAAGTCTAAATTGCTCAAGAATCTTGCTGAGGACAACTCTATCCTTGGCCAACCAAGACCGTGAGAGGAGGAAGTAACGGGCCACCATAGGCAGCCTTCTAGGGCATCTAAGGGGAAAGAGCAAGTACAACATGTCAGCCATGGAAGTATAGTGGAGGAGCAAGACCAGGATAAATTGTCACATCCACATTAAATGCGCACGACTAATGTTTCGGCAGCATTAATGGAGAAATGACCCCTGAGCAGTGCTGCCTCGGTTGCCGCAACTCACAAGAGGTCTAGTAAGGTGGCTGATGGGACGGGATGTCAGAGAGAGGCATGGATGATCAACAAGTGGAGGAAAGGGATTGTTGGAGAAGGGCTATATAATGGGAAGAAATAGATCAAAAAGGGGGGACCATTCTCATGGGATAAATACTACTATCAAGCTTCTCGGACCGGGCCGAGGATAGACTTTCTAATATAATTTCGGTTCATCTGCGTTCGATGGTGACGAACACCATATTGGGCGTTGTCTGCGTGTTAAAGCCTAGTTCTTGAACCCACTCTCTACAAATTCATTGTATTGGGCTAGCTGGACTTGAGTTCACTCACTCAACAGTAGAAGTGCTCAAACCCAGTTCCTACAGTAATATTTATAATATTTATTCTATGTAATTAAAAAAGCACTAATAGAATAAAAATATTTATTTTCTTATATTAATTATTTAAGTATTATATGGAGTAAAAACCAAGCAACCCAAGGATTGAGGTTCAAACCGAAACTACTAATTTGTAGAGATGGATAAAAAGTCAACTCAGATGTTTAAGGAAAACTCAAATGAATTAATAACAACAAGGATAGATGATGTAGGGAAAAAAAGAAAGTGTTTCACTCTTATAGACTTCCTCAGTCAATCCGAGGAGAAGTACAATATTTAGATATCACAACTTACAAGGAAGCTTATATAATGTTTTTACAATCTTTCTCCTTAGACTAAAGTTTTTGGATCCCTTGTGCATGGGGGATTAGCTTCTATTTATATTGAGGTTGGATTCATTCCTACTGTCCACTTGTAGGGCAGATATGTGCAGTAGGGAGGATACTTGTCCCATCCCCTATTTTCCCCTTCTTTTGAGGTTGAGATGAGTGGGTAACAGGTTGTTGGAGCACTATTCAAGGGTGTCATTTGGTTATAAATGCAGCATGGTTGTTTGGTGAAATGCATTTGATGTGGAGGAGATAGTTGCTTCTCCCTGAAGTTTCTTTCTCCCTTGTCTTAGGCTCTACTGTTGCTCTGTTGGAATGACTGTATGTCAATAACTTATTGGTTCCATTGGTTACGAATATGTTTCCGAGGTCAATATGCTCCTTGGACTATTTCCGAGGAATAGGTGATCATTGGACATATCTTTTCGAAATTCGCAACAACAATTCCCTCAGGCTTATCTGGTCAAATCTTTGGATGTGATCAGTGTGAGCTTTGCTTTTGGGCCTTTAGGCCCATTCTTTTGGATTTTCCCCTGCACACGTATAATGAAATTTTGATGTCATTTTTCTAAGATTTATATGAGAAATAATTGGTTTGAAATATGGTATTCTTGATCAATTTAGTTGCTTTTGCAACAATTGAAACAAAGTCCTACAAAAGAGAAAAATAATTAATATTTGCATTCTATTTTATCAAAATGATATTTGCATTCTTGAGAATGCATAAAACATGTATATCTATATAAGTCACTATATCACACAATTTTTAAATTTTTAAATACATATAGTATGATCACCCCTTGTTGTCTTCAATTTTTTCTATAAAATAAAAAATTTTACAACAAAAATTATTGAAATATTGGAGGAAACTAATAACAAATTAGTGATATTTATATCAATTTGAAATAATTCGACTACTTATAATGATTTAAATACTTAAAGAAAGTATTACTTTGTATATACTCTTTGTTTTTTATAAATTTGACAATTACAATGGGAGAGAGGATTTGAATCTAGCTAACTAACTGAGATTCAAAACTCTTGGCAATTTATATGTACTCGATCTATGAAAATCTACTTAGTTATTGGATGGGATATATTTTAATATTTCTTGTGGGCATAATTTTGCTAATAAGGTAGTGTGATTATGTATTTGAATTAGTGTAGTTTGTTGGTGAGGCAACACAGCATAACATAATTAAAATTTTGAGATCAATTATAGATCCACATGTTTACCACATGACACTGATGATATTTTAATGTAATGAGAATTTTATATTTGTTGTAAATATAAAGATTTGACATTCTTTGAAAGTTTATTGTTCGAAATCCCACTCTTCAACAAAGAAATTTATAATGTTTAAATTTAGGAGTTATATAAAAATTCTTGTAGTTCAATTAACATTTTCCATCTTTCAACTATCAATTTTTAAAATAAAAAAAAAAAACAAAAAATTGGGAGTCCATAAAATGATAAAACTATTATTTATAAAATATATGATTAGAGCAACTGTATCAGTCCGTGCAAATTTTCTGTCTATTTTGAAAGAAAAACCTACTTTTTTTATGTTACACACCCATTTTCATAAAACATTCACACCGGTTTGTCTATTTTACCATCTATTTTATTCAAATAATCATTTTCTCATTTTTTTTATTATTTTCCACTGGTCCCACCACCTTACCAAACTCTCCAAAATATCTCTGACACTATCTATCTCTTTATTTTCCACCTTCTTCTTGCTTCTTGTTTCTTTTTTCTTTTTTTCTTTTCCTTCTCCTTCTTACATCTTTGGCATCTTCATCTTCTTCTTCTCATTCTCATTCTTCTGCAATTTTGGTGGTGATTTTGGCAGGTTTTTCCACTACATGGATGGTGATTTTGGAGCTCTCCATTGACTGTTGTTGCTGCTACTATTTCGTCTTCAACACCTTGTTCTTCTTGCCGATGCACTCACCAATCCAAGCACCGATCCATTCTCTTTGTCTCTGTTGGTGTGTCTGTGTGTGGGTGTGTTTGGTTTTGTGGTGTTTGTAGTTAATTTTGTGGTTGATTTTTGATTTTGTGTCTGTGGGAGTGTGTATCAGAGGAAGAAAAAGATGATGAGGGCGTTGGTTTTGCAGATAGAGAAGAGATAGAAAAAAAAGGAACGAAATTAGAAATTATTAAAATAATGTATAAAAGAACTACAGTAACTATGTATATATGCGCAATTACTATAGCACTTGTAAATTTATGAACAATTTTACACCCATGTGAGTGTTTTTTTATCAAAACATGTAAAATGAGTTATTTTTTATATTTTACAAAATTATCCATGAACTGCGGTTGCTCTCACAGGTAATAAGGACTTAAAATACTTTATCATTTATTTAAAGGAATATAAAACTTTTTATTTTTTTAACCTATCATGAATTGGATGACAAGACAGTTTTTTATTTTTTATTTTTAATTCCGTTGCCTTTTATCAATTTATCTTTTCCGGTACAGAAAGTAGCCGCAATTTCCTAGAAGATTAGAGCTACAGTTTTTAGTTTTTACACGATGCTTTTGGATAACTGGACATAATGAAACTTTACTAAAATAAACAAAACTAAAACTTGGCTGGAATGGACCTGGAAGGTACGAGAACAAAGAGGACAGGAAAAATCTTGTTCATCAAGGAAACGAGGTGCGGTACCTGTAAGCAAAATTGTCCACATATATTTTACGGCACAGCTGCAAATCAAATTGCTTTTGCTTTCTACGTCAACAAATAGTACTTGATACTATCTCTGAAACATTAACTTACTTAATACTATCTCTGAAACAGTCCTCTGTTTAACAATTCCTTCGTCGCCAAGTTTTAAAAGGTGACAAGTCAAAGACGCTAAGAACGACCTTGAGATATCTAGTAGCTCAAAACAGACAGTAACATATATATATACCCTACCACACCAAGAGGGTAAACCTTTTCACAAAGCTTACACAGAAAGAGAGAGAGGATAGCAAAAGTGTAATACAAAGCGAGCCACGTTGAACTTGCATGAAGTCTGAGATCGTTGACGAGTGAGTTTCATTTTCGACAAGAATTTGTCATGTAAGTTTCACTAAGATAATTTTACATCTCTCTAGCTTTTTTTTTTCTCTAAATTATATTAAGTATGAACCTCCTTGTCTATCTTTGATATGGGTTTCTTATATTTCATTATTTTGTATGAATATATGGTCTGTACTTGATTTCATACTCATTTGGTCCTTCGTCCTTTTATTTATTTATAGGTAATATAAGAATTATTATTGATGAAAATGGAAAAAGAAACATACAATGTGTTCATGAGAATGAACACAGCAAAGCACAAAATAGAACACCACAGAAAACAATCAAGAGACTAAACTAAGAGAAGAAAAAAACTGAACAATAGAAGAATATTCTATAAAACCCCAGCACCGAGACCAATCAAAAAAAGGCTTCTCTGGCACAGGCCTATTAACTCAACCAAAGACTTCTCAAAATCTTCAAAGGCCTGTAATTAAATTCCAAATATCTGAATCAGGTTTCCAAAGCAAAAAATTTAGAATTTTTGGCCCAGATCTCGAACCTGCAACCTTCGCGTTATTAGCACAACGCTCTAACCTGGTCCTTAGTCCTTGGTCATTACTGGTCTTTTACTATCTGCTTTGTGGATATGCATTGTTTTGCTTTCTTGTTGCTTACTATATGTTTAATTGGATTTTTTGGGTTTACGTACACCATAGTACTATATAATTATCACCATGCACTCTTGGGTAATAGTCACTCTACAAGTACAAAATTTTTGTGGGATAGGTGACAAGGGCCGGGTAAGAGAAAGCTTCACACATACACTTCATTTTATTTTATTTTATTTTATTTTTTTTTTTTTTTTTTGTGTGTGGAGAAATGCGTGTATACACTTATAAATTATGTTAGAATATAATTTTTATCTTTGTAAAAAAAAAAAATATATATATATATATATATATATATATATTCTACAATTAAAGCATATGAGGATCAAAATCTTTTTAAGCTTTTAGAAAAAAATGGACTTTGTCTCTTGAAAGGGAGGAATTTATAAACTCATTCATTTGTTGTTAAATAAATTTTAGAGTTATTGTACATGGTTAAACTGAATATTTATTTTTATTTTTTTTGGTGGTGGGTGATTTCAGGGATAGAAAATCAAGAAAGAGACGTAATGGGTGTGATTCAATAGAAGAAACTTTAGCAAAGTGGAAGAAATTAAACAATCAATATGATTTTGGAAAAGATGGAGTTGATGTGACACGTAAACTTCCGGCCAAGGGCTCAACAAAGGGGTGTATGCCAGGAAAAGGCGGCCCAGAGAACTCAGGTTGCAAATATAGAGGTGTTAGACAGAGGACTTGGGGCAAGTGGGTGGCCGAAATTCGGGAGCCGTTTAATGGGGACTCTGCACTGAGAAAGAGTAGCCGGCTTTGGCTTGGTACTTTTGACAGTGCTGTTGAAGCAGCTCTTGCTTATGATGAAGCTGCAAAAGCTATGTATGGTAATTTGGCTCGTCTAAATTTCCCCAAGTACTGTGAGGAATCAACGTACTCCAATGTATTGTCCTCAGATACATTTAAAAGCTCACCAAAGGAATTATCAGATAGTTATGGTGTTGGTGAGGTTAAGGAATCAAAGATGAATAATCTGTCCCCTGCAGGCAAGCTTTACCGTTCCAAAGTTGCTGTTAAGGAATCAGAGGATAAACAAAACTGTTCTGAGGCCTGCGTGTCAAATGAATCAACAGAGGAATTGAAGGTAACACCAGAACCTTCTGACCAGTTCAAAAAAGAACGTTCTGAGGGTTGCATACCTGGCTGTTCTCAGAATAATGAGACTCAGGAATTGAAGCTAGAACACACTTTGAGACAGCCTAGAAAAGTGGAATGTAAATTAAGATCTGATGCTAACCCTTCAAATGATGTTGAAGTTGAAATGTCGACAATGAGCAAAGAAATGAAGGGAGAACTTATAGGAGGTTTAAAATCCAGTGGTTTCAATGATAAACATAATAATCGATTGCATTATGAGCCCATAGATGCGGCCTCGAATACAAGTATTCATTGCAAGTTTTCTGATGATGCTGAAATTGACATGATGGAAATGAGGGAAGAAACTAATGGAGAATTTGCAGAAGTATTAAATTCTGACGATGGTTTCAACGGTATTTATGATTTCTTGCATGGTGTGACCACAGATGTGGACTGCAATCCAAGAACTGATAATATGGCGATAATGAGAGATGAAAAGATGGGAGAATTATCAGAAATATGTAAATTCAATGACTATATTGATTTCCACAATACTTATGATGTATTGCATGATGCACCTATAGATGTAAACTGCAATCAAATAAGTTATTGCAAGCCTTGTAATGTTGAAGGTGAAATGCCGATGATGAAGAAACAAATGAAGACAGAATTTTCAGAAATCATGGAATTTCAATATTGTAATATTTTCAATGATTATAATGACTTGTATAAGCCTTCTTATAATGGTTTCAAATCTGATAAAGCTTTGACAAGGGAAGACATACAAGAAAATTTTACAGATTCCAGTTACAGTAATGGTTTCGACAACAGGTCTCACTACCTGCATAATTGGTCAACAAACAGAGCTATTGAGCCTTTGGGTGAAGGCTGCAGTGTTAATTCTACATTGAAACAAGAGGGAAATTATGATTTTAATCAATTGGAGTCGGCTTCTATAGGCTACCCACTAAGAGGAAGTCCGTCTTATCACTGGTTGCAGAACTCAGACACTTACTTGCCAGGGAGCTCAAATCAAAAGCAAGAGTTAGATTCCGGCGTGGACTATAATTTTGGCTTATCGGAACAGCATACGCAGCTGGAATCAGGAGGAGGTTACAATTGGGATGTTGTGAAATCAGATTATGATACTCGCTTATTGGAAGAGCAGCAATATTTTGATTTATGGTTCCCCAAGTGGGGATATTAGGTACGATATTAGGATGTTTTACAAGTCAGTTGTGAGATTTGTACTCTTTCGATGTAACTGGGTGGATTATGAAAAAGAGATTCATTGTTTTAATTTTTTTTAATAAGAAAAATCATTGTATTCTTGTTATGTTAAAAAAAGAATTGGCCATTGTTATCACATTTCATTTTTGTTAAACTCAAGATATCCAATCGAGTTTCAGAAAAAAAATGTAATGTTATCCAATCCAAAGAGCGAATTCTCTATCTGCTACAAGTCATATACTGAAAAGAAAGGGAAAAAAAAATGCTATGCTATCTGTGGGGACTGGGTTTTTGGTTGCCCAAGCCCAATGGACACGGGTCAAAAGCCCAAAGAACCCCGCAATGAATTTATAGAGAGTGGGACGAAGGTCTAGGCGCCGGCCGGCACTCTCGTGGGGCGAGAATTTCGGTCTCTTTTATTTAAAGAAAAAGACTTAAAACAGTTTACAAATGGGATGGGATCCTCGGCCCATGGCCGAGGAGGCCCTTGCCCTGTTTTCTCTCTTTTTCTCTCTTCTTCTCTACCAACCATCAAGTTTTCCCAGAATCTGTAAATTATTACCTCTTTCTTCTCAGAAAGGATTCCCTTACATTATATTCCCCTTACCCAACCAATCCTAGCCCTACACTTGTTGAGTGATCATGACCTTCGCTCTGGTGCTTGTCCCATCAGCCGCCTTCCCAGTCTCTTTGGGAGTCGCGGCAACCAAGGCGACACTGGTGAAGGTCCTTTCCTCATTAATGCGGCCAGGGCGGTTGTCAGGTGCGTTTAGTGTGGAGATGACCGCTCGCTGCGAGCATGTTCCTTGAACTCTTGGACGTCCGATGATGAGGTCATCCTCGGACTTGGATGTCTCCTCGGCTCAGGCCTTCGGCCCAGGAATGAAGTGGGCTGGGCCGTGGGATTATTTGGCCCCACATAGCCCCTCAAAATTTTGCTGTCCGCGTCCTCGGGCGGAGAGGAGGATTTTGATGTCCTCGGGCACGCGTTATGCACCGTTGAGTTTGGCCCTCTGGGGGTACTGGAGTCTTTTCGCCAGCCTCAGAAGCGTTACCGATGCCTTGAAGGGCGCAACGTGCCCTTCATTAAATCCTGACGGCTTTGTGCTCCCCACGTTCAACGGGAGGATGTCAATCCAACGGTGGGGATTTGCCTAACGGTTAGGGGTGGAAAAACCCGCTCTGTTCCTTGATTTTAGGGTATAAATACCCATTTGAAAGTCCGGTTCCTCTGCTTCTTTGCACTCAAGAGTCTACATCTCCAGCATAAAAGACCTGTCCGAGGAGCTTCTACACCTTTCTGTAAGTCACTCTATCTCCCTTTGAACTTTCTCCTTTTCCATCTTTGCCTCTTTTTCGCTTAATCCCTCTTAGCTCGTTTAGGCTTCATTTGGGATGGGTATTTTTAAGAAATATGTCTTCACTGAGGAGGCGATGGAGAAATTCATCGCCGACTACAAGATACCGGCCAATGTGGGCTTGAGGTATTGTGCGGAGGGTGAGTGGCGCTTTCGGAGGCAGGAGGGTGAAGTAGTGATTCCCATCGTTGCCTTCGTTGAAGGTGGCATGAGGATTCCCATGGGTCCGGTGATGAGAGACTATCTGATGCACTTCCGGTTAGCCCCCACTCAGTGTGCTATCAACGTCTTTAGGGTCCTGGGCTGTGTGGATGCCCTAAATGAAAAGATGGGCCTGAGATTGACCCACCATGACGTCAACTGGTGCTATAATCTCCAGTGCCTGAAGGGCGAAACCTACTATCTGAAGACCAGGGATGACAGAGTCCGGCTCATTCAGTGTCTCCCTGAGTCCAGCAAGGGGTTGAACAAAGACTTCCTCATCGTGTCCGGAGAGTGGCATGATGGCCTTCACTGCCCGACGACGGAGGGGACCCCAGGTGGGCAGTGGGAAAATGGAGAGAGAGAGAGTTCTAGGACCTTAATCAGTTACATATTTTCTCTCGTCCCTCTTTCTTGCACTGTTTGGTTTCTAATGTGAATGTGTTTCCTCTTGCAGATCCGCACGCCTTCACGCGCCACTTCAGCCTGAACAACCGGGAAGACTTGCAAAAGGCGCTGAGGGCAGAGGTTTTTGTGAACGACGCCGATAATCAGGTTAGGGCCGCTCACGAAATTTTGAAATACGACCCGGCTCACAAGTCATTTGCGGCGCCGAAGTACGTTATCAGAGCGAAGGATCCTCGGCTTCGGAAGATAACTGTGACCGAGGACGGGTTTCGGTTCCCTGAGGTGCCCTCCACATCAGAAGGCGCAATACCTGCGGGTCCCTCCTCCTCCCTTAAAATTTCGGAACCCGCCGAAGTGGGCCCTGAGAGGGAAGTGGAGGTTGCTGATTTTGGCCCCGCCGAGGACGAATTTAGCGTGTTTGATCAAGCTCACCAGTCCGAGGACCCTCCAGGAGATTTGGGTGATCCTCGTCTGACCGAAGCGGATTTCTCAGCGTCCAAGTCCTCTTCTCGGCAGAAAATGGGCTACAAGAAGAAGCCGCAAGTTAGCTTGGCGGAACTGATCGAAGGCCAGCCGGAGAAATCTAAGTCGGAGCTCCCTCCTCCTCCTCCAAAAACTCGTTCTGCCCAGGGCAAGTCGGCTTCTACCCAATCAGGGCTTCCTCCCTCTCTGCCCAAGACGAGTCTGCCTTCCAGACGTGAGCCCTTTGACCCCAAGCAGAAGAAGGATAAGGGCAAGAGGCCAATTGAGGAGAGGTCCGAGTCCCCACGGGAGGAGGGTGATGATCAGCGGCCGTCCAAACAGTTGAAGATAGGCTCCCGAGGCCGGGACAAACAGGTCGACGACCAGCCCGAGCCTCAGGCCTGGCTTCCTGCCCCCATGCTCCGCTGGGCGCCGCTGAGGGAAGACTCCTCCCTCAGAGATTTCAACGAGGGCGAGGGCACATACGTGGCCGACGCGGTGGAGAGGTGCCTGTTACTCCCAGCCGACATGGCAGAGCTGGCGACTATGAGGAGCAGGGAGGTCTTCCTCTGCCTCAAGCGGTACTTGGGGATGGTAAGCCCCTCAATACTTGTGACTTTTCCTAGTTGTAGCTCTTCCCTTCTGCTTTTTGGTCTCAGCTTATGGCGTATTTGTTTTGCTGGACAGGCCGTTCAGGCTACTTATAGGTTGGAGGACGTGGCCCGTGACCAGGGGAAAGCCATGGAGGTGGAGCGCGAAAAACGTCTGGAGGCCACCCAGGTTCTTAAGCACTCTGAGGCTAATCTATCCAAGGCCCGGGAGGAGTTGAGTGCGATAACCAGTGCCCGGGACACTACCCTGTCCGGTTTCGCCGGTTTTCAGAAGCAGGCCGAGGATTACTCGAAGCGCCTGGCTGAGGCGGAGGAGCAGCTGAAGACTGCAAAGGGGTTGCTTGTAGATTTGCCCAAGAAAGTGGCTGCCGCCGAGTCGGACAAGAAGGCAGCCGAGTGGGCGAAGGACGAGGCCGTGAGGGCCAAGTTTGAGGCTGAGCATGGCAGGGAGGAAGCCCTGGCCGCTATGAAGGAAGCCGAGGAGGAGGCTTACGCCGCGGGGATGGAAGAGACAGCAGCAACATTTAGGTCTGAAGTCCCCGGGTTGTGCAGGCGCTACTCTGCCGAGGTTTGGAGGGAAGCTCTCAGGCAGGCTGGGGTCGAGGCCTCATCCGACTTGTGGAAGGAGGAGAATGTGTACTACCCTCCTGCCATCCGCGAGGCTGCTCCAAGTGGCGCTGAGGCCGAGGAGGCTGCGGAGGAAACCGGCACTGCTACGGGTGAGGACACATCAACTGCTGAGCCCGTGGCTGAGCCCGCCCAAGGAAGTGACCCTCCCAAGGTGGCAGAATCGGGTGAGGGCCCCGTTGGGGAGGCGCCCCAGGAGGCTGTGAAGTCTGGCGCTGGAGCTGAAGCTCCCGCTGCTGAGGAGGCAGCTATTCCTGCTTCGCCTTCGCAGGCCGTCCCCTCTGACCGAAGCTCAGAAAGCCTTGATGCTGCTATGGTCAGCCCCCAGCTGAGGGAGGAGTATAAGTGAGTGGGGCAGGCCCTCCGACCCTGTTGTCTTCCTGGTCTTTTATTTTTTCTTCTTTTTTCTTTTTACTTTGTGACTGTAATGTAGTACTCACCATGTAATATTTGTGAACTTAATGGAATGCGAGTTTTATTTCTTTCCTGTTTATTGTGGTTGTTTGCTTACTTGCACGTTATTCGTTCTTTCTTTACTTGTGTAATTTTATCTTCAATTGCACCTCAGCCAGTCGCGGCATCAATTGTTGCAGCGAGGGCATGTATGCTCGAGTGGGCCCATCTTTCCCTAAGGGCTGGGTAGAAAATTCTTTAGGTTGACACTTAGGTTCTCCTTGATGTGATTGGCTTCCCCACAAGCCTAAGTCCGAGGACCGTACAGTGCTTTGGGTTCTGGCTAACACTTAGAATCCCCTGAAGTAGTTAGTTTCCCCATAGGTCTGAGTCCTGGGATTATGCAGCGCTTTTGGTTCTGTCCAACACCTGGAATCCTCTGAAGGAGTTAGTTTCCCCATAGGCCTGAGTCTTGGGACCATGCAGTGCCTTGGTTCTGTCTAACTCTTAGGATCATCTAAGGTGGTTGGTTTCCCCGTGAGCCTGAGTCCGAGGACCGTGCAGAGCCTTGGTTCTGCCTAATACTTAGGTTCATCCGAAGTACTTAGCTTCCCCGTGAGCCTGGGTCCGAGGACGGTGCAGAACTTTGGTTCTGTCTAGCACCCTGATGTAAGGGATTAGCTCCCCGTAGGCTTGAGTCCGAGGACCATGCAAGGCCCAGGCCCAGTTGCTACCTTCAGTGTGATTGGTTAGCTCTCCGTAGGCTTGAGTCCGAGGACCATGCAAGACCTAGGTACAGTTGCTAAGTGGTTAGCTCCCCGTAGGCTTGAGTCCGAGGACCATGCAAGACCTAGGTACAGTTGCTAAGTGGTTAGCTCCCCGTAGGCTTGAGTCCGAGGACCATGCAAGACCTAGGTACAGTTGCTAAGTGGTTAGCTCCCCATAGGCTTGAGCCCGAGGACCATGCAAGACCTAGGTACAGTTGCTAAGTGGTTAGCTCCCCGTAGGCTTGAGTCCGAGGACCATGCAAGACCTAGGTACAGTTGCTGCCTAGCGCTGGGCATCTTGGAGCGATTAGTTTCCCCATAGGCCTGAGTCCGAGGACCATGCAGTGCCTTGGTTCTGTCTAACGCTTGGCCTCTGGAAGTAGGGGTTTGTCCTCCGTTTGCTTCACTGGGGACGATTCCACCTTCGGACGGATCATGATCTTACACGTGGCATTGACCTCATCTCCATCTCGAGCATTCATCTCTCTCATTTGCGAAGCGTCCCTTGGCCGTTCGTGTTCCGCGCCTGACGCTTCGGTGCGCGAGACGCGCCTTCATTAATGGCCTCGTAAATCCTCATAAGCACAACGGTTTGCGGCTCCCTTGGAATCTGGCCGCGTTATTACTATCCAACGCTTCGTTAACCAGCTTTTCGAATTCTGCGTGGATTTAATTCCCACCTACCTTCATCCCCTATATAAGGCCCCCTGGGGGAATGGTTTCTCTTCATTCCATGAACTTCTCATCCCAACCAGAAAGAAGATACCCCTTCAACTCCCCATGCCCCTTTAACAACCCCGCCGGAATTGTGACCGGAGTTAGGCGATATGGGGCGGCTTTGGACGGACATGAGAACATCCGTGCCAAGAGCCGTTGTGGCCGTAGCCCCCACTGGGCTTTCGGTGCGGCAGAATCTAGGCGTAACCTCGATGGCGCCATGCACGGTGGCCCGGAGGGATATTGTTGAAGTACCTAACGTCCCTCCTCAGAGCGCACCCCCGACGGAGGAGACATGCGAACTCTCATTACGTGCGGCGCCCGAGTGTTGCCGTCACCAACGGCTAACGCTCGTGGAGGTTGGAGAGAATCAAGGGAACATCATGGGGGAGGGCGTCCCGGAGCCCCTGTATCTGCTCCTCGCTTTGTTCAAGCTCTCGGCCCCCCTCCGCCCCCGTATTGTCAAGCTCTCCCATTCTCTTTCTCCCATTCTCTTTATGCCAATAAGGGGACGAGTTGACATCTCCCTCTAGCTAGTTTTAGGTTGGGTCCGCCTGGGCCTCTGATTGTAGGACTAGTTGGTAGGAATAGTTGTAAAACAAGCCTGCCTAAGCCTCTGATTGTAATCTGTGACTTCTTTTTTTTTTTGAATAATATCAAGTACTTTTCTTTTACTGTTGAATCTTTTGTCTTCAAGCTTTTATCTTTCTGCAACGCTCTTCTTTTTGATAGTTTTTTTTTTGCATCACCGCCGATCCTCCATGGAATGGTTGTTTAGAACAGTCGCCTGTTGCGCCAACCGGTGCACTAATCCTTCCCACAGACGGCGCCAATTGTGGGGACTGGGTTTTTGGTTGCCCAAGCCCAATGGACACGGGTCAAAAGCCCAACGAACCCCGCAATGAATTTATAGAGAGTGGGACGAAGGTCTAGGCGCCGGCCGGCGCTCTCGTGGGGCGAGAACTTCGGTCTCTTTTATTTAAAGAAAAAGACTTAAAACAGTTTACAAATGGGATGGGATCCTCGGCCATGGGCCGAGGAGGCCCTTGCCCTGTTTTCTCTCTTTTTCTCTCTTCTTCTCTACCAACCATCAAGTTTTCCCAGAATCTGTAAATTATTACCTCTTTCTTCTCAGAAAGGATTCCCTTACATTATATTCCCCTTGCCCAACCAATCCTAACCCTACACTTGTTGAGTGATCATGACCTTCGCTCTGGTGCTTGTCCCATCAGCCGCCTTCCCAGTCTCTTTGGGAGTCGCGGCAACCAAGGCGACACTGGTGAAGGTCCTTTCCTCATTAATGCGGCCAGGGCGGTTGTCAGGTGCGTTTAGTGTGGAGATGACCGCTCGCTGCGAGCATGTTCCTTGAACTCTCGGACGTCCGATGATGAGGTCATCCTCGGACTTGGATGTCTCCTCGGCTCGGGCCTTCGGCCCAGGAATGAAGTGGGCTGGGTCGTGGGATTATTTGGCCCCACACTATCATTTTATTTTCTGGGTGGGCAGAGGGCAGTTCGATTAATGGAAAAGAAAGAAGCAAGCTGCGCTCAGGTAGTTAAGAATTCTGTGCTACAAGTCAGACCCCAAGAAATGCTATCTTAGCCCAAATCAGCAACACGAATGTTATGAATTCCAATGGAGGTCAGCACCAACAGACCTACTCAGACATTTACATCAAAGTTGATGGTGTACTATCTCTCACAAATTTGAATTTTGCTTTCACACAATTGTGGGATCCAAGGTTTGAGAGAGATCATATGTTAGATACATGAGATAATTTATAATTATTGCCATATCTTTGGCTTCTATCCAAAGATATTTTCAGTTTAACTGTGGGTGTTGGTTGGCAATTTGGCATTTTAAATGCCAGGCTCTTTTCAAATTCCTCTAGCAATCCCACATTGTTTTGGAAATTAAATTAATTTAATTTAATGACAGACATATTCGCATGGTGTTCAAAAGCAAACATATAATCCTATCTACGGAAGGCTTACACAATGTTCAAATTAATCATTTGGTTCTAATAGCTCATACAAAATGTAGAGTTCTTTGATCTTTGCTGTTCTTAAATCAATGTAAATGGTTTAGATCGACAAAAACAGGCAAGTAATATGTGTAAAAACTGAAAATGCCGATCAATCTAGGTAGGATATTGTCCTAATGTAGTTTGTCCTATAATGTGTGTGTGTATATATATATACACATATATGTACATATAAATGGGTCAAATTTACCAATTGGGAGTAAGAGAAAGCTTGAAGGCGATACAAAAATCTGAAAGATTACTGAACCTGGTGAAGCCCGAAAGGGACAACAACTTGCGCCTGAAACTGTTTTTACCTTCAGCTTCCTCCAATAATACATTCTACCACCTTATCAAACCAGCCAGACTTATATCCAGTCAGTTGTTAGCAGTTGACAGATACTCTGGTTAATGAATCCACGGGGCCTCAATAAAAGCATACCTCAGTTGAAAACCTCAACGCAAAATTTTTGTGACTGGCACTGGTAAAAGTTTGTTTGAGCGACTTCAAAATAAGGATAACTTAAAAGAGTGTGATGTCCCAGGACCTGGACGGCACTCAACAAGCATAGCAGATGGCAGAGACATGGGATGCAGAATTTGACCAAACCTCACTCACTTTCTTGCTTCATCTCAGACCAGACCATTTTCCATGGTCCACTTTTTGATCCCAACCTAAGGGAATATGATCAAAAGAGTATCAGGCTTAGACCAAAAGAGCAGACTGATAACAAGTGGATATGACTCAACCCAAATATCCCTAATTAATTCCAAAGCCATGATCAAAATAACTAATTTTGGGAATACAAAAGACCTTGTGAGCTAACCAATCTGCATGATATCATTGTAAGAACTTAAGCAGAACAAACCAAACCAAACCAAACTATTGCCAGTCACATGAATCACGCTCTGCACTGAGCTTGGTCAAATTCAAATATTCATCATCCCAACAACCCACCCCCCCAAAAAAAAAGCAACACCAAACTAAAGTGATACCATGTAACAGTTGATACTGGACTTTACCATCAATTATATGCCATGACTAGATGTTGCCTCATACACAGAATTAGAAATTAGTTTACCTCCAAATTCCAGCTACTACACGCAAGGTCATGAAGAGAAACAACCCTGACCAGACACCAGCAAGACCAAATGCTGGAGCAGCCACAAGTAGGTACATTGAAGAGATCAACCCAACGAGCACCTATGCATCACAACAAAAGAGCTGAGAAAGGAGAATAAATCAAATCAGTAAATAATAATATAATAGAAAAAGGGATGCACCATAGAGTAGGCAGCATATCCAAAGTCTGAAACCCCATAGTAGAGCCCATCAAGAACAAATGCTAAAGCATTCATTGGCTGTGATCCAGCAACAAACTGCAGAATAGTAATATGTTAAATATTTTAAACAAAAACACAATTTTCATAAATGATGATGATTGTTACAAGAATTTTATAGATAAAATTATAAATATCATCCATATTTGCATCAGTCAACCCTCACTGTGTGTCCTTGCCAAAATTTAAGGGTTCAACCTTACACTGCCGACCCTTTGCATTTACTGGTTCTAAAATAAGACATCTAAACTGGGAAGAACATAAGCTGTCACCACCAGTGGCGGAGGCTGGAATTTTAGTTTGGTGGGGATATATATATATAAGAAGTAAATTAACACCATATAGAGATTTTTGATTCAATTTCTCTTTTGAACTTAACCTTTTTTCTTTTTTTTTTGGGTAAGTAACATCTCAACATTATGGCTTTTAGTTAGATATCACAACATACTATTTAACAAGAAATGAATTACATAATATTATTACCACTCCATAAACAAGATATGAAAGTGAAAGTCAAACCATTTTCAATCGCCAGGCTACAGATTGACTGGTGGGGAATAAAATGGGAAGGTTACCTATGACATTCACAGTGGGTTCAAACCTTGTGGATCCAATATCTACCTTTGCTAGATCTGTAGTGGATCCATTTATTATAGAGTGACTAAATTTTACTAGACCTGAAAGGACTAAATACTTTAGTCTGATAACATGAAACTTCAAAAGAGCACAAACAATGATCATTCTCAGCTTCAATCCAAAAGGTAAACAGCTGTCCAATTATTAAACTTTCAGATCTATAGTTTCTTACCAAAATACCAGACCAGGCAATTGCCAGAACTTCCAAGTCTGTGGTGAACAAACTAGAAAATGCCCCAAATCCAAGAAATAAAATAACAGCCAATGCAATTCCTGACACTAAACCAATCTGAAGCACAAAAGCATAGAAATATTTAGTCAGTTTCCATGTTTGTTCTTTGGGGGAAAATCGAAACCTGTTCAAAGTGGTAATGACATTAAAGTTAGGATAATAGTATAAACCTGAAGAACTCTGTAAATCACTTGACGTGACTGTTCATAATTTCCTTGTGAGTAACCACTTGCAAGCAGAGCCTGTGAGAATAACCAATGCATTATGCATATGATGACAGAAACAGTGAAGACTCAACTAAAGCATCTCACCCAGTTGCAGCTTATGTCTGCATGTGTGTGTGTGTGTGTTGGGAGAGAGATCAACACATTTTAAGTGCCATGCTCCTATAAATAAGTCTTCCATCTTAGCTGATTAGAATTATAACCAGCACAGAAGTTGCATCTAACCAGAATCACCAAATTTTATTCTTGTATGATACATCTGTTAAAATCATCCACTCAGATACTGGACACAAGGCATGTGAGCATAGAATCAGAGCAGATCAAACAGCCTCTGCATGTTGATTTTTAACTTTTTAACAAATCTTCTCCAGACTGACCACCCCTCAATTTGGTGCTAACCAAACACAATGAATTTTCCAAAACAATTACCAGATTGATTCTTGCAAGTAAATAGGCTGGAAAAAGCTTCACAATAGCTTTAAGTTCAGTTTTCAAGGAAAAAAAAAGGGGGTAAGATTAATATGAACTTCAGATTATTTGTAATGTGTAGCATGCATTTCCATTATTCTCATCCAACAGAATCTCCAAAGTCAAACTCAGGACTCAGATATTTGAAATTTATTATGCTTTTCATATCTGATTACTAGATCATTTTGTGTGTGTGTGGGTGGGTGGTTGTTAAATTGGTCCCAAGTCATTAAGCATATATGTAAACCTCAAAGGCATCTCTAATGGCTGAGATCAGATTGTAATTATAAACAGAAATTACGCATGTCCCAAAAAATTAATTCTACAGAGATCTACAGAAGTTTCCCAGCTACTCCTAAGACACTTTTTTTGGTTCAATTCATCGTCAACAACTTGATTACGCGTGGGACACACTGGCATGCGCAAACTATACCTGACCAGCAAGAGCTAAAGCATCAGTAAGTAAAGACACTGCCAACCAAACTTGTATGCAAATTTGATGACCAGCCATAGGTATAGGACCCTCTCTAGCTGCCATGGATGTCGCCAGTGTCATGGTTACAAGCACAGCTAGGGTCCTCCCAATGAGAAGCCCACCTACAAAATAAATAACCAGAACTAGTAATTAAGAGGAGAAGCTTAAAAAAATTACAGTATTGCATGATCAGTACTAATTTATTGTTCTTCTGTTTTACCTATGCAGCTTTTCTGTCAGGCCAGCAAGGCAACCATCATGAAGACCATAACAAGATAAAGTTTAAAGTAATATATAATCATTTACCTTCTGATAACACTATTTGACTTAAGGATATGGATTGCAGTTAATGATATGGATTTAATAACAAAGCAATGGTTGTGCCAAAGTAATCTTTTATGAACTTCTGTAGCTGTACCAAACACAACGATCATGCATACCCCATATCTCACTGTTTGGTTAACAATCTTCCCACTTGACTTAACTCAAGAACATAAAAGCATGCACAGAAGACAGATATAAATTATCTTTTACACCCATTTTTGCTTCCTTCAACATGCATGGTCACTTGGAGTAGTTTCTACAAAATAGTTGCTTAGCATTAGGTAGCCAACTGGGTTTGGTTTGATGCTAACTGATAAGCCATGAATTCTACAAAAATACATAAGCCCAATATCCAGATAGATATTAGACTTGTTATGCAAAAAGCAATTATTTTGTTGAGAGAAAAGTATTGCAAACTCAATCACAAGTTCATGAATACGCCACAAGGACTAAATCATAAATGCAACAATCAAATCACAGAACTTGCAAAAGGCTGGTATGTGACTGCCTACAAAACTCTTTTTTTTTTTATAAGTAAGAAAGATGTATATTCAAAAACTGGTAAATGCAAAGTAGCACAAAGCATATCAAAAAGTACAAAAAAAGAGAGAAAAGCAAAAACATAAAAGAAGCACTAATTACAAAGAAAGAGAGAGCTAAGGAACAAAGGGAGGGAAGCTGCCTACAAAACTCTAAAAATTTGTTTTCTCTAGTCTAGTACTCATCAACATCATTATTTCCAGTTTCACTTTTTTTTTTTTTTGGAAAAATCTTGCTTCAAGATAACATAGCTTCATGCCAGTTAGCTACTGCCTATAGCAATTGATAATCCAGAAAACTTCAAAAAGAATAACTTTCTTCTTGAGATTTTTGCTACCTAAAGGAGTACAAGCATTGTGAGAGTAAAAGTTCAGTCAGACAATTGTAGAACTTAGTTGGCAAAGGAACCTACCAGATTTTAGATAGCTAGCAACTTTTCTCCCATCAATGTTTGGAGAAATAAGCAATACTTTTCCATTCAGTTCCCAAAGAAGAATAAAAGCAATTAAATATCTGGCGAAAATGTACAAAAATGAATCTGTTAGGATAGGAAAGTTGACAACAATATGCAACTTACAAGAACACCAAGCATTATCAAGTTTACCACATTACTGACGTACTCAGAAATCACAGTAGCAATTGCAGCCCCACCAATGCCAATACCAAAAAGAAAGATCAATATTGGATCCAATAATGCATTAAGTAAGTTGCCTACACCTGTATTTAAGAGTCATTCATCATATATACAGTTAGCAATCTCATCATGACAGAGAAAATCTATTTAGTGAACCTCGTTATGTGTGACAATAGAATAATGGGATTAATACTTGAGTGAGTGCATGGGTGTAAATATGATTCTAACTAGTTGAGGTCTACAAACTTTTTTTTTTTTTTTTGATAAGTTAGTTAAGGTCTACAAACTGATTGGTAAGTCAAGCAAAACTGCATAATTCCAAATTTAACATCTCAATCTCCTGTAGAAGTTCTCTTAAAACAGATGTTCAAAAATACTATAAATTGGACAGTCCATAAACTCATCAATCATTAAATACCTAAGAAAGGCTCTCAAAGTTCATTATCATAGACTAAAAGAAAAAATTTGAAGTGAATGACTCCAGAAAGGAAATTGTATTGAGCATCAAAAGGAATATAAATCTAAATGTACAGATACAATATGTACTGTACACACACACATATATAAAACGAGAGAGAGAGAGAGAGAAGCATGCTGCAACTTGCCAATGGCATAAAGAGGGGTCTTTGTGTCCTTAAATCCACGAAAAGTGCCTTGTGCAGCTAGTGCAATAACAATTGGTGGAGCACCAAAGGCCCTCCAAGTAAGAAACTGCTCAGCTGGCACTCGCATTGGTGAATCCTACAACATATCAAACCTCATTAAACACTTCCCAAATAATAAATCCAGCCTTATAACATACAACATACAAGACAAAATCATATCACATCAAAATAAGTAAACAAACATAGATGGCACATATTACATTGCAATAGCATAAAGGCTCCGATGAAAACTTTTAGAAATCATGATTATAAAAATTTGATTTCTAGAGTTTTTAACTAGAACTTCACCACCATGATTGCTAAATGACTTAACAACTAATGTTGAGCATCGCCCTATATCTTGCACCAGAAAATTAAATGTCTTCTCTCACAACGTAAGTATATTTCTAGTGTGTTTGTCTGTATACCCATAGGTAGCTCTATGGGCATAGAGTAATGTATAGGATTTACCATATTAGGAGTTCCAAAGAAAGTTGTAACAGTTTACAACATAATTTATGACCATTCAGAACTTTCACCCAAAATTGAGGTTATTATTTCATAGTGCAATGGTCCATTGGTTCACAATATTTCTTGATTGACCAATCCATTCTTTCTAAAAATATATTTCTATACCCATAGTTATATTTCCAAGCACAGAAATATCTAAGTTAACCATTGTTAATATTTTATAAAAAAATAAAAATAAAATATTTTGCTGTAGATATTCAAAATTTTCCTTCAAAATATATCAACATCTTATATCATGTAAAGGACAGACTAATGCATCAACACTTTCATTACACGATTAAAAACATCAACAAAGATCAACTAAATACAACAATGACTCCAAAATACAAGAGAACATTTTGTTAATAATTAATAAACAATTCATTGATTATTAAATTCATACTTTAGCAAAGTCTACGTACAGCAGGTATACCCATGATATTCATCAAGAAACCAGAGCCAAAAGAGAGTGCAACAGCTTCAGCAATGCCAATGCTAGCAGCAAGTGCCAAAGAAGTTGATACGGAGGGAAGGAGAACCTTGCCTTTGTGCTCACCTGCACGATCTTAATGACAATCACAAAAACAAATACTCCATTAAATAAATAAATAGATAAAATCCAAAACTAAAAAAAAAAACAAATTTTACATACAAATATGCCACAGTTACTTACCTTTGTCCATTTCAGAATCTTTGGTGGCTTTACTAATCAATGCCTGCTCCTCAGCAACAAACGACGTTGTGATGTTGAGCAATGGAACATTAAACAATTTGGACACCAGATTGAAAACCGAAACCGATACCCCAACCGCAGCCAATTCAACCGATCCTAAGGAGAAATTTAACAAAGCAAAGATCTTTTAACACTCATAAAACAAAAACAAAATGAAAACTAGTTATCACTTATAGCATGAGTGTATCGGATTTTGCCACATCATCAATAATTTAAATAGATGAGGTGGTGAAATCTAATCCGCTCGTTTCACAATGGATGAATAGGATTTTATGAACTTCATGGCAGAGTTAATAAAAAAGACTAATCGACGCGCGCGCGCACACACACTAATACCAAATAATAAGCAATACCTGCCCAAATCAGTAACCTGAACATTCAAAATTTCCAATAGTACCAACAATTCATTCAGAAAATTAATCAAACACTTCAAAATCAACAACAAAATGAATACCTAAGTGGCCAACAAAGGCAGAATCAACCAAAGACGCAATCGGATCGGCCGCCAAAGCCAAAGCCGCCGGCAATGCAATCGACAAAATCTCCAGCGCCAATTCATCGAACTTAATCCCATCTCTGCAAAAATAAAATCACAAACATATAAAGCCCTAAACGACATAGAATTGAGAACTTATAGTTAAAAAATGGAGCGTACCTTAAACGACGGAGACGAGAAGAAAACGACGGAGGGACCGGGTCGACCCGAGGCGGAGAACTTTCGGCGGGTTTGGGATCTTGCGGCGAAGTTTCTATTGAGGTGGAAACGCGTTTCTGAGGCGAAGATTTGAGCGCGGTGGTTCGAAGACGAGACGAGAAATTAGGGTTTCTGATTGGGGATTGGGATTTAAACGACGATGGATTGGGCTTCGGCTTCGGCGAGTATAGACAGAGAAGGTGATGGCGCGTGAGAGTACTCGCCATTTTTAAAGTTGAAACTCAGGGTGAAGTGAGAGCTTGAAGAAGCAACCATATAATTTATTGAACCTTTATCTACCAACGAATTTAACGGTCAGATTTCGCGCTCTCGTATAAATATCTTCCACTGTATATGAGGCTGTGACTGAGTTGGGCTTTTCTTTTATGTCTTCTTTAGTTGAGCCACAAAGTTGAGGGGACTTTTTGCCTCTAGAGTTCGAACCCAAGCCCACTTTTTACATTTTATTGGGCTTTTTATTTATATATTATAGAGGTTTTTTTTTTTTTTTATGAAAATATAGGTGAAGCTTTTGAGTTTATCAAAAGGCAATTGGTCTATTTAGAGTAGCAACTCTTCCTTCTTCTTCTTTGTTTTCATTAAATACGAACAATATATAATATATATATTAAAGGGTAAAATACAAAATTGACCCTTTAACTTTTTTCAAATTTCATTTCAGTCGTCTAACTTTGCTTTTGTTCATTTCAATCCTCTAATTTTCAAGTTTATTCAATTAAGGCTTTTTCATCAACTTTTGCTATATGTTGTGGTTAATTTTTCAATTTTATAAATTTTTCTTCAAATTTTTTAAATTAAAAAAAATTCAATTAATGACTGAAAAATATTTTCCAGATTTTTTTTTCAAAATTTTTTAACAAAAGTTAACGAAAAAGCCTTAATTGAATAAATTTGAAATTTAGAGGACTGAAATTAATGAAAATAAAGTTAGATGACTGAAATGAAATTTGAAGAAAGTTAGAGGGCCAGTTTTACATTTTACCCTATATTAAATTCGAAGTACAATCCAAATCTAAATTGAATCTAAATTAGTTTTTAATTATTATATAATTTTGAGGCATACATTTAATTTTATTTTATTAATTTTAGTTTCAAGTGACTCATTCATGATAATCAATGTGGAAGTCAAAATAACTACCTCACTCACTTAAATAAGATCACTCATTGTCATTATTGTTGAATATTTTTATTTGTAAGCCCATATTACAACCTAATAAAGATATAGGATATCGAAAAGAAATACAAGTATAAAAAAAAAAAAAAAAATGATCCAAAGCATTCAAAAGAAAGAAGATGATCCTTTTATGTTTTGGAGGATCTTTAAATGTGTGAGAGATTGTGCCCCAACCCAAACCTAAAAACTATAGCTTTTGGTTGTGTCTCATGCAAATGGGGTGAAATCGTGTTATTACCTCTCAAGAGATAGTAGAGAGGATCCTATTGTTATTATTCTACTTTCTAGGTTAAAGGTTTTACAATGAAGTCACCACTTATTTAATTGAAAAAATAAGAAAACCAAATTAAAAAGTGCATCATTCTTATTGATGAATTGAAAATGATAAATCTCTTTGATAAATAATGAAAAATTACATCGCTTTGGTCTTAGATACAATCTACAACAAAAATACAATACTTTGATTCCCAGTTACAATTTAAAAATAAAAAATTACATGGATAAGTCTAATCCACTAACCCTTGATATAAGTTCGGAAACTAGGTTTACAAGATTGGGAAGGTGTTATGTACCCAACTTGCTTAGTGAAACCAATCTTCTGGACTATAGTGGCCAATGATCATATCACAACATTCAAACAATTTATATCATCTAAGAACAAGTAATTAAAGCGTGAAACATACATCGATAAGCATGATGAAATTCTATTCTAGACATGCAAATAATTGAAACAGAAAGACATGGTGAATATGTGTGTGATGTGTGATAAATCTAGAACATGTGAACATGTTATTGAGTTCTTAGACCTAGCATTAAATTAGAGACTAAGATTAGTTCATAGATCCAAATTGATTTTGAAAACAATTTCTAAATTTTTTAAAAGAATATTAAGACTTTGCAAAGAGATTCTATTTAGAAAAGAAGATTTGATCATTCTTAAAAACAAGTTTGAGGATTTTAGATCAAAAGGATGTTATTGAAACTAAAATAGAAAATTGTCTTATCATGAGTGCATAAAATTATTTTGATGCAAAAAAATATTTAAAGACAATGCAGATTTTTTTTTTTTATATATATATGGAAAAAAGTGCATATATTAGTTGTAAAACAGTGCAGATTTTTAGATGCAAAAACAATGCAGATTTTTGTATATAGTGCAGAAAAATAATGTTTTGAGGAAAAAAAAAATCTTTTTAGCTAATTGGATCTATGAACCAAACTTTAATCAACAAAATAATTCTAGATCTAGGATGCAAGAACATGTGACTCTAGAATTATAGATCAAAAGTATGAAAACATATATATAATGAGGAGAAACCCTAATTCTAAACATGTGAACATACTATTTGAATTAAAAACCCTACAAACATAGAAGGAATTGCTAGTCAATAGAATGGGTAAGAAACATGTTCTCCATGAGTGCACCAGTAGTTAGTAATAAATTATCATCAAGAACAAAATATTGAAAATTAATGGTTATCCTGCTCAATATACTGTCAATTGTATTGCTATACCTCACCGGAAAATTTTAAATATATTTTACAAGTCCACAATTGCAACATTTTTGAAAATCATGCACCTTCAAAAATTATGGAAAATAATTGCAGTTTACCCACATGTGATTTGTTCGATTTTAATAATGCCTACCCATAGTTTGAAAAGCAACCTAACCCACTTGAGGAAGCCTCCGTTAGACAGCTGTAACTCACCTCTCCCTTTAACCGTTAAAAACATAAAAAATATAGCAAAAACAAACCAATCAAGATCTAAAAGTGATATTTGTAAAAATTGTGAAAGTTTTTATATATTATTTTGACTGAAGAACAATGAAAACAAACCCATAAATGGATCTTGAACCCAATAAAAAGAAGCCAATGCTTATGGTTTTTACTCCAGGCAGCCATTAATTATCTAATGGTACCCGTAGGTATCAAACTTCAAGTTGCATCAGGACACAATATGATTGGGGATCAACCTTTTCAATTGGCTTTCTCAAGGCTGTATGGTATTACCATTGATAAGGAGGTATCTGTAGAACCTTCTTTGTCAAGGCAGGGGGCGGAGGATAGAAGAATTTGGGATGTTCGTTGTATTTGAGAATTTAATGATTGGGAGATGGATGAAGGGCTGCATTTTCTTCATATATTGGGAGCTAATGCTCCTCCTATGGATGTGGGAGACCGGATGAGATGGAAGTTGAAGCCTAATGGAGATTTTGACATCCGGTCATATTATAACAAATTAAGGGATTCTCCCTCAATTGTCTTTCCTTGGAAATTTATATGGAAAGCAAAGGCCCCTAGGCGAGTTTCCTTTTTTGTTTGGTGTGTAGCTTGGAATAAGATCCTAACGGGTGATAACCTGAGATTGAGGAGATTGGCTTTTGTGGACTGGTGTATTATGTGCCGACATTGTGGAGAGATGGTAGACCACTTACTTCTTCATTGTGAGATGGCTTATTGGTTATGAAACTTTGTTTTTATAACTTTTGGCTTGTCTTGGGTTATACCTAGATCAATCCCAGATTTGCTTTTTGGCTGGTGGAATTGGTTGGGGAAGCACTCGTCTCAGATTTGGAATTTAATTCCGTTGTGCATCCTTTGGTGTATTTGGAAGGAATGGAATCGGTGGACTTTTGAGGATTTGGATAGTTCCAGTGATTAGATGCTTGTTTCTTTTAGTGGGACTCTTTTTGATTGGTCTCGGGTATAAGGACTCACGACTAGTGATTCTCTCCCTTCTTTCCTTAGCTCTTTTTCTCTTTGTAATTAATGTGTTGATTGGTTTTCTTTTCTTTTCTTTTTTTTCTCTGTTTTCTTCTTCTTGTATTTTCTGGGTTTGCTCTATGTTCTTCATGCATAGAGTAGCTTTTCGTATATATAACATTCTTACTTATTAAAAAAAAAAACAATATGAGACTTGAACTGGGAACAACAAAGCTGAAGATCTACTCGCTTGCTTCCCAAGGACTCACGAACAAACAATTAGTGAGAGTGTAAGACCACCACAAGAAAAACCTCTTGCCAACACACGCACAAACCTGCAGATCCACTCCCTTAAATATTTTCCTATGACTACTTATCAGCAAGAAAACTCTAAAGACAAAACCTGTAAACATAAAACACACAAACACAAACGACTAAGACTCTAAGAGCATTCAAGTGGTGGATGAGAGCATCACCGCACACCCTTGGTGCGATGGTCACTCCACAAGTATAAGTACTTGTGTAAAATTTCTATCTTGTATAAAAAGCTTTACATACACTTAGATTAAGTTAGAGTAGAATTTCTATGTTGTATAAAAATTTAAAAAAAGAAGAAGAAGAAGAGTGGTGGATGAGATCCCAAGGCATTGAATACAGTAAAAAGAGAGCAAGAAGATCCAATTTTCTGGGATGATTCAAATTTTTTGGGTTAAGCTTGTTGTTCTATTTCTAGTTTAGCAGTGGCTTTACCAATGACAAGATTTCGACCTCATTAAGTCCCTGCCTTATCAATGACAAGATTTTGACCCCATCAAGGCAAATCCAAAAACCATCAAACCAAAAGAAAATTCAAACCACAACCCATAAAATTTGAACCCACATTAAACCTAGAAATTAATTGAAGAGGTTTGGGGCTTATATCAAGAGTAAAAGAATTGGTCTTTTGTTGTAGGAATAAAAAACCCAAATTGAGAAAAAGGAAAGAAATAATAGAGACAAAAAGTTTAGATGCCAAAGCCTTTTTCTTTGGGGTCAGCAACACCTTCAATTTCTTTGGCTCTTTCAACCTTTTCTCCTCCAAATTGAATTGGATTTTTCATTTTACCTTCTTTAGTGGAAATGGAATCACACTCAAACCCTCTTTGTAGTCATGGCCCTAACCCTAGGAAAAAGAAAGAAGAACTTGCACTGAAAATAGAGTCAGGTGAAATGAACTTGACAGAATATAAATACATAACAGGGAAAATTACTCAAACACTAGAATGACACAATATAGATACATAACAGGGAAAATTACTCAAACACAAGAATCTGGACACTACAAGGATGGTAAAATAAAAAGCACACAAGATATAAGTAGTACAACCAAAAAATAAGCAATAAGAGATATTACAAAGTGGGTAAAAATTTTATAAGAGTAATAAGATGAGAGCATCAGGACAACAACTCAAATAATTACATATACAAATTTACAATGTCAATGAGACATAATTAAAATGTCTTTCAGTATGTCATCAATGGTCAGAGTGTCAGATAGGAATTATGCTGGAGGCACCCAATATGAGAAGAATCATACAAGCAAATTGTCATCATTAACATGTGTCTGTTTCCTGAATTATTGCAAAACTTATAGTATTGGTCATACCTGAAAAGTGTAGGCACACATGAAGAGAAAATTGAAACAAAGAAGTGCATCATAAGCACAAAATAAGGATTGCTGGGAAACTTATACGCGCAATTTGGCATGTGGTAAGATAATTTTAAGCGGGGCAGCATAGGCTACAGCTAAGGTTTTAACAAATGGTTACCACAGAGTAAAGGTCGAAGGAAAGTTTAACTTCAAAAGTAAAATCATCCACTTTGATGAGTAAAACTCATAATTGCAGATAGTTACATTTGCTCCATGGCAACCATCACATTAGCTTTTGGTCTCAATCAATGCTGACTACCAGACCCTGACAAACTAGTAACTACCATCAATGGACTCAAAGTAAGATTCATGCAATCCAAAACGCACGAGAAAATTGGAAGTTGTGTTTTTTTTTTTTTTTTTTTTAAAAGGCTGTTAATCGAAACCAGTACCTGTGTAGTTTAGAACTTCTGTAGCCCCATATCATATTTCATAGTTGGCTGGCCATTTTCAATACCCTCTTCCGCATGTTGCACAAGACGATTGAATTGCTAAATGTAAGAAGACAACTTTGCCATCATTTGGGTGGAAGGTTAGCAATTCCACAGGCGGTTGCAGCTCTTCCACCATTTAAACAAGCCTAGAATATTCTAAATACATGTCCATGAAGCAAAGTATGTGTATCGTGAACCATGTAAATGCATAACTATAATCCTCTGAGTTCCAAAATCATAAGCAATTTCTGCTTCTGAGTAGCAGCGAAATTACTTCGAAACTGACGAAATTTAACTCTGAGAACATAATTGTGCCAAAATATAGTTTCACAATGTTAAAGCATATACTATAATTCAAAAGGAAAAAAACAAAAGCATTTGAATTTGTGGCCTTGCATGGCAATGCACCACTTCCCACAATCTGAACAATGATTTTGAGCATCTAAACTTCGATCTTATAAATATGACAAAATTCAACTTCGTCAAGGCAAACAACTAAAAAATTTACAATCCAAATGTGGATCCAAGAGTTTACATAGAATGCTTTTAATTAGGGGATGGGGATTCAGAATAAAAATATAATTTACAATCTAAATAATGTTCCGTATAACACAGTAGTTTAAATGTGTTCCATCCCAATTTGACTTCTTCTTGAGACAAATCAGAATGTCCAACCTCAGTTACTTCAATGGAATGGAAGAGGAGGAACTGGTGTTGGCCAAGATGGTTGCGTAAGTAGGAAGACAGATTTCGCGTATACAGACACATCACAGCCGGAGTTGCCAGGTAAAATTTTCCCTCCATCTCGCAGTTGGCTCACCACTTTCAATACCTTTGTCTGCATGTTGCACAAGACAATGTAATTGCCCAATTGTAAGAAGACAATTTCGCTGACATTTGGATGGAATGCTAGCAAGGCCCCGGGCGGGGAGATCCCATTGGCTATCTTAACAAGATCGAAATGATCTGAAACCGTATCCTTGAAGTAAACTTTGTGTTTCAGACACCATGTGCCGTAATTCTCGAGTTCCCAAACATAGAATTTGTAAGCAACATCGTCGTGAGGATAGTGGTGACAAGGGCTTTGGAATATCCGGAGATGTCCTTGGAACACTCCAAAGGACATTAAATCTCGAGGCAAAAGGTCGATGGGTGGGTCGATATAGTGGCATCGTTCTGCACCATTGAGAGGATCGAACTTGACAAAGCCTTTGATCATCAAATCATGTTTATCCGAATCGACCCAATACAGCATCCCATTGCAGACAACAACACCAGCATCCAGAGACGTCATTCTGAAGGGATTCAATCCCCGTTGTGAAGAAACAACGGAGCCGCGCCATTCACCGGTTTCAGAAGAAAATATCTGCATACTTAACTGTGTAGTATTGGTTTCAGTGGGAGAATGAATGAGTACCACCTTATATCTGTAATAGGCATTCGTAACACATCCTTGCTCTTTATCACAGCTACATAAATCGCATATAAAGCCGACCATGTCGTTCCTTCTTGAACAGGGAAGATGAGGGAGCGTGAGCCATTGTTTGGTAAGCGGATTACAGATGCAATACTCGCAAAAGGATGGCTTAAGAATCGGTGGAACTTCACTGCGTACCAGCAATAAGTCATCGAACGATGCTTCGATGCAAAAGGGATAGTTTTTTCTTGCTCGTTCGATACAGGGATGAAAGTCGAGAAAATCGAGTCCGCCACCACCGCCACAGTCGATGAACAACTCAGAATTATCGGATGGAAGAACCAAGATATTTTTTTTGAGACTCTTTATACTGTAACAGAAGAGTAAAGGGCTCGGAGTCTGAGTCTGAGTCTGAGTCTGAGTCTGATCTACTCAATTGGTGGCGGTGGTGAATGAAGCGGCGAACAAAATAAGGATCGGAAATAAGAGAAAACCACGACTTCGAGACGGACATACATTGGATAGCCGATCGGCAAGGGAGTCGACAAAGGACCTCCATCAACAGAACATAACCGAGTTTTGACTGGATCGAATCATCCGTATCTTTTTCTCTTTTGCGACATGGATACAGCATCGGATCCTCCGACGGGTCTTCTACTCTTCTTTTGCAACGCGAACCAAAAGAATGGGTTGTACTTGCACCTGACTCCACCATGGCAAGCAGAAGCAGAGGTAGACAGGGTCCCTTGGAAAAGAAGAGAAACTGGAGAAGTAGTAACTTAAGGGATTTTTCGGACATTATGGCATTTTACCCCCTTTTATATTTTTAATTGGCAAAATGCCCCTGTTTCGAAACTATATAGGTGCGTGCCCCTGTTTTGATACTCGATGACCCTAAAATCGAGTTACTTAAAGTACTCGATTGGTTTAAAATCGAGTTATGCCCGATCAAACTTTAAAAAAAAAAAAAAAATTCATGAAACTCGAGTAAATGGAAATCGAGTTCCAAAACGTCACTATAGGGATAAAAAACGCCGCTATAGGGCCACTGAAACCTGGTATAAAATTTTTTTCCAGAAAAACGCCACTATAGGGATTAAAAAACGCCGCTATAGGGCCACTGAAACCTGGTATAAAAAAATTTTCCAGAAAAACGCCACTATAGGGCTTAAAAACGTCACTATAGGGCTTAAAAACGCCGCTATAGGTCTCCTTGAATATTGGGCGATCACACTTGTAAAATTTTTTTGCATGGAACTCGATTTCCCTAAGCTCGAGTTACATGCAAATTTTTTTTTTTTTTTTTTAAGTTTGATCGGGCATAACTCGATTTTCTACAAATCGAGTATTTCATTGAAACTCGATTTTAGGGTAATCGAGTATTGAAACAGGGGCATATCCCTATATAGTTTCGAAATAGGGGCAAATTGCTAAATAAAAAAACAATTAGGGGCAAAAGGCTAGAATGCCCGGGATTTTTCTAGGCAAACTTAAGGGTGTCGATTTTCTTGACTGTGGCGGTGTAATCCACACCGTTTATTTTTATCTTTATCTTTATCTTTATCTCTATAAGGACGTGGTGTAAAACTCATGTTTTAGCCTTCTAATCTCAACATGTCAAATCATCTTATCACATATTTAAGAATAAACTCAATCACACTCAATCTATTCTAATACCCATATATAAATCCAACCAAATTGGGAATCTATCGAGATGTTATTAAGTGTGTTAGCATGTATTGAATTTTAATAAATTTTAAGTAAAATGCTGATGTAGCAATCACTTATTGGATGGTGTAAGACATAGGTTTTACACCTCATCCTTATAGAATTTAATCTTTTTTTTTTAAGATTATAATTATAATGATAGTTAATAAAATAATATAATAAGTTTATTACTTATAATATTATGTTCAAAAAATATGGAGTTTTTAGACGTCTAAGAGCATTCGTATCATGGAATGCTATTTCATCTCATTTTATCTATTATATCATATCATTTTATAATACACCCAATATCTCAAAATTCTATTTTACCATATAAAAATGGGTAACTAAGCATAAATATCCAACTATATAGTTAGCAGAAAATGTTTACAAACTATATTTTCTACTAACATCTCGAGTCTAAGAGACTTGATTTTGGCCTATAAATCGAGTCTCAAAAACTCGATTCCCATGGTCTAATTTCGTCTGATGTGGCATCTTTTTTCACGTGGCGACCAATTGAAAATCGAATCTTTAAGACTCGATTTATAAACCAAAAAATTTTAAAAATTTTTAAGTCTCATGCAGCCTCACCTCACCAGATCAGATCAGAGAGAGAGAAAGAGTCAGATTAGATCAGACTCGCGCGGCCTGGGTCTGATTTTTTCTGGCTTCTTTTTTCTTCTTCGGCTTCTTTCCTTCTTCTTCGGCCTTTTTTTTTTTTTCCTTCTGGCTCTGATTTCTTTTTTGCTGGTGCTGCTATTCTGTTATATATGGGCTTATAAATCGAGTCTCAGAGACTCGATTTCCATGTGGATGCCATGTGGAAAAAGTGTCAACTCAGACCCAATCAAAACATGAAAATCGACACTCAAAGACTCGATTTATAGACCCTAAATCGAGTTTCTTAGACTCGAAATGCTAGTAAAAAATATAGTTTGTAAACATTGTCTGCTAACTATATAGTTGGATATTTATGCTTAGTTACCCATTTTCGCCCGCAGCAAACCCAAAACTCAGCAAGCATGTTCATTCAACCACAACTCAAGGGATCAACCATAACTCATAGCAACAATCCCCATCAGAACCACCACACGCTGAACCCCATCAGAACCACCACGTCGATCTCCACTGTTGCACAAACCCCACCGAAACCACCACGTTGAACCCCATCAGAACCACCACACCGATTTCCACAGCTACACGAACCCCATCGGAACCCATAACCATTGATCCTAAAACCCATTAAACCTGAAACCCATCAACAAACCCATTAACCACCGTGAGAGACCCATCAGTAAACCCATCGTCCTGAGAGAATAGAACCATTGCCGTAGAGACCCATCGCCGTGAGAGAGAGACCCACACCACGCCACGCCACCACCAAACCACGCCACCGCTAGACCCGCGACCCATGCCAGACAAAACCATCATTGTGAGAGAGATATGTGAGAAAGGGGTTTGGAATGTCAGGAGAGAAGAGATACAGAGATTGATGGAGAGAGAAAGAGGTAGAAAAAAGGTATGGAATAAAATATATTAAACCAGTTTGAAATTGTGCTACAGTACCGTTGTAAATTTGCAATGGTACTGTAACACAATTGTAAATGTTTTTGGGTTTACAAGTCCCGGTGCTGGAGGTTTTTTGAGGTTTTGATGCTAAATATGCCTACATATGGCATTTGCAATTTCAGATGCAAATGCTGTAAGAGCATTCTCATCAGCTCTCTTATAAAAAATGCCATTTTGACACACCAAAAACTTACTTTATCTTTTTACCATATCATTATACAATATTCCATTCATAGATGTTTTATTCTTCAACTCTATACATTAAAATAATATTTACAACACATTAAAATAATATATTAACTCCTCCCCATCATCAATAGCAACAACATTAGCAACAACAACATAACCACCACCATTGCCGCAACAACGGACACCAACAACCACTGCTGCAACAACACCGACAGCCACCACCGACATAAACCCATATCCACCAACGCCACCTTTAAAAAAAAAAAAACGACAACAACCCACCACATTCACAAACCTCAAAACCCATTCCAAATCAAACAATCCAATCCCAAATCATTATTATCCTCCAATCCAATTTCTCAAACAAGATCAAATTCCCAAAATCAACCATAAACAATCCAAACAAATAAGGAGAATAAGATCTTAGTGAGATCAGGCAGATTTCGGCAGAGGCAGGTTGCTTAGAGTGGCATCGGTGGAGGCGAAGCAAGCTACTTAGCAAGCGGGAATGGCGGAGGCCAGCAACATTGGCGTCGGAGGAGAGGCAAGCTACTTGGCGAGTAGAGGAGGTGAGCTGTTGGCGAGCGGTGGAGGCGAGCTGCTGATGAGCGGCGGAGGCAAGGTGACGGGTGGAGAGATCACTGTGGCGGATTGTGAGAGAGGCTGAGAGAGAGAGAGAGAGAGGAAAGAGAAGGGCTGAGAGAAAAGTGAGGCATACGGACGAGAGAGAGAAAAAAAAGGAGATAAAATGACAGAAAGGAGAGAGAAAATCATTAAAAAATTTATATTTCCATATAGCATTCTGGCCATACCGTTCCATCTTTGGAATGGTACTTTTCATATTTGCCAAATGTTTTGGCATTTGGCACACCTCATAAGAGAGGATTTTTGGTGTTTGGTGTGCCAAATGCCAAATATTTGGTGTTTGGCACACCTGATGGTAATGCTCTAACATTCAGAAAATAAAAGTAACTAAATGTAAATAAACAATTAAAAATTATATTCAATTTAGTGAAACCCTATTTTTAGGTTTTTTTTTTCCCTCAGAATGATATTTACTTTTTCATGTTAAAGAAAAATTAAGTGAATTTTAAGATTTTTCACTTAATTAATTAATAAAACCATAATTTCTTTCTAATCATAGATTCATAATTATCTTAATGAAAATCAAAATCCAAGTGACTTACCCACGTTGTCCCTATAAGTATTAAAGATAAAATTAAGGGTAAATTGCAAATTACACCTATAAAATTTAGAGGTGTTTGGATTTTAAACCCTAAAGTTTCAAAATTTGAAATTTGCTCCTTAAAGTTTTGGAGTATTGGGATTTTATACTCTGAAGTTTCAAAATTTGTATTTTACCCCCTAAAATTTGGAAGCATTTGGATTTTACACCCCAAATTCTAAAACTTTTGGGTGTAAAATCCTAATATTCCAAAATTTTAAGGAGTAAAATCCAAACTCCCCTAAAATTTAGGAGTTAAAATCCAAATTCTAAAAAATTAGGGTATAAAATCCAAACATTCCCAAACTTTAGGGATACTAAATTCTGAAACTTCTGTAAAATTCAAACACCCCTAAACTTTTGAGGTGTAATTTGCAATTTACCCTAAAACTACAACTTTAGGCTTAACTAGTCGCTGACCCGTGCAATGCACGGAAAAGTTATATTGTACGAAATATTAAATTACTAAATGAAAAATATTAATCAAACTTAAGATTCCAGTCTCAAAAATATTAAATATTAAATTCTTTGTTTCTTCCTCTTGTACATTAAGATTCCAGTTTCAAAAATTTGTATCTTTGATATGAAACATTAAATTACTAAATGAAAAATATTAATCAAACTTAAATTAAAAGTAACAAAAACACAGCCCATAAACTTAAATTAAATCCAAACACAAATAATGAAGGAAAAAAAAAAGGTCTCGTATTAATACAAACAGAGCATAAACTGAGAATTCTAAAAAATGGTCTCAAATTAATACAAACAGAGTATAAACTGGGAATTAAACTGTGCATATACAATCTTATTGCTTATTCTGATATTATAAAATTGTAAACAACTTTTTCAGACATGTTTACACCCGTAGCATCTCAACTAATGACTTATTGTTTATACAAGTTTATGCCTTTATGGATATAGCACACCCCAAAACTAGTCCTGATATAGGGTTTTAAGGTCCACAAAGTTCCACACAAAACCAAATTAAACAACATCAACATGAACATGAACTAAATTTTCAACCAACCTAGATAAATTAAGAGAGCAATAAAAAGTTGCAATAAGTTGGAATAGAAAACATAATGAGTTAGGTTAGATTTAAAAAAAATGCTTTATTTCGTAAATTAACTTTAACTTTAACTTCTTTTTTTTAATGAATAACTTTAACTTAACAAAGTCTACCTTATATTGATTTTTATAAATTAATTATTTAGTCAACTTAGAAAGAAAGGAAAAAAAAAAAAAAGAGCATGTACAATAAGTTTAAACAACTAAGCAAATACGATGAGATAAAAAATAAAACAATTAAGCAAATCTCAAAACCAAAGACAAATACATTAATTCACAATAAGCAACACTATCATGTATATTTGATATTTATAATATTCTCTCATGACTTAATAACATGGCAATAGGAAATCTCCATTAAAAAAAAAGAAAAAGAAAAAAAGAAATCAACTACACAGTAATATAATAATATAAAATTATAATATTATAAACCTATAAACATAAAGAAATTGACAACCACAAAGTTATTTACTAATTTTTTTTAATGACATTGGCAGACAACTACAAAGGAAAATCAGTCAAAAGCAGTAAACTACTCTAGTTTAGCATGTTAATCTCGATTTCGAAGATCAAAGCCGAATCCAAAAGTTTGAAGGAGATGGTCAGATCTGAGATTTGGGGTAAGTAGTTGATAGCATTTGAGAGATATGAGAAGAGAGATTATTGAGTTTTGGGGGAAGGAGAAGGTAGTGTGAGAGGTATGAGAAAGAGAGATTTTTTATTTTTTTATTATTGTGTTTTTGGTTTTTTTTCTTAGAAGTGTCGGTTTTTTTTTGGGTTTGAGTTTGAGTGAGTTTAAGTTGGACTTGTTAGAAAGATAGAGTTTCACTCTTTGTAAAGTTTGGACTAAACAAAAATAATTCTATTTAAATATTGTCCTGACATGAAAAATTGTGAGAGTTTTAAAGACTTCGGTTTTATATATATAAAAGGAAAATCAAAGAATGTGTCTAGTTTTCGTTGTATTATTGACTATTGTGTACAGTGTGCACATTGCACAAGTAGCAGAGCACACGGTATTACCATTTGTGTAACACAATCTCCCTCTTACAAACAAGTAAGAAGCTCTTGTAAGGAAAATGGATCAATTTAATTTTGTATATTGTGTCCCTCATCTCTCAAATTCAAACAAATTTTTTCAACCATCTTCTCTGTCTCTCTCTCCCTCTCTGAAGATCTATGTTTTCTCTTTGCCTCTCTATCTTTGTGAAGATTTGTGGTTATGAATTTTGCCAGCTCCAAGAGGCTAGCTTTGATGCCATGTTCACCAAAGCCTTTGATCATCATTGGTAGATTTGTTCTGCCTATTTTGCAAAACTGTTGCAAAATCGGTTCAATCATCTTGGTTCTCGGTTTTTTCAGTTGAAGCTATTGTTACTAGTTATTATTTTTTTTTTTTTAATAACTAGACTGAATTGCCATTCGGTTGACCAATTGAACCATTTGATCTGGTTTTAAAAACCATTACATGACCTCTCATTTTCTTTTTAGCTTTTATATACGACTCTTTACAACCTCACTTTAAGTATAAGTATAGTTATTTTAACTTTTTTTTTTTTAAGTATAAGTATAGCACACTTTCAACAACAACCACAAAAAAAAAAATCAGCAAAATGTTAAATAAGTTATTCCTAAACGAAAAACTATATTGAAAGAGTGAAGAGGCTTAGAAAAAGTATTTTTGGTTTAGTCAAGTGAGTCAATGCACACCATTTAGTAGCATTTTTGAAAAATGGTTTTTGAAAAATGCCATTCATTTTAAAAGGAAAAGAGAAAGTTAACTTTTAAATAGACAATTTTTCATGGGTTTAATTTTTGAAAGGAAAGATTTAACTTTGAAAAGTCCCATGATTTTTTTTTTTTAAAGGGTTGAAGAAAAGAGTATATTTTCTTAGAAAATCTTTTTGTAAAAGAAAAGATAGCTAAAAAAAGTTTCTGGAAAATTTCTTTGAAAAATTTTATGGGTTTTTCTTTTTTAAAAGATTTGAATTAAAAATCCCATGATTTTTGTGAAAAAAGCATGTTTGAAAAAGTAGAAAGGATTTCTCTTAAAAAAGTCTTTATGGGTTTTTATTTTTGAAAGAAAAAGTTTGGGTTCCAAGGAAAATCTCATGATTTTTTTTATTTATGAAAAGACAAATTTCTTTTACAAACTTTGCTTGTCAAAATACTTTTTTTTTCTTTTAAGAAATTCCATCGTGGTAAAAGAAAACATTTTTTTTAAAGAACTTGGTTTTTCAGATTAAAGAGAAAAAGAAAACATTTTTTTCTTTGAAAACATTTTTAAAAAAGATATTTTTGAGAAAAAGCATTTTTTAAAGGAAAGTTTTGAAAGAAAACTCTCATTTTTTTTTTTTTTGAAAGATTTTGTTTTAAAAGGAACCTCTTTTGGAGAAAGAAAGTTTTTTTTTTTTTTTTTTTGAAAACCGTTTCCTTAGAAAAAGCATGTAAAGAATTTTGTTTTGCCCAAAAATCTTTAATTTATGGCAACATTATTGATGAGAAAAGTAAAGAGCAATAATAATAGAGCTATGTATTTAAAGTCAAGGAAAGTAAAGTGTTGAAATTTAAATAGAAAGGAAAGTAAATGGATGAAATTTAAATTAAACGTTAAAATAAAGAACTGGAATTTAAATGACAATAAAATAGAGTGCTGGAAAAATAAATGACATTAAAGTAAAGAGCTTGAAAATTAAAATGCTGAAATATTATAAAAGTTCATTAAAAAAATGGTTTTTTTTTAAGAAATCTCTCTTAAATAAACCTTAATCTCTTTCAAGCCCAATGGGTGCTTCACCAAAAAGAGAGGGGAGTTATAAGCTATCAACCATCCTTAAGATAACATACCTGTATTGTGCCCTACTTGACGTTTAAGACCCATTTAAAAGAGATGAGTAGAAATTTTTTTATTTATTTATAATTTGTGTGTCTAGATAGTAGTAGTAGTGGAGGTGGTGGTTGTGGGGTGTGTGTGTGTGTGTGTGAATATATATATATATTGAGCAAGAAATTAAAAGGGATGACATAAAAGTAAATGGAGGAAGGGATTGCATGAAATTAAAATGGATGATAATAAAAGTAAAGGGGAGAGGATTGCTTGAAATTAAAATGGATGAAAATAAATATAAGAACATAAAAATTCCTAGATGCCTAGAAGAAAATGTGATTTCTTCCCCCTAAGGCTACTTCCCATGTTAGGTCTAGGTGATGGTTTAGTACCCATCTAGGAAATATACATACAACATCACAACCAACAACAAACAATAGTAGAGACATAAAGATAAAGAGATAGATACACAACAAAATAAAGCTAGGAATTTAAAGCAAGGAAAATAAAGAGACAAGAAAAGTAAAGAGAGATTTATATATATGAAATGGATGATGTTTACATGATGAAGTAAAGAAGATGGGATGGGTATAGTTATAGAAAAACTACCTCATCCCTACAAGTTTACCCAAAAAATTACAAATAAAATGAAAGAGGCCTTTTTATTTTTTATTTTTTTTTTTGGTTATGGGTTTCCTAAAGAGGGGGAGAAAAGAAATTTTCAGCATTTTCTAGGGATTTTTTCCATTCTTTCTTCCTATTTTCTCTCTTTTTTTTCTCATAAAAAGTTCCTATTTTTTTTTACAAATATGGGAAGGGGGGGGGGGGGGGGGTGGTATTTATAGAGGTGGTGGAAAATGGGAGGCTAAGTGTAGTGTACCTTGATACTACCCCTAGCCTCCCAATTTTGCCACCCCATCAGGCTATTTTGTCTTTTTCCCGATTTATGATCTGATCTTCATGC
Organism: Quercus ilex subsp. ballota; assembly: GCA_032727855.1. NCBI lineage: Eukaryota > Viridiplantae > Streptophyta > Magnoliopsida > Fagales > Fagaceae > Quercus > Quercus ilex. The sequence goes on from CM064914.1 coordinate 36,682,209, forward strand.
AGCTATTTGGAGGCCTTTCCAAGCTCCATTTTCTTCAAACTTTATATTCCTGGAAAGTTTTGGATGTCTAATTTCCAATGGTCATAATCTTATAAGATTTGGAGTTACGGTTGTCGAGATATTGCGCTCGAAAGGAAGGTGATGCAATGTTGAAAATTATGTGACGTTTTTCCTTGAAAAATTTGCATCTTCCAAACCAGGGCAAATATAATAGAGCCCTTTTTATGAGATGTGGTTAAGACCTTGTACTTTAAGTCGGTTCAGCTGGATCACTCCAATCCTTGGCAAATTGGTACAATTTATTGCGCGAAATTGACCCAAAAACTACCTGTTTTTCTTGAAAAAAGTGAAGATTTTATTATGGTTTTTGGTATTTTGGTGATATTTCATCCGTTTTAACTCCAATTTTGGCCTGTAAACTATTGTTTCAAAGGAAAAAATATGCCTTACAAGAGGGTCCAAATTCAACGCGATCTAATGATTGGATAAACAAGTCAACTTTTTTTACCATACTCGATTAGGGTTTTGGCCTCAATTGCTATCAAAAAGGGTTTTTAAATGTTGTGACCTTTTGATCCACTATTTGATCATGTTGTATTTTTTTTTTTTTTTACCCTTTTTGGCTTTGAAACTTGTAATTTGCACATTTTTCAATTTTTTTTGGATTTTGGCATTTGTTTTGAGACATGAATCAAGGTCGGACAAAATACAATATCGACACTCACCTATATTGGAAAACTTATGCCTCTCTATAAAACTTGTAATAATGTATGATTAGTTATTGCCTGCGTGTAAACTCAAAAAAAAAAATTTATTGTCCGCGTAATCAGACAGGAATTTTACCATGGAATGATTCAATTATTGGATTTTTAGATATCTTGTCTTTTTTGAATTCCAAATTTTCTCATTTATCTAAATTTCTAATTTATGAAATAGTGGATTCCAGTTAATTCAATTGATAAAGTCTTTTATAGTCGAATAAGAAATTTGGAATTCGATCTCTACCTACACCAAAAACTAATTGGTGGCTGAAATTCACATACACAAAAATAAAAATAAAAAATAAAAAATAAAATCCAATTGTATTGGCTTTGTTTCTCCAAAAAAAAAAAAAAAATACCCAATGTCTCCATTCTGGTGTCATGTTCTTTTATTCCAGTTCATGCTTTGAATTCCCTTCACCTTGCATTTAAATTGATTCTTTTTGTATTCTTGTCTTAAGGGGGACCTTGGTTGGGGAATTCTATAATATTTTTTATGTTTCCATTGAGTTTCTCCTGATTATCGTGTCACAGGTTATTAGAGAATTCGAACCAAGGGAACGTTGAATGCTTCTTCAATTTGTGAACCGTTCTCGAGCTCCATACTTGGGTTCAAACACTGACAGCCAACCGTTACTACCCATAACCATAAGGTATAATATTGATCATTCATCTTCTTTATATAATTTTACAAATTTATTTTTTCTAAATGATTGTCACCCCATTCCTCTTTGGTATCTGCAATGAATGTAATTGGGCATCTATGTGTACTGTGTACCCTTTTTAAGTCTTCAGGTGCTCAAGATTGCATTTGGCTTACTTTTCACATTATTTTCAGTGTTTTGGGTAAATGCATATTCAAGATTGATTACACCAGAAACCTAAGCCCTTTAAGTTTACCTGAGAATAACTGTGTGCGCTAATGGGGTGGCAGGGTCATGTGTGTAAGTTAAAACTTCAATCATATTCATTGGAAACTATAAAAACATGAGATTAATATTCATACAAAACGAAAACAAAGCCATCCATATCTATTTATATATCCCTACAACCACAAAGGCACAAACACAAACTTTTCATTTCAAACTGATTTCATGCCCAAAATGCTCGTTAGCCAAACACAAACTATACAAACAGTCACATCTTATTTCAAACATATTTACAGACATAGAAGTAAACAAAATTTTCAAGTTCCTGAGCTAGTTACAAATATGCAAAAGAAAGTTCAATATAGTGGGAAACCCAAAAAAAATAAGAGCAATTGTTTACCAGAACTGAACCATTACAATTCTCTCTATGCGTCTTTTAACCTTTGTCCAAAGATCAACAAATTCAACAGCCCATTGACTAAAGTCTTCATGGTCAACGTCCACCATTCTGCTATTTGCATCAGAAGTAGTGGAATCGGTGAAATTCTCAGGATTAGAAATCTCAGCTCCAGCCCCTACCACTCTTTCAGCCCTTGTGTCAGCCCCTGGCACTACTTCAACAAATCTCCGTCCAGATCCATCTGGTTCCCAACTCCGAGAATGGGTAACAATGCGAGTATGCCCTTTTAAAAGGTACAAATCATAACCTTCCCAAGGCATTGATGAGCAGAAGTAATCTTCTGGGTTTTTATTTGTGTATGACGACCATAGTAGCTGCAACGTCCGGATGAAATCCTCAAAACTTTGAATTGATCCTATATCAATCTTGATATCTTCTCTTATACCCTCAATTCGGATCTCCTTAACTGGTGGTTCATATTGCTCTTTAATAATTATAGAATCTAGCTCTTTAAAAACGTAAATCCAGGGCACAAATGGGGTTAGGATAATATCATTATGGTCTCTATAGTTGACCACAAAACAGGTAAGGGATTTAATATTGTGGCACGATCATCCATGACTACATTTTCAATCACTTCGTTAATCTCAGTAACCATACTTTGAAACCCCTCATTTCTTTTAAGGTATATATAACCTCTAAGGAAAAGATCCTCATCACTACCAAGATCCTCTTCAATTGGAATCTTCCTAATTATATCCTCATTTTCCACATTTGCATGTAGCGACCTTACACTAAAAGAAGCAATGGATTCATTGTCCCCCTGCATTTCTTAACCTATAACAAGTTAACAGACAAGACAAGAACATGAGATATTGTTATGAAATGAAAACAACATTACATTTAGTTTTATGAATGATAAATCTTAGCTTTTAATTGCTAGGGTACCTTTTACCAACAGTTAACAGTCAATGAAAAACATTTTAAGGTTTGGCCAAATTTTACAATGAAACAAACACGGCTAAATGATGAAAATAATTTTCATAAAACATTTTACAGCGACACAAACAGAGAGTAAATAAATCCTTCCCATACAAAGAGACGCACCTTAAAAACAATTCATTAGATGATTCTATTTTCTTTAGACTTTAGTACTCCTCCCCTAAAAAATCATAACAACCCGAAACCCCACAAACTCCCATTCATGACCTGACCTCCAACTTACAAAAGGGAGGCAGTAAACAAAGTTACTCAAGTGGGTTTCTAAACAAAAATAGATACAAGTTCCAAATATTTCCAAAAATCTCTACAAGTTAACCAACTTTCAGCATAAAATAAGTTTCTATACAACTTAACGAAATTCCTGAAGAAAGTAGCCTAATTAGTTTTAACTACTACAGACTATTAGACTAGTACTGCAGTTTAACTTTAAAAATGTCAGAAATCCTTTGGGAAAAAAAAAACTCTTTAAGGTGTTAAATGGCAAAGTCCCACATCAAAATGGTTAATACAGTCAGCATAACATTGTTGAACACTAAAGATTCACGTTGGTTTTTTTTTTTTTCAGTGAGAATTATGTTGGTATATATTTTTGTATTTAGTTAACATAACATCTAAAGTAGCAATAAAACGATGTTCACATTCACTTAGAATCTTATCAGAGTATTTAAATAACCTCCTAGAAAAAAAATGCATATGCATCAGGATGCCTTTCAACTGTGAAAACCAAAACAACCAAATGTAACTCCAACTTCTGACCATCTCAAATAAATATACACACTAGGGAAGAAACTCAAGAAAGTCATTGCAGTCATGATAAAAAAGCACGCACATATATAATGGGAGATTCATAAGCCTAAACAACAAAATCAACATGAGATAGATCCCCATTCAAAATAAGACTATATATTGCAACATCTCAAAATGAATACAGGAAAAACTAGTTGGGACAAAGGGAGTAACGACATTCAAAAGTGAAAATCAATGAAATTTTCAGTTTTTATGCACAATAGATGCAACACTTCAATGCCACATCATTTGATCAAGTAGCACATAGATTAAAAGACAACATTATGGTGATTGGAATTCATGCGAGTGTATCTGATTACAAACACATTTTTAACAACGCAATATGCATTTCACCGTAAAAAAACCAATGAAAGACTCTTGATCCCATAGCAGTTTGAAGAATGCCAAAAAGTATCACCATTTAAATAAATCTCAACATTAACACAATAAGCATATAACAATCGACAGCATTGTCAATTTTAAATGTCAGACATCAAAGCATATGAACCAAACTATAAATTCAGGAGGGAAGTAATTAGAAAAAGGCTATACCTTTGAAAATCCCAGACCCAAATGGAATTCTGAGCAAACTAGTTACAAAACCTGCAACGAATAACAAGAATTAAAAATTACTAACTAAGTCTAAATCCCCCATCTTTCAAAGATACTAACAAATAACAAATCTGAAAGTACAAACTAAATCTTACAAAATATAAACAAACTGTTAAAGAACAACCGCCAACAAAAGTATTCAAAACCAAAACACAAACAAACACATAAAACAGTCGTTTTTTTACATGAAAGAATGCTATTAAAAATAAATAAATAAAAATGCAAACAAACACAGTTTCAACTTTCAAGGATCAAACTTTCTTAGCATTCAAGAGGGAATATTTGAAAAGGATATACCTTGGTACAAGAGCTGAAAGAGAGACCATGAGTGACCAACAATGTATGACCGTACTTGAAGAATAGGAGAGAAATACTGTGGAATAAACCGAATCGAAGAGAAAGATTGAATCTTGAAGGGAGAGACGTGAAAAAAGATGGATATAATTATATGGGAACCGAGAGGTGAAACGAAGAGAAAGAGTGTGTTCAAGTGCGACGTAGTCAAATAGACAATCTTTAAACCGGAATCAGAAAGAAAATTCGATGTGAGAATCAAAGAGAGAGTCCTTGTTGAAGAGAGAGGCTTTTCTTCATCTTTTTCCTTTGATTTTTGCTCTGTCTTTTCGTGTTACTTCTCAAGTTTCCGATTTTAGTTTTACTCTTTTTTTTTTTGCCTTACTTCGTTTACTCCTTTTTTTTTTCTTTTCCTTCTTTTTTTTGTACTTCTCACTTCTCATTAGTTTTTTTTTTTTTTTGGGGGGGGGGGGGGGGGGGGGGGGGGTGGTGGAAGTACTATTTTAAAAAAGAAATAAAAACTGAAGTTTCCAAGGATATTTTTTTTTTACTTTTTTTTTTAATTTAATAAGAACATAGTTATAAATTTATATCAATTTTATTTTTTATTTATTGAATTACATAATTTAACTTCAAAAGTAAAATTTTATATATATATATATATCAAAAGTAAAATTCATGCAATCCAAAACGCACGAGAAAATTGAAAGTTGTGTTTTTAGAAGAAAAAAAAAAAAGGCTGTTAATCGAAATTAGTACCTGTGTAGTTTAGAACCTCTGTAGCCCCATATTTCATAGTTGGCCGGCCATTTTCAATACCCTCTTCCGCATGTTGCACAAGACCATGGAATTGCTAGATGTAAGAAGACAACTTTGCCATCATTTGGGTGGAAGGTTAGCAATTCCACAGGCGGTTGCAGCTCCTCCACCATTTAAACAAGCCTAGACTATTTTAAATACATGTCCATGAAGTTAAGTCTGTGTATCATGAACCATGTAAATGCGTAACTATAATCCTCGAGTTCCGAAATCATAAGCAATTTCTGCTTCTGAGTAGCAGCGAAACTTACTTTGAAACTGATGAAATTTAACTCTGAGAACATAATTGTGCCAAAATATAATTTCACTATGTTAAAGCATATACTATAATTCGAAAGGAAAAATCAAAAGCATTTGAATCTGTGGCCTTCCATGGCAATGCACCACATCCCACAAACTGAACAATGATTTTGAGCATCTAAACTTCAATCTTATAAATATGACAACATTCAACTTCGTCAAGGCAAACAACTAAAAAATTTACAATCCAAATGTGGATCCAAGAGTTTACATAGAATGCTTTTACTTAGGGAATGGGGATTCAGAATAAAAGTATAATTTACAATCTAAATAATGTTCCTTATAACACAGTAGTTTAAATGGGTTCCATCCTAATTTGACTTCTTCTTGAGACAAATCAGAATGTCCAACCTCAGTTACTTCAATGGAATGGAAGAGGAGGAACTGGTGTTGGCCAAGATGGTTGAGTAAGTAGGAAGACAGATTTCGCATATCCAGACACATCATAGCCGGAGTTGCCAGGTAAAATTTTCCCTCCATCTCGCAGTTGGCTCACCACTTTCAACAGCCTTGTCTGCATGTTGCACAATACAATGTAGTTGCACAAGACAATGTAATTGCCCAATTGTAAGAAGACAATTTCACTGACATTTGAATGGAATGCTAGCAAGGCCCCGGGCGGGGAGATCCCATTAGCTATCTTAACAACATCGAAATGATCTGAAACCGTATCCTTGAAGTAAACTTTGTGTTAAATATTAGCATTGATACACCATGTTGAATATGTTAGTATGGATGCGGAAGCGAAAGCATAAAGTATAGAACACAATAACACACGAGAGTTACGTAGTTCAGCCTAACGACTTACATCCACGGAGGAAACCCTAAAGGACTACATCAATAATATATTATAGTGTAGTACAAATCTTGTGTTACAATGAATCATAACATGTGTATATATAGTACACTAAACCCTAGACTAATAGACTTCTAGTACAAGTAGAAGACTTGGCTTGCACACAAAGTAGAATTAGGCTTGGGCCTATGCTAATGGACTAATATATCTCTAACAGATCTAAAACCGTATCCTTGAAGTAAACTTTGTGTTTCAGACACCATGTGCCGTAATTCTCGAGTTCCCAAACATAGAATTTGTAAGCACCATCGTTGTGAGGATACTGGTGACAAGGGCTTTGGAATATCCGGAGATGCCCTCGGAACACTCCACATAGGACACTGAATCTTGAGCCAAAAGGTCGATAGGTGAGTCGATATAGTGGCATCATTCTGCATCATTGAAAGGATCGAACTTGACAAAGCCTTTGATCATCAAATCATGTTTATTTGCATCGACCCAATGCAGCATCCCATTACAGACAACAACACCAGCATCCAGAGACGTCATTCCGAAGGGATTCAACCCCCGTGGTGAAGAAACAACCGAGCCGCGCCATTCACCAATTTCAGAAGAAAATATCTGCATACTTAACTGTGTAGTATTGGTTTCAGTGGAAGAATGAATGAGTACCACCTTATATCTGTAATAGGCATTCGTAACACATCGCTGCTCTTTATCACAGCTACATAAATCGCATATAAAGCCAACCATGTTGTTCCTTCGTGAATAGGGAAGATGAGGGAGCGTGAGCCATTGTTTGGTAAGCGGATTGCAGATGCAATACTCGCAAAAGGATGGCCTACAACCCGGTGGAACTTCACTGCGTACTAGCAATAAGTCATTGAACGATGCTTTGATGCAAAAGGGATAGTTTTTTCTTGCTCGTTCGATACAGGGAAGAAAGTTGAGAAAATCGAGTCTGCCGCCACCACCACCACAGTCGATGAACAACTCAGAATTATCAGATGGAAGAACCAAGATATTTTTTTGAGACTCTTTATACTATAACAGGAGTAAAGGGCTCCGAGTCTGATCTACTCAATTAGTGGCGGTGGTGGATGAAGCGGCAAACAAAATAAGGATCGGAAATAAGAGAAAACCACCAACCACCGACATACATTGTGTTGGAAAAATAGTATTTAGCGGATAAAAAATTGACGTTTTATTTGTTCACTTGAAGATGTTATTAAAAATGATGAAAATCTTGAGTCCTACATAGGAAAGGAAAGAGATAATATATGAGTTTATATGCTCATGAGCCGGACATTGGGTTGGGCTTTGGCATATGTGGACTGGGCCCTTTTGTCCAAATAATAATTTTATTTTTTTATTTTTTGAGTTAGTCAGTCCATGCACAGCAGTTTTTCTTACAGTGTGTTTGTTCACAAACATATATAAATTCATAGTCCTTCATTCATGAAAACTAACTTTTTTAGAGAGAAACTCTTCCAGAGAGAAAATTTTTGTGCATTCATTTGAGTCAAAGAAAGAAAAAGAGATATAGAGTAGTTCGCAAAGCACGGACCTTGTGTGCTTCTTCTTCGTGTTGTAGATCATTTTATCCTGGGAGACAGACTTCTGTGAGTCTCAAAGCTCCACAGATTGTGGGAGGGGCGAAATCTGTTTTAAGGAGATTATGTCAATCACAAAACTTGATCTGAGTCATTCATCCTTCACGCATTTGGTCTGTGAGTTTTTAATTATTTGTAGATTTCTTCTTATATATTATATTTTACTTTTGCCTATCATATCTATTTGTGTTATTGCTTATATTTAGATTTGTATGTTGTTCATTTGGCTTAATCACAAAGTAAATTGTTGAAATGTACCCAACAATCTTAAAGTAGATTTTTATATTTTAATTTATTTTGTGATTTACGGTGAAATGAATTTTGTGTTTGTTGAAAGATACTAAATCGACAGTTGTATATACTCTGCGCAAAACTTGAAAAAACTGGGTTTGTGTTTATCTTTTAGCGTGAATATCTACTTGTTTATATTATAAATTATGCAAAAATGCAAAACTCACCCTTTAAGTTTCACCATTTTTCATTTCAATCCTATAAATTTGACTTTTGTCATTTTAGTCGTCTAAGTTTCATTTCTTTCTAATTAAGTCTTCCGTTAATTTCTGTTAATTTTTGCCATTAACTTATCATGTTATTCAAGATTTGACCCAATTAAGTCCTTCGTCTTCATCTAAGTTATTCAAGATTCTTATCTGACCCATTAAAATCCTTATATTCTTGACGGTTTTAACTACATTTCTAGACCCAAATAAATCCACTTGAATCCTTATCATAGCCGCACCTCCTCTTACTCTGCTCAATGCTTCTCCATGGTTTTCACACCCACAAACAAATGGGCAACGAAAGTTGTGCTTGTTAATGAAATTTTCCTCATCTGCAAGAGTAATAGCTTCGCTCTCGTCAATGTAATCGACCCCAATGGCTTCAAGAATTTAGGCCTCGAAAAAATGGCCAACACAGGCACTGACCATTATGGGGATTGAAACGATGCGCTTAACGGTTATTCAAGATTCTTATCTGACCCATTAAAATCCTTATATTCTTGACGGTTTTTGCTACATTTCCAGACCTAAATAAATCCCCTTGAATCCTTATCATAGCCGCACCTTCTCTTACTCTGCTCAATGCTTCTCCATGGTTTTCACACCCACAACAAAATGGGCAACGAAAGTTGTGCTTGTTAATGAAATTTTCCTCATCTGCAAGAGTAATAGCTTTGCTCTCGTCAATGTAATCGACCCCAATGGCTTCAAGAATTTGGGCCTCGACGAAATGGCCAACACAGGCACTGACCATAATGGGGATCGAAAAGATGCGCTTGATTTCCTTAATGAGAGATGGGTTTGGCATGCGAGAAATGCCTCATTGAGATGGGTTTGACACATTGAGACAACATGCACCTGCTTGTTCGGCGATCTTGGCTTGTTCGGCATTTGTGACTTCGACAATGGCTCCGCCACGTAGCATTTGGGATAGCCCAGCCTTGAGGGAAAATGGGTTTGTCTTGGCGTCTGTGATGGCGATGCTATTGTAGACCGTGATGGCACCATCTTCAACCATCGCACCAAGTGTTTGTGAAATTGCCTGAACCAAAAAAATGATTAGAAAAGAAAAGGAAATGAGAAACAAGGAATGATTGGCTTTTGGTAACAGAAAAATAAATAAATAAATAAATATTAACTAAAGTCTAAAATAACGCCGTTTTGGTAAGTTAATAGCAGATATTAACAGCAAGTTAACAGACAATTTAATTGGGAAAGAATGAAATTTAGAGAACTGAAATGACAAAACCAAAATTTATAGGACTCAAATAAAAAATGGTAAAATTTAGAGAATTAATTTTACATTTTAACCTATAAACTAATTGTGATTTTTTATTTTATTTTTTGATATTGTGATATTCTAAAGTTGATTACGTGTTTGTCTGGTGATATTGATTTTTCAAGACTATCCATCATCTTTTAATATTATAAAATTAATGTGATCTTTGCTTTTTGATAAAGTTGATTTGTGTCGGACAGTTGGTGGTTTTGTTTGTTCAATGTCTTCCGTCTTCTTTAGTTATATTATATAATATTAGGATATTTGTCTCTTTTGGATTTGTGGTTGACTGTTTCTGCAATTTGGTTTTGAAAAATAGTTGAGTTCAGTTGACTTTCCTTTTTGCACAGTAACATATTTGAAAGTTAACAATTATTTTTCTTTCTTAAACTTGGCCAATGAGTCAAGTTCAAGTTGAACTTTGGCATGGATAACTTCAATTTTTCTATGGACCTTGCAGTTTCAATCTGTTTGATCTTTGGCCTATTGATATATGTATATTATTTGAAGATAAATAGTGCTAGTAACGCATCATCAAATATGACTTTAAGCTTGGAATTTCATGTTTAATAATTGATTTGAGAATTTTTGGATTTGTGTAAATCTTATAATTCATTGTGTGAATATCCTTAGTGATATACATGATGCTTGACTGGTTTATAGTTAATATGCTGTGAATGTCAATCATGTGTCCTTGGCCTTTTATGTGCAATGGTGTATGGGCTAAATGAATAAAGGGAATTGGGAATTTTATTGGAGACAGAAAATTTGTTTTGAATCCTTTTAAATGCTCTCAGGGGGTGGCTGCTATCTTATTTATTGGTTTTTTTTTTTTTTCTATTTCATCAAGTGATCCACTAATTGATAATTAAAATAGCTTTATGAGAGCACTTATTAATAATTTCAAATGTGTGGATATATGCCCAATATTTGATAGTGTCAAACTTGAAAAAGAAAGACAAATTGCACACTAATGGGGTTGTAATTATGGGGTTTTACTCTTAGCCAGAGACTGTACCATTCACCCCTAGGCCAAAGGTTTTATTTATTTATAAAGTTTTAAGGGATAATTTTATGTATTGATATGGAAGATACATGATAGTTGTATTTAAGCACGTATAGACTTATTTGATTACATACATGTATATATATTTTGGGCATGTGTGAACTTGATTGGATATTAATGTGTTTAAACCCAATATATGTTTTGTAATATTTCTTTGGATGATATATATGTTACATGCCTTAGTTGACATACTTGAGTTGTTAAAAATTTGGAATGCACAAGAGTCAGTTATGGGTGCTTATTAAGTAAGCAAGGATGAGACATTAGAGATATTCATTCATTATAAGAATGAAATTGAGAAATAATTCAATGAATGCAATAAGTTCTTGATTACCATAGAACTTGTGGGGGGAAGCTATTATTTCCACTCTATTTTTTCATTGAAATGCCTTAAAAGAAAACCACTAAGACACCTTGTGAATTATGGAAAGAGTGATCGCCTTTCTATAAATTCTTTAAATGTGGGGGTGTTTGATAAAGGTGGTTATTCCTATTCCTAAAGGATAAAGAACCATTAATTGTGTTTTCATTGGGTTATGGTCATAACAGTAATGAATAGTGCTTTTTCTAATTTATGAATCTATTATTCTTATATGCATGAAAATTAATTAGAATATATTTCAAGTGTTAAACTTTCTTAAAAGAAAGTTTGAGTCTATGTTTAGTATCTCTTATGATCAAGAGTTGATGGAAGAGGGGTTGAGCCTAAGCATAGTAAAAGGACAAACATCATATTCATTTGGTCTAAATTTTCTGATTTAAATGTTAGAAGATGAACTTAAAGCCTCAAAGAAGCGATATCTTGAGAGATGCCTTCTTGGAAAAAAGATTGTCAATAGTGCAATAAATCCATCTTGGAAATCTATACATAGTAATTGGTGGATCTAGCACCTAAGAATCTGAGAGTTGATGGAATTATTAACTATTACAAGGAAAGACTAGTTGTAGAAGGCTACAAACAAAAGGAAGATGTGAGTTTTCTTGATATACAATAAACCAAAGGGGTTTATGATTCTAGTGCAAGGAAACAAATTGTGTAGGCTTGTTAAATCTTTGTATAGATTGAAGCAAGTTTCAATGCAATGACATGAGAAATTTGACAATGAGATGATGTCAAATGAGTTTAGGTTTAACGTGACTAGTGTGTTATGTGAAATAAATCACAAGAGGCTATGTCGTTGTGAAATATGCTCATGTATGTAGCAATAATAAAAGGCTACCAAGATGATGTTGACCATTAAGTTCAACTTAAAAGATGTAGGTGTTGTAGATGTGATACTAGAAATAAAATTTTCTAATACATCTCATGGACTTGTCTTGTCTCAATCACATGAGAGATGTAACAACAGTCTAATGAGAACACCTTGTGTGAAGAGCATATGTTTTTTTGGGAAGTCTTTATAAACCTAAACAAACATGCATTGTTGGATACTTTTGCCTCCTATTTATATATATTGGTAGGGCACAGAGTTATGGTAGGTCTCGACATATTTGTTGGAGACATAATACCATGAGACAGTTGCTCTCAAATGAAAGTGATTCTAGATTATAAAACGGATCTGTAATCAATTGTTTGAGTGGAGAGCAAGTAAACTGCTCAACGAGGGGAATGGGATTAAAGCCTATGACCTAAAGTTTCCATGACGGTAACCCCACCTAGTTGACTAGAGATCCCAAGATCTAGGTTTTCAAAGAAACAACAAAATTGTGGAGACTAGTTTTTATCACTATGGAGATTACATCTCCCACCCATTCCTATGATGAAATAGTGATGCTTGTAAGCGATGTTTAGGGTAAGCTTTGCTTTTTATGATTCTTATATCTTGTAAATCCAAGTGGGGTATAGCAGGATACTCTTAATAAGAGTCACATATATGAGTGTGAAGTGGGCCGCTTCCATGAGAGTTTTAAGGTTAAATTCTCTAAAGCACTTCATGAATTTACCAGGATATGTTCAGGGCCGAAATGAACACAACTATATGAACGAAATATGTTCGAAAATGAACTGTATGAATTCTATTGTCTTGGTATACACAAATGGCTGAACAATTCAAGACATCATGTTCACTGGTTAGCCAGTATATCTGATAGTCTTTCACAAAGGAAAGTTCAAAGCCAAAAGCTACTTCTCTCGATACAGTAACTTTTCTTCTACTCTCTCAGTATTTGCATCATCATTTTCATTGTGTTTTATCAATTTCCATTCATGTGGGGGATTGTTGGAAAAATAGTATTGAGTGAATAAGAAATTGACGTTTAATTTGTTCACTTGAAGATGTTATTAAAAATAGTGAAAATCCTGAGTCCCACATAGGAAAGGAAAGAGATAATATATATGAGTGTATATGCTCATGGGGCGGACATTAGGTTGGGCTTTGGCATATGTGGACTGGGCCCTCTTGTCCAAATAATTATTTTATTATTTTATTTTTTGAGTTAGTTAGTCTGTGCATAGCAGTTTTTCTTTGAACAGTGTGTCTGTTCACTAACGTATATAAATTCATAGTCCCTCATTCATGGAAATTAACTTTTTAGAGAGAAACTCTTTCAGAGAGAAAATTTGTGTGCATTCATTTGAGTCAAAGAGAGAGAAAGAGACATAGAGTAGTTCGTAGATCACGGACCTTGTGTGCTTCTTTTTCGTGCTGTAGATCATTTTATTATGGGAGGCAGACGTTTGTGAGTCTCAAAGCACCATAGATTGTGTGAGAGGAAAAATCTGTTTTAAGGAGATTGTATCAAACACAAGACTTGATCTAAATCATTCATGCTTCACACATTTGGTCTGTGAGTTTTTAATTATTTGCAGATTTCTTCTTATATATTATATTTTACTTTTGTCTATCATATCTATTTGTATTATTACTTATACATAGATATGTATGTCGTTCCTTTTGCTTAATCACAAAGTAAATTGTTGAAATATATCCAACACATTGAATAGCCGATCGGCAAGGAAGTCGATAAAGGGCCTCGATCAACACATAACCGAGTTTTGACCGGATTGAATCATTTGGATCTTCCGACGAATCTTCTATTCTTCTTTGGCAACGCGAACCAAAAGAAAGGGCTGTACTTGAACTTGTACTTGACTGTCTTGACTCCACCATGGTATGTAGAAGCAAAGATAGGCTACCTTGGAGAAGGAGAAAAACAGGAGAAGTATTTAACTTTTGGGGTTTTTATAGGCAAACTTAAGGTTGTTCTGGAAATTGGGTCACAAATAATTAATTAATAATTTTAAAATGATAAAGATGGTTAAGAAAATAATATAATAAGTTTTTTTCTTATATAATATTATGTTCAAAAAATATATAACAGATTTTAAAAAAAATATGTGAGTTTTTAGACATCTTAATTCTTACATTCAGAAAATAAAAATAACCAAATGTAAACAAATAATAAATAATTATTTTCAAAATATAAAGTGAAACCCTTTTTTAGGGTTTCTTTTTTTTTCCTCAAAATGGTATTTACTTTTTCAAGTTAAAGAAAAATTAAGAGAATTTTAAGATTGTTCACCTAAATAATTAATAAAACCATATTTTATTGAAGCATTATCTACCAACAAATTTAATGGTCAGATTTCGCGCTTTCGTATAAATATCTTCAAATGTATATGAGGCTGTGACTGAGTTGGGCTTTTCTTTTATGTCTTCTTTAGTTGGGCCACGAAGTTGAGGGGACTTTTGGCCTCTAGAGTTTGAGCCCAAGCCCAATTTTGACATTTTTTTGGGGCTTTTTATTTTATGTATTATCCGGGGGTTTTGTTTTAAAATATAGGTGAAGCTTTTGAGTTGATCAAAAAAGGTAATTGGGTATGTTAGAACTTTTTATTGGGTTATGCATAACCTATTGAAATGCAAAATGCAAAATAGATAACACTAGTTGCATGTAAAATACTTAAAAATAGAATAATATACACACACATACATGTTGGAGTAAAAAATATGTATTTTCTCTTGTTTTTTTTCAATGGGTTTTAATGGTTTTTTGAAAGAATTGGTCCATGTTTATATTTATTAAAAAACTTAAGTTCGTATGTGATTATATATATATATATATATATATATATTAATAAAATATGATGTTATTTCTCACTATTATCAATAGTATCAACATCACCATAATAAAAGCTCACATCATAAGAAAAAGAAGAAGTCTAATATCACTTCACCATTACACAATATAACCATTAGTCAACATGAATAAAAAATTTCAAAGGTTGTCATTATTAAATAAAAATAAACATAATCTAACATAATTAATATGAATTATACTGTGTTAATGCATTGGTTTATCTGTGATGTCGTAATGTAATTTTTTTCTCTACACTTTATTTATATAAGATATACAAAATAAACTTTTTGAATGTGCACATACCTCATACTCCTAACCAAACTAAGAATTTGATAATTGTAGGGACATGTTAAAGGGTGGTCCTCTTGATTGTTGTGAAAATAATGAGGTTGATATTGTTATTTGTTATTTTTGATGTTGTAGGAGGTGTTAGTATTGTGGTGATTATTTATTGTTATTGTTATTATTAAACATAATGATGTTATTTATTGTTATAAAATGCTAGTACTTTAATGGAGATGTTATTAAAGTATGAGCATTTTTTAGATCATATTCTAATGTTTTTTTCTCATTCAATTTGTGTTTATCTTAACATATGAATCTCATCATTACATAAACATAAACATAATTAAAAAAAGAAGAAGATAAATTATAACTTTATTTTGTTAATTATTTGATATTGTGGTGTAGTAATGCAAAAAATGCATTCTGAAGGATTTTATAATTACATAAATATAAACATAATTATTAATAAATTAAATTAGAGATCTTAAATTGACTAAGAAACCATCATAATATCAATCAGAAAGTGTCATCATTGAAATATGTTGATTTCTCTTTTTATTCAAAATTTTGTGTTAATTTGATACCATCCTCACGATTATTGTTGAGCTCATGTTGTCAACATGACTACAATAAATAGCTTTGAGAAGAAAATAGTTTTAAATTTAAAGAAGTTTAATTTTTGATTTGGAATTCCTTCACATTTTAACATACATTTGTCTTTGACAATTATGTTGATTATATTCTTATTATTCACAAACTTTTAAAAAAGTCATCTCTCTCTCCCTCTCTCTCTCTCTCTCTTTCTCTCTCTCTTAAATAATTAATAACAAAACCATCAATGCAAAAAAAAAAAAAAAAAAAAAAACAACAACAACAACAACAACAAAAATTTTTCAAAATAAGCACAATTCATTTCAATCAAATTCAAATCAAACAAATATCCACAATTGTTTTATATATAAAAAAAAAATCAATACAATAATAATTTCCATGAAATTAATTTTTTTTTAATTAAAAAAAAACACATTCTCTTTTGGATAATCTTCTAAGAAGTATGATATATTGCTTTCCAATTTCACAAGCATATAAATTAATAAATGATGACATAGGACACATTGACTCAGGCTCTCTTGTGGTTACTAGAGTCCTAAGCTCCATGTTAGGCACCTTTAAGGATATCTTCATCAATGATCGTATTGGTCGACTATCGAGCCTAAGGAGATGTAAATTAAATTCTTCTAGTACAAATGATTTATGCTAATAAACATTCATCATTTATTATAACCCACTCTTGAATTTTTTTTTTTAAATAACAAGAATGTTCCAGCATTATATAATCTATCAAAAATTTCTTAAATGTTGCAATTTTATGAGCATGCCACAACCACCTTATATATAACCATCTTGCACAATGCAATTAAATTAAATGAAAAATTTGTCTACAAATATGTTATACATTATGGTAATTGTCATTTTTGTTAATATTATCAAACATCAGAATAGAATTTGGTAATGATCGAGATATGTTAAAGCGTGGTCCTCTTGGTTGTGAAAATAATGAGGTTGATATTGCTGTTAGTTATTTTTTATGTTGTAGGAGGTGTTACTATTGTGTTGATTATTTATTGTTATTGTTATTATTAATCATATCGATGTTATTTATTGTTATAAGATGTTAGTACTTTAATGGAGATGTTATTAAAGTATGAACTTTTTTTAGATCATATTCTAAAGTTTTTTTCTCATTCAATTTGTGTTTATCTTAACATATGAATCTCATCATTACATAAACATAAACATAATATTAACGAAAATAAATTAAAACTTTATTGTGTCAATTTATTTGATATTGTGGTGTAGTAATGCAAAAAAATTTCATTCTGAAGGATTTTATAATTACATAAATATAAACATAATTATTAATAAAATAAATTAGAGATCTTAAATTGACTAAGAAACCATCAAGGAAATATCATAATATCAATTAGAAAATGTCATCATTGAAATATGTTGGTTTCTTTTTTTATTCAAAATTTTGTGTTAATTTGATACCATCCTCATGACTATTGTTGAACTCATGTTGTCAGCATAACTACAATTAATAAGTTTTAGAAGAAAATAGTTTATACAATAGATAATCATTTTAAAGAAGTTTAATTTTGATTTGGAATTCCTTCACACTTTAACATACATTTGTCTTTGACAATTATAGTGATTATATTCTTATTATTCACAAACTTTTAAAAAAAGTCCTCTCTCTCTCTCTCTCTCTCTCTCTCTCTCTCTCTCTCTCTCTCTCTCTCTCTCTCAAATGATTTTATTATTATTATGTGGTGACCCAGGGCTGCAAGTTACAACTAAGTAAATTAATAAACTAACAAAACCATCAAAGCAAAAAAATAAAAATAAAAATAAAGTAGAAAAAACAACAAAAATTTTCCAAAATAAGCACAACTCATTTCAATCAAATTCAAATCAAACAAATATCACACAATTTTTTTATCAAAAAAAATCTCAATACAAGAATAATTCCCATAAAATTATTTTTTTTTTAAATAAAAAAAAACACATTCTCTTTTGGGTAATCTTCCAAGAAGTATGATATACCACTTTCCAATTTCACAAGCATATAAATTAATAAATGATGACATGGGACACATTGACTCGGACTCTCTCGTGGTTACTAGAGTCCTAAGAGGTGCTTTTGAAGATATCTTCATCAATGACCATATTGGTCGACTGTCAAGCCTAAGGATGTAGATATAAAATTCTATAGAAAAAACAACAAAAATTTTCCAAAATAAGCACAACTCATTTCAATCAAATTCAAATCAAACAAATATCCAAAATTGTTTAAAAAAAAAAAAAAAAAAAACTCAATACAATAATAATTTCCATAAAATTAATTTTATTTTAATAAAAAAAAAACACATTCTCTTTTGGGTAATCTTCCAAGAAGTATGATATACTGCTTTCCAATTTCACAAGCATATAAATTAATAAATGATGACATAGGACACATTGACTCGGACTCTCTTGTGGTTACTGGAGTCCTAAACTCCATGTTAGGCGCTTTTGAAGATATCTTCATCAATGACCGTATTGGTCGACTGTCGAGCCTAAGGAGATGTAGACATAAAATTCTTCTAATACAAGTGGTTTATTATAATCCACTCTTGCATTTAAAAAAAAAAAAAAAAATTATACCTAATATTAAAAGAGAGCATGAATGTTCCAACATTATATAATCTATCAACAATTTCTTAAATGTTGCAATTTTATAAGCATGCCATAATCACCTTATATATAACCATCTTGCACAATGCAAATAAATTAAATAAAAAACTTGTCTACAAATATGTTATACATAGTGGTAATTGTCATTTTTGTTAATATTATCAAGCATCATAATAGAATTTGGTAATGGTCGGGACGTGTTAAAGCATGGTCCTCTTGGTTGTTGTGAAAATAATGTGGTTGATATTGTTGTTTGTTATTTTTTATGTTGTAGGAGGTGTTAGTATTGTGGTGATTATTTATTGTTATTATTATTATTATTATTAATCATATCTGTAGGGATGAAGGGCCCAGGAATGTATATTGGGCCGTGGGCACAAATCAGTAAGTTATGGAAGGATTCTGGTCATAAAGGTTTGGGAAAGTAGATCAAGGAGAAATGCCTCCTCGGCTAAGTAGAGTAAAGGTCAAAGGTTTGACCTACCATCAAGAACAACACACCGGATAATTTTGCTGATAAGGATAAGTATCAAAAGAGAATAGGACAAAGGGAAACTAAGAAATATCTAGGAGAAAACTGCTACCACCGCATTAAATGCTCTGCAGCTAACTCGCTGACCCCATTAATGTGGAGGTGATACATGAATAGTAATATTCAGCCTTACAGTTACCCCCAAAGATTTTATGAAAGTGCTGATGGGACAAGGATCAGAGCCAGTAGCTTGACCTACACGTGGAAGGCTGAGATTAAGTAAAGAAAGGAATATAAAGAAGAAAGACCTCATTACCGGGGGGGAGGGGGGATCAGAGAATCTAGGGAAAAACACTATAGCCTCAAGAACTGTAATTGTGTTTAAGGTCAACAGAAATATATAAGAACAACTTTCCTCGGACTTTGCCGAGGAGGATTCACCTTGCATAAAACTTGTTTATTTTCATTTTCTAGCCATATATAACCTACTGTGATTGTTGTCCAACTCATTGAAGTCTAGTTTCAAGCCCACCCTCTATAAATTTATTGTATTGGGCTCTTTGGGCCTTGGTCCGTCTACTTTTTGGGCTTGGGCACAAAAAACCCTATCCTTACGATTGGCGCCATCTGCGGGGAACTTGAACTTTGGTGAGATTAGTGTTTAACCATGGTAGCTCAAGTCCAAACCAAGAAGAATCTGTTGGTTCCCAAAGTCAAGATCAGTTTCTCAACCTTGAATGTAGGAGGGACTGTGAAGTTAGCATACATACCACTCATACTAGTAGGATCCAATCTCGAAGCGGGAGTCACATGTCTCATGGGGAGAATACTAGGAGCATGCAATTAGAGATAGACCATTTGCGGAGGAAGTTACGACATAAGCAATGGAGAAGGACTCCGTCAAGTTTAGAACCTTCTTCTGATGATGATAGGGATGATAGCTACAGACCCAGATCAAGGACTCCTCCCAGTGAGTCTTTTTCATATGAAAAGGATCGCCATTATAGGCGGCGAAGTAAGAGTCCATCTTACAAAGGCCTGGGTAATGATGCTATGAGCAAAGCCTTACATTAAATATCTAAGTCACCTTTTACACGTAGGATTGATTGAAGAAAACTTCCTCGACGATTTACTCAGCCAACATTTACCATGTATAATGGTAGAACAGACTCTGTGGAGCATGTCAGCCACTCCAATCAAAGAATGGTTGTTCACTCAAAGAATGAAGCCTTGATGTGCAGTAGCTTGACCTACACATGGAAGGCTGAGATGAAGTAAATAAATGAATATAAAGAAGAAAGACCTCATTACTAGGGGGGATCGGAGAATCTAGGGAAAAACATTGTAGCCTCAAGAATTGTAATTGTGTTTAAGTTCAACAGAAATATATAAGAACTACTTTCCTCAGACTTTGCCAAGGAGGATTTCCCTTGCATAAAACTTGTTTATTTTCATTTTCTAGCCATATTTAACCTACTGTGATTGTTGTCCAACTCATTGAAGTCTAGTTTCAAGCTCACCCTCTATAAATTCATTGTATTGGGCTTTTTGGGCCTTGGTCCGTCTACTTTTTGGGCTTGGGCACAAAAAACCCTATCCTTACAATTGGCACCGTCTATGGGGAACTTGAACTTTGATGAGATCAGCGTTTAGCCATGGTAGGCTCAGGTCCAAACCAAGAAGCATTCGTTGGTTCCCAACGTCAAGATTAGTTTCTCAACCTTGAACGTAGGAAGGACCACGAAGTTAGCATACATACCACTCATACTAGAATGAGCCAATCTCGAATCGGGAGTCACATGTCTCATGGGGAGAATACTAGGAACATGCAGTTAGAGATAGACCATTTGCGGAGGAAGTTACGACGTAAGCAATGGAGAGGGACTCCGTCAAGTTCAGAACCTTCTTCTGATGATGATAGGGTTGATAGCTACAAGCCCAAATCAAGGACTCCTCCCAGTGAGTCTTTTTCATATGAAAAGGATCGTCATTATAGGCGGAGAAGTAAGAGTCCATCTCACAAAGGCCTGGGTAATGATGCTATGAGCAAGGCTTTACATCAAATATCTAAGTCACCTTTTACACATAGGATTGAGGGAGGAAAACTTCATCAGCGATTTACTCAGCCAACATTTACCATGTATAATTGTAGAACAGACTCTATGGAGCATGTTAGCCACTTCAACCAAAGAATGGCTGTTCACTCAAAGAATAAAGCCTTGATGTGCAAAGTGTTCCCATCTAGCCTGAGGTTAGTGGCGATAAGATGGTTTGATTGTTTGAAGGAAAGTTCAATTAACTTCTTTAAGGAGCTTACTAGAGCATTTAGGGCTCGTTTCGTTACTTGCAGTAGGGTTCCTCGGCCCTTAGATTCTCTGTTGTCCATGACCATATGAGAGGGAAAGACCCTGAAAACGTATTCTGACAGGTATTGGAAAATGTTTAATGAGATAGATGGGAACTTCGATGATGTGGCTATAAGGACTTTTAAGGTCGGCCTTCCTACTGAGCACGATTTGAGGAAATCTTTAACAAGGAAGCTTGTTAAGAGTGTACATTAGCTCATGGATCGTATTGATGAGTATAAACAAGTAGAGGAAGACCAACAACAAGGAAAGGGGAAGGCCAAAATAGTTCCTCAGGATCAAAGTGATTTCAGGCCAGACCAATACAATAACAACCGGCCTAGAAGAGATTTTGCTGACCATACTGGACCTACTGCTGCCTAGGTAGTAAGCACTGTGTTTAGGAAGCCCGTGCACCAAATTTTTGAGAAGATAAAGAATGAGCCATACTTCAGGTGGCCCAATAAGATGGGTGGAGACCCTACGAAGCGCAATCAAAGTCTTCATTACCAGTATCACCAGGACTGAAGACACACTACGGAATAGTGTAGGACTTTATGGAATCATTTGGAGCAGTTGGTTATGATTGGAAAGTCAAAGTAATTCTTATATCAGCCTGGCAGATAGGGCAGTCAGGCAGGGTCGAGAGCTCAGAGAAATGCTTCTTCAAGGCCACCTTTAGGGACAATCAGCGTTATTCTGGCTGCCTCAGGCAGGATGGGTTCTCGTCCATTCAAGGTGATGTCCATAGCTTGGCCTTTTGCGGAGGACCTAATTCCTGACTCTAAGAGGGGTAGAATGAAAATCCGACCAACCTTGAGCTTTTTCGAAGAGGATAAGGTTGAGACCCTACAACCGCATGATGATGCCCTGGTGGTTACTCTCAGGATAGGAGGATATGGTGTGAAGAGAGTGCTAGTGGATCAGGGCAGTGGTGCAGAGATTATGTACCCTGATCTATACAAAGGTCTCAAGTTGAAGCCCGAAGACCTGGCCTGTTATGATTCTCCTTTCGTAGGATTTGATAGGAAAACGGTTATCCCGAATGGTCAAATTAGATTACCTGTTCAGGCAAGATTAAAGGTTGTGGAGGTGGATTTCATTGTGGTAGATACCTATTCCCCTTACATTGCTATTATGGCAAGACCTTGGCTTCATGCTATGAGGGCTATTTCTTCCAATTTGCATTTAAAGGTAAAATATCCCTCAGAGGACCAAGTAGAGGAGCTGATTGGAAGTCAGTCTATGGCCAGACAGTGCTTGGTGATTGCAATTAGGCATCAAAAGGGAGGTGAGTCATCGGCCTCTGTCGAGTAAGAATTATAACAATCAAGGATACTAGTATTGTCCACGGATGTGATGGTAGAAGGGGCAAAGTGTGAAGAGTTAGAGAAAATTGTCATTGATGATGATGAAGAGAAGTTTTCCCAAGTAGGGGTACAGTTGCCTTCTCGGGAGAAAGACGAATTGGTTGTATTTCTCAGGAAGAATTGGAGTGCTTATGAAGCTCTTGGGGTAGATCTAGATTTTATTTGCCATCATTTAAATGCCAATCCATCTGTTACTCCAAAAAAGCAACCACCTCGACGTTCTTCTAAGGAACATTTTGACGCTATCGAAGAGGAAGTGGTCAAGCTTAAGCGAGTAGGGGCAATAAAAGAAGTGTTTTACCCTGAATGGTTGGCTAATACAGTGGTGGTGAAGAAGAAGAATGGGAAGTGGCGAGCGTGCGTGGACTTCACGGATTTAAACAAAACCTGCCCAAAAGACCCCTTTCCAATGCCTCGAATAGATCAATTGGTGGATGCGACTGTAGGCCATCCCAGGATGAGCTTTTTGAACGCCTTCCAGTGGTATCATCAAATACCGTTAACTCTGGATGATCAAGAGAATACTGCTTTTGTTACGCCCATAGGGAATTACCATTACAAGGTGATGCCATTTGGACTAAAAAAATACAGGATCTACCTATCTAAAGATGATGACCATGATGTTTGAACCTCAACTTGGCAAAAATATTGAAGTCTACATAGATGACATGATGGTGAAGAGTAAGGTTCCAAGCATGTGAATGACCTCGGAAATATTTTTGAAATACTGAAAGAACATAAATTATATCTTAATGCTTCCAAGTGCTCTTTTAGTGTTAGTACGGGCAAGTTTCTTGGTTAAATGGTCACTCATCACGAAATTGAAGTCAACCCTAACCAAATCAAGGCAATTAACAACCTGCAGCCTCTGCGGAATCCCAAGGAAGTCCAAAAGCTAACAGGAATGACTACTGCTCCGAATTGATTCATCTCTCGTTCATCGAACAGATGTAGGCCTTTCTTCTAGTTGTTACATAAGTGGAAGGGATTTGAAAGGACCGAAAAATGTGCCTTGGCCTTGCAGCAGTTGAAAGAATATCTTTTTCGGCCACCCATTATGTTCAGGCCTGAAGAGGAAGAGGTTCTGTTTGCATACATTGTTGTAGCCTCTCATACGGTGAGCCTAGTATTGAAAAGAGTTGATAATGGGGTGCAGAGGCCAGTTTATTATGTGAGCATATCGTTGCATAAAGCAGAAGTTTGTTATTTACTATTGGAGAAGGCCATCTTGGCAATGGTGCATGCTACACAGAAGTTCCCTCATTACTTCCAAGCTCATACAGTTATGGTTTTAACCCAACTTCCTCTTCAATCGCTACTTCGGAAAGCTGATTACACAGGAAGAATTGCCAAGTGAGGGACAATCTTAGGAGTTTTTGATATCAAGTATATGTCTCGAACCTCTATTAACGACTAGGTCCTTGCAGATTTGGTGGCCGAGTTTGTAGAATCTCCACTAGAAGAGGATGATGAGAAGTAAAACTTAGGAGGAAAACCGGTTGAAACAATATCTGTGCAAGAGCCCTCATCTTGGAGATTATATGTTGATGGTGTATCTAATCAAAGAGGATCCGGAGTGGGGCTGGTGATGGTGTCACTTGAGAAGATTACCATTGAGAAATATTTAAGGTTAAGCTTCTCGGCCACAAATAACGAAGCTGAATATGAAGATTTGTTGGAAGGGATGGCTATGGTTCAAAAAATGAGAGGAAGGACAGTGGAGGTGTTCTCGGACTCGAGATTGGTTGTGGGCCAGATAAAGGGAGAGTTGGAAGCTAGGGATTTGAGAATGTAGGAGTATTTAAGCCAAGCTAGGCACTTGCAGTTAGGTTTTGAATCTTTCACTTTGCAGCAGATACCTAAGAGCAAAAATACTCATGCTGATTCTCTGGCTACTTTGGCAACCTCCTCAGCACAAGGTTTACCTCAAGTTGTCCTAGTTGAAGATTTGTGTAAGCCTACTAAGGCAAGGAAGGAGAAGGTCCAGATTCACCAGATTAGGATAGGGCCTAGTTAGATGGATCCTATAGTTTTGTTCCTCAAGGAAGGTATTCTACCTGAAGAGAAAGGAGAGGCTGAGAAGGTACGAAGGAAAGCTCCTCGTTTTTGGTTGTCTAAGGAGCAAAAATTGTATGAACGTTCATTTTCTGGAACGTACTTGTTGTGTGTCCATCCCGAGGCAATGGAGCCACTCCTGGAGGAGTTACACGAAGGAATTTGTGGAAGTCATACTGGGGGTAGATCACTATCTCACAGGGCCATCACTTAGGGATACTGGTGGCCAAGTATATAGAAAGAAGCACAGGAATATGTGAAGAAGTGTGACCAATGTCAAAGGTTTGCTCCAAACATTCATCAGCCAGGGGGTGTTCTTAATCCTCTGTCTAGCTCATGGCCTTTTGCTTAATGAGGCTTGAATATTGTAGGGTCATTCCTTAAGGCAGCAGGAAACAGGAGATGGCTCTTGGTCGGCACTGATTGCTTCACAGAGTGGGTTGAAACTAAGCCACTATCTAATATTAGAGACGTGGATGCAAAGAAATTTGTATGGAAAATATTATCACTCAATTTGGGATTCCTCTTACCCTTATCTCAAACAATGGGCTTCAGTTTGATAGCAAAACTTTAAGGAGGTACTACTATGAATTGGGTATTAAGAATAGGTATTCAACTCCGGCTTATCAATAGGGGAACGGATAGGCCGAGGTTGTCAATAAAGTTGTAGTGAATCGGCTTAAGAAGAGATTAAATGGTGCGAAGAGTAAATGGGTGGAAGAACTACCACATGTTCTCTGGACATATCGAACTACCCCTCGTCGGTCAATTGGGGAAACACCTTTTTCAATGACTTATGGGTCCGAGGCTATGATTCCTTTAAAGACTGGATTACCAACACTGAGGACGAGCTTGTTCACTCCAGATAGTAATGACAACCTATTAGAAAAGAGTTTGGATTTGATTGAAGAGCGAAGAGAAAATACCATGGTTGTTAGCATATTATCAACAGAAACTCAAACAGGGGTATGATACAAGTACGAGGCTAAGACAATTAGCACCTAGAGACTTAGTACCGAGAAAGGTTGTAGGCACAGCAAAAAAACCCAGCATGGAAAAAATTAGGGCCCAATTGGGAAGGGTCATACTGTATCATCTCGGTAGCTAGTATAAGTGCTTATTTCCTAGAAGATTTAAATGAAAATGTTATACCACACCCTTGGAATGTAAATAACCTGTGAATGTACAATTATTAATGAAATGCAACTTTACCATGTTTTTATTTATGACATTATGTGTTGCGTTTATTACTTATTTGAATATTAAACAGAACCTTGGTCATACCTGGTTCCTCAAACCACATACCCTGAGTAAATTAATATTCTTGATAACTTGTTTGAATATTAAACAGAACCTTGGTCCTGCCTAGTTCCTCAGACCACATACCTTGTGTAACACCCCGACCCAACTGTATAGTTAAACTATGTGTTTGAGTGGTTAAGTATTATTATTATTTTAAACTACTTTCTTTCTATAATTAATAGAAGAGTATTTAATAAATATATTATTTTATAATGTCATTGAATAAGAATTGTAAAAATTATAAATAATTGAATAGCTAATTGTATTATAAATATATACTAAGTATGTACAAAACTATATTAAGAGGTTTAAGTTATTAGATGCATAGTTGGTGGTGTTTTAATTAGGTATGATGCATGAGATGCTATAGTGGAAATTCCACTCACACATGCAACCAATGGAAATTCAACACATAATGCCAAAGTACCATGCATGTTGACAAACCCAAAGACTTACACTTGGCTAGCCATGCAATAAACAAACTCCACCTCATTCTTCTTTGACTTTCTCAAAATATCTAGAACATCCAAGAAGCCCTCTCTATTCCCACAGGTCCACACTAATCAGAATTTCTCACCTCACTTTGCTCTCTTTTCTCTTAAGGAAAGAGCTAGAAGCTCTCTTGAGTCCCTTTTCTCATGCCCACGAGTCCAACACCAAAAGAAAGAAAAGCTCTCAACTCTCCTCTCCCTCTCACACCTACGGGTTCAGCAGTAACAAGAAGTTTCTTTCAATCCTTCCCAAGCTCTTGTTCCCAACGTGAAGTTAGAGTGATTCTAACTCTATCACTCCAAGAATCCATGTCTAGGGTAAGGGGAAAATGTAATTCTTTTAGTCTATTGTCCATTTTAAACTTAAGTGATGGTTATATGAATTTGTATATGGGTGCGTTGGAATTTAGAGATTGTTGATTGCCAGAATATGAATTGAGTTATTGTTTATGCTTGCATGTGCTCCTAGATGATAGACTAAGATAAAATCTGTTATAGGTAAGTGTTAAAATGAGTAAAATAGTTAAATAAACTTTATGGAATTGCTAATTGAGGTGCTGAATGTGTAGTTGATTCAGTAATTGAAGCTTTTTGAGAGTTAGTTCATGAACTTGTTAAGAGTTGCACTCATTGATTAACTTGTTTGGTTATCATAAATCCTGTATTTTTCTAGGATAGCTATAGGTAAAAGGTTTGTTGGAGATTATTATATAATATGTTCAGTATGTATGTATTAAATTTTATATGAAAATACCATCGTTTGATAATTGTTTGTGAATTTACAAGAAAATGTTGTAAAACTGTCACTGTGACAGATTCTGTGTTTACGCCTGATAAATTATGTATTAAATTTTATACAGTGAATTTGGATGCTAAGGATATTTCGTATGAAATCTAAGATACATATGGTTGTAATGAAAGTGGTTTCACAGCATTTAGATTAATATAAAAATAATGATTTAATTTCTAAATTGCATGAAATTCTGTCATGACAGATTTGAGCATGTTGTCTTTTATGATTTTTAATAAATCATGGCTTTATGATTTGACTCTGAATTTGATATGGTATTTACTAGACATCTAGGGGTATGGCTCTATTAAATTGCATGAAGATTTGATGTGTTTAGATAGCTCATTTCTATTTTACAAATGAGCCATATGCTGTTGAAATGAGCAATAAATAGTAAATGATAACTCTAAATTTGAGGATTTAATTCTAAAGTTAGGGTGAATGTTTTGAGTTATAATTTAATATGCTTATCATTTGGTATGTTTTGATCATAGATAAATTTTGTATTACTTGGTTCAAGGTTTAATACTCTAAAGGAGGGGTTTTAAACAATTTTACTACTTTTTCATGTTGTTGTCTTGTTCAACGTGTGGTATGCCGCCATATGAGCGTATATAGTTACATGACCATGCTTAAAGGATTTTATGTTTATGCATGCATTATTATCCTAATTTCAAAGCACCTTCTAAAATGAAGTTGGCTCTTTTAGAAATATGATATTAATATAAGAATGTTGGTTTTTCTTTAGTTTGGTACATCATTTGTTGATGTGTGCATAATATATTTGTGGGAACTTCGTTGAAGTGGGATTAGGATTTCCTTGATTTTAAGATATAGGTTTTGAGATGATAAAGAATAATTGATAGTAAGAAGTTTATGATAATGAATAATTGATAGTAATAAGTTTTGATATTTGGTTTAGGTGTTACCAGTACCCAAGTCTGTACTCCTTCGACTCTAGGCTCTCGGTTCCTTTGCTTTTAAGTAAGGGATAAGTTATATGAGTATTTGGTAAGTCATGAGGTTATTTTAAAGTGTATTATGCATTAAAAGGTTTTTGATTAGAGATATGTCATGTAATCATGTTTCAGACAAGAATATGTTCATGAGCTTTTGAAACTTTATGTATATGATTTAAGCATATTAATGCTATTACTAATTTCCACGAACATGATATTTAAAGAAAATAATGGAAATACTATTATTGTGAAATGTTATGCAAACTATGAATTTCAATATTATGTATAAGTATGAATGTTTTCAGGTTATGTCCTCTGGTGATTTGAACTCGGTCAGTAGGGGTTAAATTACTAGCTTTCTATGGAAAATGTTATCTGTTTAGCCATTTAAAGTTGGAGGAAATGGGGGTGCTTGTAACTCTAATCTGTACAAGGCTTCTTCCGGCTTCTTCCCCAATGTGTACGGACAGTGAGAAGGAACAAAACCTTGAGGGAATGTGCCATCAGGCCTCCCAAAGAGGACAATATCATGCACACGAGGGCACCCAAATGTGATGATGCCTTCTCTGTCGTGCACATGCACCACAAAATAAGTACAGACTTACCAGATATGAACTAACCAATATGTTATTTATGAACAGCTATATTATGCTATTAATCATGAGAAAATGATTTTGTTTAAATACATTGTGAAAAGTTAAAAACTCTTATGAAAAGAATAAGTTTCTGATGAAAAGAAAAGTTGTTCTTTAAAGATAAGAGTTTCTAAAGTTTTGTTGTGTTTTAAAGATAAAGAATCTGATAAAAAAGTTTTAGTGTTCTATGAAGATAAAGCTTTTGATGGAAGTACAAGTTTATGTTAAAAGTTATCAGATATTTGTTTTTTATGAAATATTAAGTCTTATGACTATGAAAGTTATAATGTTTTACGAGAAGAAGATTATAAAGAAAAGTTTTCTTATTCGTCAAGATGTTTCTAGTTAAGACAAAGTTACCAATTATCTGATTTAAGTTAAAATGATTATTTTGTAATGAGAATATATATATATATATATATATATATATGTATGTATGTATGTATGTATGTATGTATGTATGTTACCCTTACTGAACTGTGTAGCTCACTCTTTCCAATCTTTCAGTCAACAGGTTTTATTTTAGAGCAGAGGGAGTCTTAGTTGAATTTTGGAATGAACTGATTTTAGTTTTAAAAGTATAGATCCCAAATTGGCAATTTGATGTTTAGTTTTGTAGTATTGTGTATTTTAGGATCTAAAGAAAGTTATGTACCTTAAAGTATTAAGAGATGTATTATGTGAAATTTAGAATTTGAGTAACTGGTGAATTATGTTATTCTTTGAGTACAATGTAGATACTCTGAAAGTCAAGTGAAAAGTTATATCATTTAAGTAAAGAAACTAAGATGAAAAAAAAGATGGAAGCTTTTGTAAAAGCTTTTGAAAAAGTTTAGTTGGTTCTTATTAATACCAAGTTTAGGCTTGATATTAACATGTCAGTCATGGTCACAAATCTAGGTATCGGGTTTGGGACGTGACACCTGGGTAAATTAATATTTTTGATAACTTGTTTGAATATTAAACATAACATTGATCATGCCTGGTTCCTCGAACCACATACCTTGGGTAAATTAATATTCTTGATAACTTGTTTGACTATTAAATAGAACCTTGGTCATGCATGGTTCCTCAGACCACATACCTTGAGTAAATTAATATTCTTAGTTACTTGTTTGAGTATTAAACAGAATCTTGGTCATGCCTGGTTCCTCGGACCACATACCTTGGGAAAAATAGTATTCCTTATTATTTGTTTAAGTATTAAACATAACATTGGCCATGCCTGGTTTCTCGAACCATATACCTTGGGTAAATTAATACTCCTTATTATTTGTTTAAGTATTAAATAGAACCTTGGTCATGTCTGACTCCTCGGACCACATACTTTGGGTAAATTAACACTATGCAGTATCTCTTCAGGAGTTAAACAGAACTTTAGTAATATTTGGCTCCGGACCATGTACTATGGGTAAATTAACACCTACTACAACCTAGGTCTATTGCTAAGTGAATGGCTGTGTGAAACTTTGGATAAGTGAATGTTTTTCCATTGCTCAAAAGGAAGAAAGAAAGCCTAAGGCACATATAATCATATGAGCAACTTGTCTCAAATATGTAAGGTATGTTTTTGAAGTCAAATTTATACTTTATCAAAGGTTGTAGACTGGGAAAGGTTAGTCTATTATATTGTTGAGAGCATAGAATGTACCAGTTATAGTATCAATTGTGTAGATGATTGTTAAAGTCAAGGATATGGGAATATCTTGAATTAAGTGAAATTATACTTCATACTTAGGTCAATTAAGTGCAGGGTAGAACAAAAATCATATTTGAATTTGCACAAGTACAATAGGGCATAAAGGAAAGTTAATATTTTTCATTAAGAAAAGCTTTGGAAAAGGCAGAATAAGTACAACTTCAAAATGTAAGCGGCAATTACATATTAAAAAAAAAAATCTATCTATAAAATCTAACTTAGGCCCTATTTAATCTTAAGGGGAAGGTTGTCTTTTGCTGTGGCCTTAGCAGGTTTGGCAGTTGCAGCTATTGTGAAGGTTGGACCTTTACCCTTAGGATCCTCCTTGGTAGGCATAGGGAGGGTTGCCAGGACAATTTGTAGGCTCTGGGAGACTTCTTTATCCTTAGAGGGGTCCTTAGGCGCAGCTATAGGCTCGGTGGCTTTAGTGACCACTCCTTTAGTTGTATCCTTCTATTTTTCAGCTGCCCCAACTTGCTCTGCCTCCTTGGAAGGATTATTGGAGGAAGGGAGAGCCTTGGCAGGTACGTCCTTGCTAGGATCTGGACCCTTAGGAGCAGCTTCAGCCTTGGAACCTAAAGAGCTTGATGCTCGGATGGCTGGGGGATAATAGACATTTTCTACTCTCTTTAGGGCAGAAGAGGCCTTAACTCCAACCTGGTTAAGGGACTCATTCCACACCTGGAGACTGTAGGCTATACAAACCCCAGAGACTTCAGCCCTAAAGGATTCCTTAGTCTCTGCCACCCCAATATCATAGTCATCTTGCTCGGCTTTCTCTACAGCCTTCTCCGCCTCTTCCAATTTCTTCTTCAGGGTCCCAATCTGCTCCTTAGCTGCAGATAACTGATCCTCAGTCTGGCGAAGCTGTTTGCGTTGAGTTTCTGCCTGCTTCTCGACCCCATGCAAAGCAGCCTCGGCACTCTTCGTCTGCCTATCAGCCTTGGTCAGTTGATTGTTAAGTTCTTGGATTCTCTTCTCGGCTAGGGAGAAGGCTTCCATAGCAGCTATCCTCCTACCTTCTTCCTCTTTCATCTGCCGATGGGATTTAGTCACTAGCTCCTCAGCCATGTGCATAGATTGAACAGCCTATAAAGGGGAAAATGCAATGATTAAAAAAAAAATTATAATTAAAAAATAAAATAAAATAAAAACACTTTAAAAACTTTAAAAACTTACCAACACAAGGTCCCTCTTCAAACTTAGAAACACTTCGTGTTTCTTCATGGTCCTTATGTCGGCCATGTTTCCAAGCAGCAACAAGGCCTGCTCCACAGCATCTACCACTGTACGACACATGGGTCCCTAGGCCCACTTAGGCCATAAACTTCAACCCCACAGTATGGCCCATAGTTCTAACCCTTTTGTCCGAATCTGGGCCCTAGGCTTGCTGAAGCCATGGACCTGGGATCCATACCACTATGCTTGACCCAAGGCCCATTGAGCATGCAATCTTGAATCGTACACCTCATGGTTCATAGCCAGAGACCTACATGGCCAACACATCTTAGCCGAAAACGTGATTGCCCGAGAATACTATATCTTAGCTGCCCAGTATCGCCTTGGGGAATATCGCTGCCAAATGTCCCTCTTAGGGTGGGAACCAGTTCCAAAGCCACTACTCCCACTCCCAACTAAACACCCACTTAAAAGCAATGAAATTTGACCTCCGAACCCACTAATAACCTAGAGTAATCATAACCCTTCCCCTAATCTTGAGCTATAAATAAGAGATGAGAATGAGAAAAAAGGGGTTGGCAATTCTAGAAAGGGAGAGCCTTTAGAAATAGAAAGAATTATCAATCTGGGGTAGAGAAGGAATAACTTTGTTAGGTAAGGAGAGGAGTTTGACTAAATAGAAGCGTAATAGGGTTGTCGAGCACAGAATCACCCATAGTAGGAAATCCAAAACCCACGATACAAATAGATTGTGAGTCAAAGTAGAGGTTGAGCCCAATAACCATACTTAGGGTACGCACAGCCACATATCTAGCTCTCCTTTGTTGGAAGTCCCTTATTAAGGCATTTGAAGGAAAAGGAGACCCATTTAGCATAAAGGGAGGATTCCAAGCTTGGATCTTGGTAGAGCGATCATGCCCCCTCTCCACGATAGAGCCTTCACTAGAGGAACTTGATTGAGTGGTCCTAGCTACTTTGGCCCCTTTTTGGAGCTCAACTTCTTTGGAAGGAAAGCATTTCCTTCTTCCACCACCTCCTTGCCCTTTTAGTCCCGTTTCCTCTTTTTGTCTGCGGGGTCAGGTTGGGGAACTTAGGTAGAGGAAGAAGTAGAGGGCTTGGTCTGGATTGCCATCTCAGGCACATTGCCTCTTGCGTGGGACTCCAAGAGATCCAGAAGACTTGTATTAGTTTTGCATTAAAACACCATTGCATCAGGAAAACTTGAGTCTTCTTGAGTGCTGCTAACTTGGGCCGGAGGAAGGTGGCTAAAATCACCAGCTGGAAGGTCTGGGGATTAAGGCTGGTTGAAAACCTCAAAGTCATCCTCGGAGTTTGAGACTTCAACTACTTGTTCTTCTTCCTTAATGGCTAGTTTGGAAGGAGTCGCTTCTTCCTCGGCTGTGTGCTGGAAGGGCAATTTTACTTGTTGTATGCCTTCTGGAACAGTGCCAGTGTCAAGAAAACCCGGTATGACGATATTGATCTGGTGTAAACGAGGGTCTTTCGCTTTAATCACGTACTTGGGCGCCTATAGAAGCTGAATGATATGGGGTCGTAGCCGAGCATAAGGTAGGCTGCTCTTAATTATTCGTCTTTGTGGACAAAGATCTCGGCCTTAAGTATTTTTGTAAGATCAGGCTCGTTGACAAGATTCAGGTTCAAGATAGCAGAATATTTATCTGCAAATTCACCAAAAATTAAAAACATTGTTAGGAAACAACACAGATAGAATAAGAAACAATTTGTAAATAACAATAAAAAAGAATAAATACAAGAAATGTTAGTAAGAAAAAGGATGTTGTTAGAATAATAGACCTAGACCTAAATACCCCACCTGGTGTCCCTTCTCGTGTCGGACAGTGAAACCCATCTTGCCATTCCCTTGAGATGATTAGATAATCTTTATCCATACCCTTGTTAGACTCAAGGAGACACGATATAAGCCTGACCACGGGAACTTTAGTTTTTAAGTAATACCCCTGCCCTGTTAGTTTGTGACGATTATAAATCTAATTAACGTCATGGTGGGTAAGGTTCACACCCATCTTCTCATTGAGGGCATCTACACTACCTAAAATTCTAAATATATTGGGGGCGCACTGAGTGGGGGAGAGCCTGTAAGCAATAAGATAATCCCTAGTTACTTTACCTATAGGGATTTTCATCTCTCCCTCTATAAAGGCGATCATAGGGATTACTACTTCTCCCTCCTGCCTCATGGCGTGCCATTCCCCCCAGTGGCAATACCTAATAGAAACCCCAGGTGGGATACAATATTGAACTTTAAAGCTCTCTATGCCCTCTGGGTGTCCACTGGGTGAGTAAATCTACCCATATGAAAAAGAGTTGAAAGTAGTAGGGAGACGAGGTGAAACTAAAAGGGCCAAGGAAGAAAATGCTCTAAATAAAAAATAAATAAATAAAAGAAAAGAAGAAGAAAATACTAAGGACAACTTATGGAAGGGAAGAAAGGCTCCTCAGACTAGTTCTTGAGATTTGAAAATGCAAAAAGTGAAACAGTCGAAGTCTTCAGGCAATATATATATGAGAGGGAAAAGCAAGCCGGACAATGCCCGCCCAAGTCCCCATAAAATCTTCCACCATTGGATCTCCATCGTACTGTAGAACGTGGGGAACATGGAGCCGCAGAAAATAAATGCAAGCGCGTCCTGGATGTTGAAATGTTAGGAGCATGCTTTTGGTTAGTTGAAAAGACACCTGCATAGACAGAGATGACGTAAGAGTAGAGCAGAATAATTGCTGTAATATCGAAATCCCCTTTTTTTCCTGAGGAGTAAAAGTATGGAATTTCAAGGGGCTATTATAGGGATGAAGGGCCCAGGAATGTATATTGGGCCGTGAGCCTTGTCCAAGGACAGTTAGACATTAACGAAGACGTACAAATCAGTAAGTTATGGAATGATTCTGGCCATAAAGGTTTAGGAAAGTAGTCCGAGGAGAAATGCCTCCTCGGCTAAGCAGAGTAGAGGTCAAAGGTTTGACTTGCCATCAAGAACAACACACCAGACAATTTTACTGGTAAGGATAAGCATCAAGAGGGAATAGGACAAATGGAAGCTGAGAAATATCTAAGAAAAAGCTGCTACCACCGCATTAAATACTCTGCAACTAATTTCTTGGCCGCATTAATGTAGAGGTGATACCTGAATAGTCATATTCAGTCTTACAGCTACCCCCAAAGACTTCATAAAGGTGCTGATGGGACAAGGATCAGAGCCAGTAGCTTAACCTACACGTGGAAGGCTGAGATGAAGTAAAAAAATGAATATAAAGAAGAAAGACCTCATTACCCACCGGGGAGGGGGGGAGGGATCAAAGAATCTGGGGAAAAACATTGTAGCCTCAAGAACTGTAATTATGTTTAAGTTCAACATAATTATATAAGAACTACTTTCCTCGGACTTCGCCGAGGAGGATTTCCCTTGCATAAAACTTGTTTATTTTCATTTTCTAGCTATATTTAACCTACTGATTGTTGTCCAACTCATTGAAGTCTAGTTTCAAGCCCACCCTCTATAAATTTATCGTATTGGGCTCTTTAGGCCTTGGTCCGTCTACTTTTTGGGCTTGGGCGCAAAAAACCTTGTCCTTACAATATTGATGTTATTTTTTGTTATAAGATATTAGTATTTTAATGGAGATGTTGTTAAAGTATGAGCCTTTTTTAGATCATATTCTAAAGTTTTTTTCTCATTCAATTTGTGTTTATTTTAACATATGAATCTCATCATTACATAAACATAAACATAATATTAACAAAGATAAATTAAAACTTTATTGTGTCACTTTATTTGATATTGTGGTGTAGTAATGCCCAAAAAAAAAAAATGCATTCTAAAGGATTTTATAATTACATAAATATAAACATAATTATTAATAAAATAAATTAGAGATTTTAAATTGATTAAGAAACCATCAACGAAACATCATAATATCAATTAGAAAGTGTCATCATTGAAATATGTTGGTTTCTTTTTTTATTCAAAATGTTGTGTTAATTTGATACCATCCCCATGACTATTGTTGAACTCATGTTGTCAACATAACTACAATAAATAGCTTTGAGAATAAAATAGTTTATACAATAGATAACATTTTAAAGAAGTTTAATTTTTTATTTGGAAGTCCTTCACATCTTAACATACACTTGTCTTTGACGATTATGTTAATTATATTCTTATTATTCACAAACTTTTAAAAAAGTCATATCTCTCTCTCTCTCTCTCTCAAATGATTTTTTGTTTTTTTAAGTGGTGACACAGGGCTGCAAGTTACAACTAAGTAAATTGATAAACTAACAAAACCATCAAAGCAAAAAAAAAAAAGGAAAAACAACAAATTTTTTTCCAAAATAAGCATAACTCATTTCAATCAAATTCAAAACGAACAAATATCCTCAATTTTTTTATAGAAAAAAAATCTCAATACAGTAATAATTTACATAAGCTTAAATTTTTTTAATAAAAAAAACACATTCTCTTTTGGGAATCTTCCAAGAAGTATGATATACCGCTTTCCAATTTCACAAGCATAAAAATTAACAAACGATAACACAAGACACATTGACTCGTACTCTTGTGATTACTGGAGTTTTAATTTCTATGTTAGGCTCTTTTGTGGGTATTTTCATCAACGGCAGACTATCGAGCCTAAGGACATGTAGACATAAAATTCTTCTAGTACAAATAGTTTAGATAATAAACATTCATCATTTATTATAATCCACTCTTGAATTTTTTTTTTTAAATATTATAGCTAATATCAAAAGAGAGCATGAATGCTCTAGCATTATATAATCTATCAAAAATTTCTTAAATGTTGCAATTTTATGAGCATGCCACAACCACCTTATATATAACCATCTTGCACAATGCAATTAAATTAAATGAAAACTTGTCTACAAATATGTCATACATAGTGGTAATTGTCATTTTTGTTAATATTATCAAACATTAAAATAGAATTTGGTAAAGGTAGGGACATGTTAAAGCATGGTCCTCTTGGTTGTTGTGAAAATAATGAGGTTGATATTGTTGTTTGTTATTTTTTATGTCGTAAGAGGTGTTAGTATTGTATTGCACTAATAACATCAATACTCGTATCAAAAAAAAAAAAAAAACATCAATACTAACTTTGTGCTAGCTTATAGCCCTGCCGTGGATGTCTCCAATAAGTAGCAGTAGAAGATTATCAAGTTTGCCAAACATTGATTTGTTTGTTTATTTATTTTATGAGTCTTGTGACTAATGGAGTATTCGTCTAATTGCCTTCAATACTTTGGAGGTCTATTTTGAATCAAGAGTGTTCTAAACCATTAGATCATATTTAAAAAATGGAGGGAGGGGATAGAGACAAATAGAGTAAATTTTGACTCTTTCGCTTATGCCACTCCAAGAGAATTAAAAGGGAACAAGTAACAACACTCTCTCTCTCTTTTTGACTCTTCCCTCATTTTTATTTTTTATAATTCGATAGTTCATTTTTATCCATTCATAAATTGACTGATGATTTGTTAACTAAGGGAACTTTTTTTTTGGTTAAACTCACACATCATTACCAAAACTGCATACACTAAGGGAACATAGAGCAAGACATTCTTGCAATGAGGTATTTAAAGAGTACATGAATTAATGGAAAATGATCTTCTCCAATTTTTTTTTTTCTTTTTTTTTGAGGGGGCCCAATTTTTTAAGTTGAATGTACAACACGTGACATTTATTTAATTTTTAAATTTCACATGTTTTACCTCTAAATATAAATAGAAAAGAATTAAAAGATTCAATAAGAGAGAATCTTATCTTAAATTTATAGTTTAATGACAATCATTATAAAAAGAGGAAAAAGAATTATCTAAAGGACATCTTTTGCTCATAAGTTATTTTGTAGGAAAAATATTTGACACAAATTTCCACCACAAAAGTTGAAGCTTCTCTTGGATCGTTAAATTCCATAGATGTTGCCATTATAGTCTTGCAATGCACTGTGTCAAAATTCATCTTCCTTTCACCACGAACATCTTTTCATCTGACTTTTTAAGTGTACTGAAAAAAAATACAAACTTTCCCTTTTTCCATGTTCTGATTATAGCACTTTGGGGAAGAGTAACGTCAACCGAGCCAGGCTATAAAATAAGCAAACGTTTCATTATAAAAAAAGAAAAAAAAAAGAAAAAAAAGAAGCAAATAATTTTTAAAGGATAAAAATATTAACCCATCTTCTATGCATTATTTTAAAATATAAAATATTAAAATTTAAATAGTTGATAAATTACAGAATTATTAATCTTTGATTAACTTAAATTTACGATAGTACAAATCTATAAGAAGACAATTTAATAAATAATTAATTTGTTAAATATTATTTCCAATAAAAAAAATTCGAATAATGTACTCTTAGGGTCCATTTGGATACAGCTGAAAACTGAAAACAATGTAGCAAAATAATTTTTAAATATATGAATACTGCCGTGGGACCTATTTTTAATGAAAAAATTGATACAAATTGAGAATTGTGGGACCTGTGAACAGTACTCGGTGCACTGTTCACTGGCTGAAAAGTCAAATAATGCGGCTACTGTTCAATGAACAGTAACCGCACTACACTTGAAACACTTGAAAACCAAAAAAAAAAAAACGCAAAACTCCCAAAACGCAAAACGCAGATGCCATTGCCAAACGCTCACTTACTTAAAACTACACCACATATAACTTGAAACCGACTCCTATTAATACATTCATTGGATTTGAAATTTTCCATAATCATGAGCTTTGTAGACTTTTTGTTGGTATAAACTTGCCTAGTTAGACGGGTCAAAACAGATATCTATAAGAGGAAAAAAAGTCTAAATATATATATATATATATATATATTTAAAAAAATTAACTAGAGGGGGTAAAATAATAATGCTTTTCTCCCTCCAATTTTATACACACATTGGACGGATAATGTTTGACGAGCATCTCCATCCACCTTTTTTCTTTAGTCCCTCAAACTTAATTGAGGCCAAACTTTGCCACTTCTTTTATATTACTTTCACATCACTAAATAGGACAAAACTTCATTCATTTGTTTTCTTCTTTTTATCTTTCACGTCCTTCCAACTACAACAAAAGCCAAGTTTTTAGTTCTAATTTTTAATGCATCCTTTCCATATTGGTCAAAGTTAATCATATCAGATTATTATTTTATGTCATTATTATTTTTGAAGTTAAACTCTTTTTACTTTATTACATAAAAGTGTCATTTTCTACTGCTTCTATTAATATTATTTTTTTACCACCGTATCATCGCACATTTTTGGTGCGGCGGTCACTATACAAATATATGTGCTTGAAAAGTATAGAGGATAAGGACCGAGATTCAAATCTCCAGAAAAAAATTTTACACGCATATACACTTAGATTAAATTAAAGTATAATTTCTATCTTATATTAAAAAAAAATTAATGTTATTTTTTGGCCTTTCTTTACTTTATTTTTTTTCCTCAACTTGAATCACCTCACCCTTTCTCATCAATGCATTATTTACTTTTATCTGAACATAACCGAACTATCTCAATCAAAATATCTAAATCTTTTTTATTTCTTTGTGACCATTTGAAAATTGGAATAGTTTAAAATTGTTGACTTATTTGACTTTAGTAAATAAATAAATAAATAAAATAAGAATAAGATAAAAAGAGTTAGATAGTACCAGTTTCCCTACAAATCTAAATTATACGTTAAGAAAAGAGAAAAACACCACCTCTACTCCAAGCCATACAAAGACTTGAAAACTTCAATTCAAAGACTTCTATTGCGGCTCTGCAATAATTGCGAACTCAAAGTCTTTACCTTTAAATTTACTTTGGAACTTATACAAACAAAACAGATCTTTATAACTCAAATTATAAACTCAATATTCATGATGCCTATATTAGTAGCGTTATAAATAAAGTCAACATTAACGACCATTATGAACCAAATCATTTACTTTTGGAAGAGATTAAGTGAATTCCTTGAAAAATTTACATGCCACACTATATATTAAGACTTTATATATATATATATATATAACCTCTTTTTCTTGATGATTTACAAAATTTAAAAAAAAAAAAAAAAAAAAAGATTTTATATGAGATAAAAGTTCATTGGCTAAGAAAGTGATATATTTGGCCCTTTATAACCCAACCTTTTGCCTTTTGCATTACTGAAACATCTATTAAGTGAGTTTGATATGAGGAAAAAACTTAATGTAACTCAGGTGCAGCAAATGGGGTCTTTCAATTAAATTTAAGCACATGAATGTATTGATCAATGAAACACAAACAATTATTTATTTTTTAAAGATAATCAAATTCAATACAACTTTTTTTTTTTTTGAGAATGAAATTCAATACAACTAGAAGTTTGAATTTAATTGAAAATTTTAATGTAATGCATCTAAATTTGCATATGAATAATTAATTTAGAAGAGATCATTTCCCAAATATTACTCTAGCTCTTACAACTTACATTAAACCAACAACAATATAAACAAAATGAAATGGTAAATTAAAAAATAAAAATAAAAAAGAACCCCCAACTGTGTGGTAAGTTCTTCTAAGTGACATTTTAGTGGATGTGGCGAAGGAAGCGTGGACACAACCATACCTGAAGGTGGGGAAAATATCTGAAAGGTTGAATTGGGTGCAGATCTTGCAAAATCCAATCCTTTATTTATGGGAATCGAAATTCGAAAATGAAAGATTGAGACTGTGACTACACAAATTAAGTTGGAAAATAGTCAACATCCCATACTCTTTGTCTTTATTTTCCATGTGAATTTGTGATACTTGTACTGATGGATAAGTCCAGGAATATCAACTTCGATCCTCTTAAATATTTTGGGTACACCCTTAACTTTGTCTCTTTACTTCAACAAAAAAAAAAAAAAGGACCTTAACTTTCTGGATTCAGAAATTTCCACATTTGAAATGGTTTTATTTTGTAGTTCGAACTACTACTATTACTATACATAACAAATCTAAAGTTGTATTCAGGAAGTGAAATCGACAAAACCTATTCCCTAATTCTTAACTCGATTGATTATGATGTAACTCAAAATTCTAGATGTTTATGAACAGGCACCACTCTGTAATGAAAGTCAAAGGTACATCAAAACTTGGTATAATATTGTCATATATAACACAGAGAAATAGAAAATGAGAAGCTCATCACTGATTTCAAGCACAAACCCAGATCTCATTTTGTCTTGAGGAAGCTCTGATTTACTTCTTCTTCTTAAAAAAAAAAAAATACTTCAAGAACCTTACCAAACATAGAAGCATCATAGACTAAAACAAGAAAAGAAAGGTCACAGAGAAATGAAGTAACATTGCGTACCACACACCGAACATTCTTGGTTTTACTTAGCTGAAACTGCTACCGATGAGAGTGAGCAAGAAGAACCAGTGAAACTCAGGATGGATAGCGCTAAAGAAGATCAAGGAAACCCTGTATACATATTGTTGTAAAGACCATCCATGGCGCTATCCCTCCTGAGCTTAACAGACTCTTCCATACTTTGAACTTGGAAGCTCCTCAGAGCCATCAAAATATTCTGATAATATTGGTGGGGAATGGGTTATATTTATAGCAGTTAGAGAAAGAAACGTGGTAATAAACAAACGTCAAGTCTCTCTCCTAGAGCCATGAAAAAGCTTGACTATGCCTATACTACTACCAATTTGACAATGTGAGTGTAACTGTGTTTGTGTTTGCGCGAGGACACATTTTCCATTCAATATATCTTGGTCAAGGATATCTTTTTAATGCCCTTGCCGACTACGATACTTTCCAAATTTTGACTAAAGTATTATACTATAATACTTGTACTCCAAAATGACCGTATTCATATATATAAAGTATATTACACCTATGTCCAAAACTATAGGCACCCAATTTCTCTCTTCTTTTTTAGGCCTTGTTGAATTTTATGGCACAATAAACTCTTCCATTCTTTTGCTTCATGATTGCTTCTCTTTATCTCATTAATCTTTGGATTAATGATTAGTTGATTACTATATATAATGCATGATGTATTTTCATCACTTTGATTTTGAGGGATAGTTGAAGCCTATGATAAGGTTATTTATATTTTATTAACATTTTGGTTAAGTATAACATCACTAGCATAAAGGGTCATTTAAGTATATTTCGATAACATTTCTTTCTATTCTTCTCTTTTTTCCTATTATCTTTCTTCATTCTAAACATATCGAATTACAAAGACAAAAAGATTACCCGTTCTTATTTCTTCTTTTTTTAGAAGAACCTTATTATTACATTTAATCTTACAATTATTCTCTTCAAAATATTTACCCATATAAATTATCAATTCATTTGAAATGCCTAATTACCCAAACATGTATAAATGTTAAACTATTTAGGATCTAGCATTGTATCTTCTTGATGCTATAAGATCCGGCTAGATATTTGAAAATAATTTCTGAATAGTGATGCATGAATCTTTTTAAGATTAAGAGCTCCTATACCAAAGAGTTACCAACTTCAACGAAGTTTAATCTAGGTTATTTACTATTTAAAAAAAAAAAAAAAAAAAAGCAAATCAAAAGATATAGGTGGTAGATAATTTACGTGTCAAAATCTCACCAAATTGCACCAAGTGTTTAATCATTGAACATAATAATCTCAATCGTACAATAATTTTTATTAAGTGGGACCAACGAATGCACGATTAGGACTTCTTCGGTAAAAGCATCGAGCCCAATTGTTTTGGTGTAGGCCCGAGAACTTTTATCAAATTAGGAATAAATCTTATTTTTTTTATGATATGACATTCATAGAATGGCATGAGCTGTTGTACTTTCCCATCATTATAATATGCGGACCCATAATTAACCATGGTCAATATTTTTTGTCACAATTAGTGTATTTGATCAGAGCTGTTTTTAGTAGACGATGACAAATTCCTAGCGTTGTTTACCAAAAAAAAAAAAGACAATTTCCTAGTGTGAAAAAATCATTTTAAAAAAATGGGATAACTTTTTTTTGCTGACTTTAGCTATGTTTCCTAAGATATATGGTTCATTTTATTGCTTTGA
Source organism: Quercus ilex subsp. ballota (assembly GCA_032727855.1). Classification (NCBI taxonomy): domain Eukaryota; kingdom Viridiplantae; phylum Streptophyta; class Magnoliopsida; order Fagales; family Fagaceae; genus Quercus; species Quercus ilex. The sequence goes on from CM064914.1 coordinate 36,725,309, forward strand.
TATGTTTCTATTCTAGCTACTTTCTCAACAACAAAAATATTCTAGCTATTGCCTCTAGCTATCTTTTTTTTCTTTTGTGAAATTTTTTTTTTTTTATGTAATGTGGTTGATAAAACTTAAACGTAAAGTTAAGTAAAGGTGAAAAAAAGGTTAATAGCAACAACATTTTGTTGGCAAACCTCAACTATAAACTTTGAGTAATGCTATTTTTAAAATATATTTCGCAATTTATCTACAAATGTATTATCTTCGTGTTTTTTGTTATGTTACCATTGTTAAATTTTGTATTTTATTTTTAAATTTAATTGTGGATATGATCAATTAGAGCACTCACAGCAGTACATCTATATTGCTATATTGCTAAATTATAGCTCCTCAAACATCAAAATCTTGCTCCAACAGTGGAGCTAAATCTTTTTTTTTTTTAGCTCCACTGCTACAGTGCACATCTATAAATAAATGTGCACTGTTCATGAGAGCTAAAAAATAAATATTATTTTATTCTGTCCCGGAGATTAAATATATTATTTCATTCTCTCTCTCACTCCGTGCCTCTCTCTCTCTCTCTCTCTCAGTCACCTCTCCCAAGACTCTCTCAAGCTCTCATCCTCTCTCAGTCACTCTCCTCTCTCGCCGTCACTCTCTCAATCTCCCTCATTCACCGCTGCCGGCTCGACCCAGCCGTCCTAAGCCGCCGATCGCCTCAAACCCACGCCGCCGACCCACCCCTTCTGCCGACCCAACTCGCCGACATTGTGCTTGTTTGTGATTGGTGATTTTGTTTGGTCTGGGTTGAGGAAAAAAATTGGAGATTTAGGTTTTTTTTTTTTTTTTTTTTTCTTGCTATGGACTGGTGGTGCTGGTGGCTGTGGCTGATAGTAGAGGTGGTTGTGGCTGGTGCTGTGGATGTTTTTTGGGTAGTGAGATATATTATTTTATCATAGTGGTTATATTATTTTATTGTGATATTTATATTATTTTATTATGTTGAAAGCTAAAATAGATCCATTATTGCAGCATGTATATTGATAAAATAGATAAAATAGCTTTTGGTGAAACTAAATTGCTAAATTTTTAGTTTCAGTGCTGTGATGCTCTTATGGTCAATAGTTAAAGTTAATGTACACTAAAAGTCAAAAGTCCAAAGTCAAAGGCATGGTTTGGTTCGCTGACAGCCTAAATCCGGTTCAAATTCGCAACTTAAAACAGATATGATTTGAGATTCGAATCAAGTCGAGGCAAGGATTCAAGTTGAAACCGATTACTATTGGCATAGCGTTGATGTGGTAAGGAAGGTTGACATGAGAGGTGATGTGGCACTTGAGACCAATAGTGACGCATTAGAAACATACTAAAAGGCTGTGGAAGCGCATAATGGCTCATCAGATCAAATCAACATTAATCTCATGCAGTTAAAGTCGCCAGAAGTCAAAGAGGAGAAGGTTAAGGTTCAGTTCACCAAAAATCAAAGGGTGGAGCTTGATTTTTGAGATGAAGAATCGTTCTTCCGTCCTAAATTGTTGGTTATGTTTGTAAAATCTAACTATCATTTAATATATTGTTTTTTGATTAAAAATGTACAAATTTTCAAAACTGCTTTCATTAATTTGTATTCTGATGAAAAATAAATGATAAAATATAAATTTTATTTATTAATCTTTCAAAGAAATTTCGGGACATCCCAAAAGGAAAAGGAAATGGATGAACAACCATTTGTGACAAAAGGGAATAAAAAACTATAAAAAAAAAAAAAAAAAGTTTAAATCATATGGCAATGTAGTAGTTTTATAAAATGTTGAGGTTGCTAAGTTTATCAACTTTTATGGGAAAATCCAAACACTCCTTAACCTGGGAAAAAGGAAAAAGAAATAAAAAAATAAAAAGTTATAAAAGAAAAAAAAGAAAAAAAAGAAGAGAGAATGAGACAAGTTTATAGCTCTCCACTGACTCAGAGGGGTGCCTAGGAAATTGCACAACCCTGACGTTCATTTTCTCCTTCCCCATGCTCCTAAGTACATGCCTTACAGAAATGAAGCCAGAATACCAGAATTCCAGACTCCCCTCTCCATTTCCAAGGCTTTCCTTTTTTCCTTTCTTCCTCTAAATGTCCCCTCCAAATTTCACTCCCGAAATTCATGATGAGTTGTGGCTTGTGAGTAGTGTACTATTTGAAAATATTTATTTTTATATATAAATCAAAATTACCATATTTAAACTTTAGATGAACTGAAATTTTAAAAAAATTTTGACACAATTTTTATAAAAATATAAAAGAAAAGACCTTCAAAAAATTAATTATTATTTTTCTATAAAAAATTTTTAAAAATATTTCTTAAACCATTTTAGAGCAATTGTTAATAAAAAATTTTAGAAAATTTTTGACACTATTTTTCCTGAAAAATATAAAAAAGACTATTAAAATAAATTAATTATTTTTGTAACGTTTCTCTCTCTCCTTTTTTTTTTTTTTTTTTTTGCTGAATTTGTAACGTTTCTCTTAAATAAACAGAAGGGTAATGAGTGTATAAATGTGTATTCAGGTCGGAAAGGACCAAAAGTATGGCCGTCGTATAATGAGGGCATTTTGGTCATAGTGTGAAACCTAGCCATCCATCATTCTCTTTGGCTATAATTTATGAAGCGACCAGCCCTACTCCTACGTGACGCACTAATGGTTTTAGATCGTTGCTCTCAGTCTCAAGTCTGATGGGATTCAGAATTCAGATTATTTTAAATATGGATGACTTTGAGTGGTCATAGAAAATTGCTAGGAAGTTCCTGTCCGTTTGATTCAACTTAGAGGAACATCCAACGGTCTAAATTCCTTGTATGTTTTTCTCTATTTCAATTGAGAATTGAGTACTTCATTTACCAAAATGGAAAACTTGGATTGGATATTGAGGTGGAGACACATCCCCACACCCATAATTCATGTATTTGACACCTTCACCTTCCATTTAAACGGGGATATTGGTCTTTTGACCTTATTTTGTAAAACATTTAACATAATATCCATGTTTTGAAACTATTTAAGTTCATATCCCTATTTTTGTATTCGATTTTAAAAAAATCGAGTTACAAGTGGAATTCAATATTAGCAATATCAAGTTCTATGCATATTTTACCACTTAATTTAAATATCAAGTTCAATTAAAAATTTACATATAACTTGATTTTGAGGATATCGAGTTTTATACCGAACTCGATTTTGTTAAAATCGAGTTTCAAAAACAGGGACACGGACCTAAATAGTTTCAAAAAAAGGACATATTGTTGTTATTTTTACAAAATAAGGGCAAAGGCCCAATATCCCCGCGATTAAACATTACATCAAAACTTCATTTGATATCTCATTATTGCATGGGAATCGAATAATATCAAACTTTGATTTGTAAAAATCATTGACTGACTTTCTTTAAGCATTATTCCTAATGTATTTGATTGTGGAAATTGTTGTCATTCCACTTGTGATACAAATTAAAACAAAAGAGAAAGTGAAATAACCATTCATCCATCATACATATATTTGATCTAAAAACAAATTAAAAACACAAGTGAAAAGTAAAATATCCATTCATCTATCAAAAAAAATTTTAATGAACAAAAAATGGGTAAGAGGGTGACCTGAGTTAGCGTCTTTCACCTGGACATGACCATAGTAATACTTAATCTGCTGGGTCTGGGCCTGCAAGAGTAGGAGATCCAGATGATCCAAGCTGTGCACCCAATCCCATTGAGGTTGTTAGTGAGCGTGAGCCAAGAGTATGAAGTTTTTTTTCCAAGGCTTCCCATTGTGGGATTCAAATCAAGAACCTCCACCATCCAAACTCTTAAGAGTGAGATCATGACCACTAGACCAACCACCACAGTGGTATCTATCCATCAATTTTTTTGTTGGGTGTAAGCATGAAAATGAGTTTCTAATTGCCCTCACATGGAGCCAGGGTTGTAAGGACATTATCCTTGAGATAGATGGATCTCTATGTTTTCTGGTGTTCATACTTTCATAGGATGAGCTAGTAGCCCCACCATAATCATCTGCAATTGACTCTAATTGTAGAAAATTCTTCGCTAAAGACTCAATAATTCTGAGATCATATATTTTTTTCACAATTATCTCATATTTGTGATAGAAAAAAAAAATGATAAAATTCATTTAATTGCGACAAGCAGCCGGTTACCATCTGCAACATAAAATAATTGTGAAAAATATTGTAATAAAAATTACGGTCGGATATGTGATGTATGACATGTATATCAAGAACCTAACTTTTGTGCCAGTCAACTCGGTACTCAGAGGAGGAACAATTTCTCCGGCTTTTCTTACATCACGCCTTTTATGAGCTGCCATGCATTAAACATCCTTAAGATATACACACGTGTTGCTAAGATGGCATATTCATTCCCTTATTCTAGCTAGGGTGCTTAATACTAAATGACATATTTATATATGGTATGAATATATAGACCCTTTCTCCAAAGTGAGATTAATCAATAATATAATGACATTTCTTTTGTCGGTAAATGATAAAAAAGTACAACTCCTTTTTTATTCGTGTATCCACTAATAGTGACAATAATGATATAGTGGCATTTCTTTGTTGGGTAAATCATAAATTATTACTACTAGTCCTTTGTTCTTGTATTCTCTGGGATCGTGGTTCTTCACGTTTCTAGTGGAACATAGGAGAACAAATAATTGTTTTTCAGCTTCTTGTTTTCATTTTGACCAAACGCAAAAGCTAACATATATAATATAGGGATGCATAATTGCTAATCGAAAATATTAAAGGTGTACAATTGAATGGGGAAAGAATGAGTGGCCTGAAAGATCCCAAATCAATATTAGATGGTTGGGGTCAGTCTAAGTGAGGAAATGGGTGATGATGAGCTATTTAGTTTTGTGTGAATCACGTGGCATAAGTTGCTATGTGAATATCTTATATCTAGATTCTAGTGTGGATTTGGATATAACTTATTTGCTTAGAGGTGAGACTAAAGTTTGTTTATCATCTTCTTTTTTCTCTTAGCTTTTTTAGCTTATAAATTTGTTTACATATAGTTTTTTCTTAGTTTTTTAAAACCTAACTTATTGGAAATACAACAATATATACTTTAACTATTCTTAACAAATATTTAATCAACAATCAGTAAACAATCATTCAAAAAAACTCACGCAAAAAGTAGTTTTAAGTAAATAAGGGTTTCCACATTTGTCTCACTTTTAAACAAATAAGCTAGTTATAAATAATTTTTTTTCTTTTTTCTTTTTGCTAACACTTTTAGTTTTTTTTTTCTTTTCTTTTGTCTCATGTGTGTGTGTGTTGATATATATATATATATATATATATAAGTTAGGTATTAGTTTTTTGTTAAATATTTAGTATAAAAAAAAACCTATATATATTGTCTCATATTTAGCAAATAAGCTACCAATATACAAAAGGTATTTTTTTTATAGAATTTAAATTTATGGCGTTTGCTTCTGCTGATTGTGTTTTTTATCACTAAATCAAGACACCTATCAAATTATGTAATGTATTATAAGTCTGTTTAAAAAACTTTATATAATATTTTCATGTTTGTATGTTTTAATAAGTATTACTATTTTCTCAAAAAAATTATCAAAAAATTTATCAATTGAGCTAACTGAACTGGTGTTATATAAGAGATAAATGCTCTAAACTTGATGCATTGAATAATTTATATAATTTCACCACAATGGGGCCCAAGTTTGTCATTATTGGACTTATACTAAGATCCATAAGTAGGTCCAATACAGTTTTTGACTTCTTTCACCGCTTCCTCAACCACTTATAAGCACAATTTACATTTTTCCTATAAAACGGCCCTGTGGACCTGTGGTATGAATCTGGACTTTAGAATGGAATCCGCATTTTTAGTACATTCTAGAACGGACAAATCAAGGAACTATACAATACAATATACATGCCAAAAATAAAAGCAAGGATCTTAAAATATATCATCATCATGGTTCTGTGTAAATGCGATCATCATAGCTATTGTGGACCCAAAGCACAGCCCAACAGTATATGAGTAAATGCACCCAATGCCAGAACCGGATCAGACGCTTCCTTCAATTTTATGAAGCAATTGTGATGATTATTATACAGTGCAAATACTGCCAATTTTTTCATATTCTTGGGTGTTTGGTACAACAGAAAATAAAAATCAACTAAAAACTAGTTGGGTGGTCAATCAGAAACAAATCCCACGCAATTCATGATGTATTATGCTTCTTCACACCCCGCCCCCCCCCCCCCCCCCCCTCTTTTCTTTTTTCTTTTTCAGTCATTTTCCATAAAGCATACTATTCTACAAGCAAAAAGTCTCTCTCTTTTAACTTATACTCACCCATGTATGGTTTAGCTATTAGTCTATTACTTGAGAGGAGTTTGAAAATCATGCTTGATGAGATCAATTCTGTTGATACTTGATAGAATTATTGCATTGTTGGAACTTGGAATGGAAAAATAGGGCAAGGGTTTTGCTATCAGGAGGAAGCAAATTTTGTTGCTTAGGTGCATGACAGTTTTTCATAGGCTCTCAATCAAGCTAATTATGTTGTTCAAAACCTTGACCTCTAGTTTGAGACTTTGAGTTCTAGTTTCTGATAGTTGCACAGTCAATTTGAGGTCGATAAGGGAGACTTTAAAAAGTGAATCTATACTTGAAGTATAAACTATTATCGAACTTTTTTATTAAAAACACCAGTTAAATTACAAAGCTCTTAATCTTTAATGCACTTAATTGGAAAAGAACCATTTGGAGTGGTCAACTTTGTGTCTTTAAATAATATTTTTAGGTTAATTTTCTATATGCTTATGTGATATTCATGTTGTTAATAGACTTTTTTGCTCAGTCGATTGTTAGCTATAAGATTAGTACAAACATTTTCTATATGCTCATGTGATGTTCACGTTGCTGATAGACTTTTTTGTTCATTCAATTGTTAGCTATAAGATTAGTACAAACATTTTCTATATGCTCATGTGATGTTCATGTTGTTAATAGACTTTTTTGCTTATTCAATTGTTAGTTATAAGATTAGTACAACATTTTCTATATGCTCATGTGATTTTCATGATGTTAATAGACTTTTTTCTCATTCAATTGTTAGCTATAAGATTAGTACAACATGCATAAATATATAAAAAATTTAGAATGTTTGAACTTCATGTATATAAAATACGATTTTCAGGTTAATTTTCTATATGCTCATGTGATGTTCATGTTGTTAATAGACTTTTTTACTCATTCAATTGTTAGTTGTAAGGCTAGTACAACATGTATTGTGCTAGTGCATACATATTAGAATATTTGAACTTCATGTATAGTCAAGAGCCTTGTAATTCAATTGGAATACCTCCACCCTTAACATTTTCATGTGCACATATCTAATCCAATATTTGCTCCAATATGTTTCAACTTTTCAACACATTTATAAAAACACTTAAAAAACAATAAAGGAGTTTCTCTAGTCTCTTCTTATCAATGCGAGATTATACATTTGATTAACTCTTTATCTTCCATAGTAACTCTCACGTCTTTACGTTTAAATTGCCAAATTTTTGTTTATTTAAATTATTTAATAACAAAATGCTAAAACATTTTCTACGTAGATATTCAGTTTAAATCTCCTCTTCATTGTAACTATCAAATTATCAAACAAAAATTCATGCATAAATTACATTTGTTCAAGTTATATGATGCAACAAATTGAGAATGAACATTCTTGTTGTAATTATTGGTGTTGATTTATTGTGGGTTGCAATGAAAATTATTTTCCTTTGGGCTAGTTTCCAACGTATATCAAATTATCTACCACAACCACTCCTCCACTTTTCTCATTATTCATTAGTGTTCGTGTGAATTATTCAGGAAAAAAAAATCATTGTAAATTTAATAATTTATCATGGGTCCAAAATTGGGGATCTGACATGAATCACGTTTTTGCATAAATGTGATCACAGTATCCATGGTGGGTCCGCAGTATACAATCTTATATTATGAATATACTGTCCTCATGTGAGTAATGCACCCAACGCCAGAACCGGATCAGACGGTCTTCATTGAATAAGGACTGAGGTGATAATTATAAGGCGCAGCTACTGCCAATCCGTTTTTAATGGACCTTACTTACCAGTCAAACCTTGAAGAGAATCATAAAAATTATAATTCATAGCAATAAAGTTCACCAGTCAAAGTTCCTTTAATCAGAAAAAAATATCATACTTCCTCACATCCATGCCCAGTCAATTGGGAAGGTCAAAGTTATTACAATGATTCCCAATTGGTCTCTATGATGTGTAGTTCTAGAGATTGCAGAGTGAATGATTCCCAATGGCCATTGCAGGGTGAATGAGCTCCTATAGTGCATAGTTCATTGTAAAGGGTATTTGAAAAAAGTTTTAAAACCGAATTGGAAGAGTCTCCTTTAATTTATTGCATGACGATTCATAAAATGATATGTATTATTTAAACGAGTCACATAACTTATTAAATAAATTATATGACTAAAATAATATGTTGATTGTTTTATCAATTTATAATAAAGGCGAGGGTGAGGAGTCTTGTTAGCATGACATCATTTCAGGTTAGTTAAGGGGATATGCTATTAGGGTGTTTTCCTTGAGAAATTATTCATTCCTACAATAGGAGTCCCCTCCCCCTCTCCCTCCCCCACTCCTCTCACAACTAGTGTGGTCCCCTACGTGGGACCCTTGGTGAGCCCCACACTTCTTGTAACTAATTTCAGTTGTCTCAATGTGATAAATGGATGCATTTCTTGAAAAATTATTCATTCCTACATCAAGAATCCCCCCCCCCCCCCACCCCACTCCCTCCTCTCACAATTAGTGTGGGCCCCTACGTGGGAGGTTGTCTCAATGTGATAAAGGGATGCATTTTTTGTAGCATTTAGTGTAAGTTTGGATAGAGCTGAAAACAAATTTTAGCGGCGTTGGGCGTTTTTCCGTGGGTCCTATGCAATGTTCATGGGACCCACAAGTACGAAATTCAGTAAAAAAAAACTTTAAAATTGGGTCCCACACGGAACTATTCATATTTAAAAATTATTTTGCTACAGTTTTTTAAGTTTTCAGCAATAAGCGATATCTAAACAAACTCTCAAAGTAAAAGGAGTACCACCTCGCATCCTTAGTGTAATGGTTACTTTACAAGTATAAGTGCTTGTGGGATGTGAGGGGAAATGAGCGAGATCAAGTTTTCAAGAGTGAGTTTCACACAAATATACACTTAGATTAATATAGAATAGAATTTCTATCTTGTATCCAAAAAAGTAAAAGGAGCGATTACTCAGAGTAATTAATGTTGACATAACAAGTTGAGTGGCTTATTTCATGTGCTTCTTTGGAGGTGAGTGTGCTTGGTACTCTAGCATAGTGCAAGAATTGTGGGTTTGGCTCGATAGGCCTAGACTAATGGCTATCGTCTGCAGTCGTTCGATAAATGTCCTATGTTTGAGAACTTGATAGGCCAATGAGTTTGAAAGCTCAACAAGGTGTCTTTAGATTGTCTAACGAGTTGTAAGCTTGTGGCTGACTCACCTTCGGGCAAGATTCTCATCATTCATATAAGTTAGGTTCGAGCTTAATCAAAGGAATCATTTAGATGTTTTAATGCAATTTCATGTGTGGATTTTTTTTTTTTTTTTTTTTTTAAACCTTTGGTTTGATACCTCTTTGTTGTGACTTTATATGAATAATTGTTTTTTTCTTTTTTATTTAAAAGAGAGAAAAGTTACGCAAAGCCCTCTCGTAATTTACTTGTAGAACACGAAATCTTCCTTAAACGCTTACCTCATGTGATATTGTTTCGCATATAATCATATTTAGAGATGTCTATGTGATACATATGGCTATTCTATTTAAAAATGAAGAAGTTAGGTGTCATTTTTAAATATCTAAAGTAATCTTAGAGAAAATTAGGTACCTGGTACTCATAAGTAACATAATGCAACATGCTGAGAGTGACTTTTTTTTTTAATTACCACAGTTAAGCTTGAGTTCCATTGTGGTAAGGAATGGGACCATAAATTTTTTATGAGTGGGCCAAGTTATGGTACCAAAATGACATTATATGGATCTCAAAAAACAAATACATACACTGTTGTTTATATAGATATATACAATGATATGTTGCAATAATGATGTTTGAGTTTGAAGAATATGGTTTCATAAAGTGAAAATTCAAGTTCTGGAATTTTCTAAGTGAAAATTCGAAAATCTAAATTTCCTAGAATTTTCTACAATTTTCTGGTGACTGTTCAAAAAAGTTGAAGAGGTTTCAATCTTTGTTAACCGTTTTAAAAAAATAACTAACTCTCTATATGTGCCTTTTCGTGAAACATAATCCTATGGGTATGAATAGAGGCTTATGTTCACTTGAAAAAATAATTAACTCTCCATATGTGTCTTTTCATGAAACATAACCTTATGGGGATAAATAGAGGTTTATGTTCACTTAAAAAAATACTAACTCAACAAAAAAATAGTAAGTTTGAGAGAAATACAAGAAATCTGGTGGTCATTCTCCAGAATTGCTATCTATAGAACCCAATATCTTGGTTATATCTTGAAGACAAATTTGCGATAACCCTTTAGCAACAAAAGTGTGGGGGGCAAATATTGTCTAAAGAAAATGATATAGTGCCTTCAAGTTATCTATTTTCTATTTGTCTTTTATGTTAATCTTGTTCTTTCATTATTACTTTGTGTAATATCCCTAACAATCTTAGACAATATTTGACTATAAGACAAGGAGTAAATGATGGTACAACTTTGAAGATGTTGAACCATGGTTTGGTGAAATTGGATCGCTTTGATAGAACCAATTTTACACGGTAGAAAGAGCACTTGGATTTGAAGAGTTCATCAAATGATGAATCGATTATAAAAAAGATTCAATGGAATAAGGCTTAAAGAAATAAGTTTCTTTGTTGGCAAGACAGGGTGGTGATTCTTTCACATTGTGAATGCATTAAAAGCCATGTTCATAGTTTGAACATTGAAGGTACGAATTTCTTGTTCATGGGCAATTTGAATTTCAAATTCATTGATGAGTTTCTTTGTTAGAATATTTGCATGTGTTGCGAATTTATTTGAACTGAGATATAAGAATGAAATTTTAATATGTTTAAATGTTATAAAGTGAAGTAGAAAATTTAAAGGATGGGAATTTAAACTTTTAAAGTGATAGAGTATATGAATATTTTCCTAAGTGATTTTCTAAACTATGTGAAGACATTAAGGAACATGTCAAAAGATCTCACTTTAGATCAATTCAGGCAACATCACTGAATTGAAGAGGAAAGTTCGGTTAGAGCTATATCTAACACCAATTCTAAAGTGAATGTGAACAGTGTTAAAATTGGAAGTTCTAGTAAGAACAATAAACATTTGAATGTGAATAAGAGTGTGAATGATTTTAGAAGAACAACTCTAAAGATCCCAACAATGACAAGTAGAATGTTATGTTTCCTTTGTGGAAAGAAAGACCATTACATTTGAGAATGTAAGTTCTTAAAGAATAAGAAGGATGAAGATGAAAATGCCAATGAAGCAATTGTCATTAAGGACATTATTGCTATGGCGAGTGATGTATGTAATAAAGATCACTATATTTCATATGACTGTAATTACAAATCCTTCCAATTGGTGATTTGATTTAGTTGCAATGTTGCATGTGTACAACTACAAGACACAATTCAAGACTTATGAGGAGTCTTCCATAGAACTAAAGGTGTTTGTGGACATTCACAATAAGGCAAAAGTTCATGGAAAGTGTGCATTGTTGAAGTAAAATTGAGTTTTGTCAAGAAGTTCTCTTGACCAATGCTATATTTTTCATGTACCTAATATCAAGAAAGCCAATTTGTTATTTAAGAATGGTCTTGTCCAAGAATAGGATATTAGTAGGCAATGGATATGCTACTATTTGAGTGTTATTTATCAATATGTTTTGGTTGTGCTTATATTGTTGATTCTTTATTTGTGGCATGCTAGATTAAGACTTTTAAATTTCAAATTCTTGAAATTTATGTCAAAGCATGATGATTTGAATTGAATGGTGTATTAACTAGAAATGATGAATATTTCTAAATATATATTATTCTTTGTGAGGAACATGTTATAATACACTAAAGTGCAGTCCCTTATACACCCTAATAAAATGGTTTGGTTAAAAAAAAGAACTCTATTTGATATGGTGAATGCCATATACTTGAATGCAATAAGCTAAGTTCCTATCTGATCAATGGAAAGAAGCTTTGCTTAGTATATGCTATGTGCATAATAAAGTTCCATCTCAAAGGTATTTCATATGTGTTATGAAATGAGAATTTGACCAAATACTTATCATTTTAAACTGTGGGGGTGTTTAACCTTTTGTAAATGATAGACCAAAGAGGACTAGTTAGTCAAAGAGCTATATAGAGTATATATGTAGGTTTTGAGTAAATTCGAGAATATGTATTTTATTAGACTTAATGTCTAATATAAGATTGAAATCAAAGGTTATTGAATTTATTGATTTTAAATTCAAAGATGATTTCAAGGATACCCCGATACCTACTTAAACACGAGTAATTGACTCTAATGTTAAATATCACATTAAGTGATATTAAAGATTTAAATGTGGTTCACTAAGTGAACAAACGTGAAGTCAAAGTGTGAGAAATAAAAAGGATTTTAATCTAAATTTTTATTTCATTTAAAACTCTTGTTTACCTTGTTAAACGTAAGAAAAGTGTAGTCCTAATTAAATACCCATGGTATTCTTTGTGGGAAGTGATCCTAAAGTTTAAGAAAGTTTTGTTCTTCCAAAAGATGTAGTTTTCTATTGTAAAAGCTATTAATGATGAGATAGACTCAATATTATTTAGGCATAAATGCACTTTTAGTCCCTACATTTTAGCTTTTTTTCATTTTGGTCCCCACATTTTAATTTCACCACTTTTAGTTCCTAAATCAATTAGCGCGTGTTATTTTGGTCTTTTCTGTCAGTCAACAGACAGAAATATCTGAGGTGGTTGACAGAGGACTTAAATATTATTAAAAATCCACACCACCCATGACACATGAGCATATAAATTTAAAAAATTAATTTACTAATTTTAACTAAATAAAAAAAATAAAAATAGAATTAAAAACCAAAATTCACATGAATTAAGATCTAAAAGTATCTTAAACAAGAACACCAAGAACACCAACCCAGATCTAAAAGATTCTCCCATTGTTTCTCTTCTTGCATTTTCTTAGCAACCAAACATGCAAAACACATAGCAATCTTCAAATGAGACCAAAACCCAACAATCACAAAAATACCAAAACACAACATCTCAACCAAAACACTAAAACATCTCTACTGGACCCAACCAACCAAACATCAAAACTCAACCAAACACAATAATAGACCAAGAAAATCCTTCACTGATTCACCACCTTCAAACCCCACCAATGGCCAAAAAATCCAAATCTACCCACCACCTCTGAGCCCAACTGACCACCGCCACCTAGACCCATAAAACCTAACCAACACCATTGATCTCCACCTCCACTGAGTTGAGTCTGTCTTTCTCCATCTCCATCGCTAGTCTCCATCGTCGACCTGAGCTCCTCCGCTACCTTACTACTGATCTGCAACCACCACCTCCACTACTGATCTGCAACCACCACTTCCACCACCACCGATCTAACCCCTCATTCTCTCTCTTTAACCCAAATCAAACACATATAGGAAAAAGAGAGAAAGATAGAAAACTGAAAGAGAGCTGAGAGAGAGATCGAGAGCCGATAGGGGAAAATGAAAATTGACCCACCGCTGAGAAAGAGAGAGCAAAGCACCGATCTGAGCGAGGAGCTTGAGGCATTTGGGTTTGCGTTTGAGCAAAATCAAGAGATAAAGAGAATGCGTTAGTCAGAGAAAGAAAAAAAAGCACCACAACCATTTGGGGTGGCAGTGGCGATGAGCAAGGAGGTAGAGCTCAAAGCTTTCGGCCATGAACATGTTTTGGAAGAGAGAGATCTCGGTGTTTTGGAAGAGAGAAAGGAAGCTTTGAGTGTTGGAAGAGAGATGAAGCTTGGAGAATGTTTTAGAAGGCTTTTGATAAGGAAGTTTTGGGTTGAAGTTTTTATTCTAATTGTGTGAATTTTTTCTGGGTTTGTAATAAAGTTTAACTCTTATTGATCTAAGAATCTGATTCATGTTTTGGGGATGAACACAAGGAACATGAACATGTTCTTCAGAAAAAATAATGAAAGAAATAAATTTTTTTAATTTAATTATCTTATTTTATTTTAAAAAATTTAGAAAAAAATGAAAATGTCTTTTTTAATTATTATTTTACGCTGACTTGGCATTTATTAAGTAACAAATAAAATTTATTATTATTATTTTATTCGCCACGTCAGCATTCACTGTGTCAATAGTGCACTCCGTTTGCTACCTCAGATATTTTTGTCTGTTGACTGACGGAAATGACCAAAATAACACGCGCTAATTAATTTAGGAACTAAAAGTGATGAAATTAAAATGTAGGGACCAAAATGAAAAAAAAGACAAAATGTAGGGACTGAAAGTGCATTTACACCTATTATTTAATAATAATTGGGTCTTGATGGATCTACCTCTAGTTTATAAACCAATCGGTTGTGAATAGGTATTAGAATAAAATATAAAATCTTTTGGTTTAAGGTTAATAGTAAAATGTTTGAAACAAAGGCAAAAGATATATTTTGATATCTATACATTAGTAACTATTTGTGTTATTAGTTTGATATCTTTAAAACCATTCATATAATTTTAAATAAATTCACTATATTCTATTATTACATTTTTGTTATATGTAATTATAGTGTGTGTATATTTGTGAATTTTGGAATGGTTGAGAACCCAAACTGTGGGGTCTAGAAACTCAAATTGTGGAATGATGATATCCAAGAAGTGTGGGGGTATAACCCTTAAATGAGTCATGGACTCATAAGAATGCTAATGTGCATCAAAGATGTGCTTGTTAAAGTTATTGAGAATTAACATAGAGGGTTCTTAAATTCATTGTGATTAAATTCTGCCATGTGTGGTAGATGTCTTGAGTTTAAACAAGCACATATTGTGATCCTATTTTGGAAGTACCTCTTTGTGAAATAAAGGCTGCGTTTGAATTGGTGGTAAACCATTTCAGGAAATCGTTTTCCACCTTTTCCGCGTATTTGACAGTTACGGAAAATAGAATTTTTTGGAAAATCATTTCCTATTTTCCCTTTGACAACGGAAATCGTTTTCAATTTCTATTTTCACTTCAAAGTATTTTCGGAGAGAGAGAGAGAGAGAGAGAGAGAGAGAAGAGGAGAGAGCCCAGAACCCAGAATCGGCGCTGCGCCGATCGCCGGCGAACCTCGATCGTTGCTCGCAGCACTGCGCCGCGCCGATTGTTGATCGCACTTCCAGAACCCAGCGCCGCGCTGCGCAATCACCAGCGATCGCCTTCGATCGCCTCTGCTCGATCTCGCCTCTGCCGCGCGATCTCACCACGAACCCAGAACCCATCGTCGATCGTCGATCTCGCCATGAACCCAGAACCCATCGCCTTCGCACCGGCGAGTTGCACCAGCGAACCCAGAACCCAGAACCCATCGAGTCGCACTGTCGATTGTCGATCTCCTTCGAACCCAGAACCCATCGCCTCTGACCGGATTTGATATTTTTTTTTCTTTGGTTTTGTTTCTGCTTTTGATTGCCGGAGGTTGCTGTGATTTTGAAATTTTTTGTAATAAAATTTGTTTGGATGCTAAAAAAATAGCTGAGAAAATGTGAAAAATTTTTAGGAAAATAGCATTTTCAGAATACAACCAAACACATGAAAATATTTTCTACAACAATTTTCATAATACAACCAAACACTTGAAAATATTTTCCTTTTTCGAAAAATAACATTTCCGAAAAATAGATATTTTTCAGAAAATATTTTACGAGAACCAAATGGACCCAAAGAGAGTACAACCAAACACTTAAAAATATTTTCTACAACAATTTTCATAATACAACCAAACACTTGAAAATATTTTCCTTTTTCGAAAAATAGCATTTCCGAAAAATAGATATTTTTCAGAAAATATTTTACGAGAACCAAATGGACCCAAAGAGAGTACAAGTAAATTCATTAATTGAATATTCAAGGATCAATAATGAAATATTGGATTGTGTCTCCACATATAATTTGAGTATGCATCATATAGATGTGAAGTGATTTTCTTAAAAAACAAAAAAAAGTGATCTTGGTAAGGAAGTTTTCTTGAAAGACCTGTAGGTTTGTACTTCCTTAATTAATTAAATAAAAGTCTTTTATGAATGAGAATTAAGTAAAGAAATATAGTGAAGATGTGCACTATATTAATCTCATTTTGAGATTTATGTTATCTCATTTTGTTGAGATTAGTGATTTCTCATTCTATTTGGAATTGTGTTATCTCATTGTGTTGAGATTAGTGTTGAGAACTTGCTTCTTAGATTTTAATATCTTTAAACCGGCAAAGACACTTTGATTCCAATAATAAATAAAGAAATTACTAGAATGGCGGATGCATAGCTTGAGTTTGCTAGTGAATTAAGTACATGCATCATGTATGGAACTAAACTAGACATTGCCTTCATAGTATGTAGACTTTCAAAATTTCTAAAACTTAAGGGTGTTCACTAGAAAGTACTTAATTGTGATGAATATCTATTATATAAAATATTCAAGTTTATTTCTATTATTGATGTGAGTGATAATATCTATGTCTAGTTAGATAATCAATACATGTGGGGGGTGCTATGTGTAAGCATTAAAGAAATATGGTGTATTTCTTACTCTATTATAGAATTAAATTGAGAGCATTGATTATAATGGTAACAGGCAAGGAAAGAAAATGACTAAGGTTTTGATAAAGTGTCGTGGCCACAATCATAGTGAGTCATTCCTTGTATTGTAATTGTGAAATCACAATGCATATGGTATACATGAGTTGTATACAATGTGAACTTAGACTTAAAAGTCTAAGACAAGAATACGTAAGGCAAGTCAAGTGTGGTTGGACTAGTCCATTGCCTACATAATTCTATATATAAAATAGGTAGTGTGTCTCGAGACTTGGAAATGATAACATCCATTGGAATGGGACTAAAACCCTTCTTTAAGAGAATCACCAATAGTGGGAACCCAACCTCGAATTGATTTAATATATAGAGGTTTAAAGGGTAACAACAAGCTATTGATACATGGTTAGTAAGAACACTAATGTTATGTCTCATTTAGGATGGATTAGTGCCGACTGTTATGATATAATTGAGGATGAGTTTTACACTTTTAATGAAGTTCATAAAGAATAAATGTCTGTGTAACAAAGACATAAGAAACTTCACCTTTGTGAACATAGAAGTGGTGTTGCTTCTAGCAAGAGTAAAGGGATTTCTCTTGTAAATGTTCACTAAACCAAGAAGAGCACAAGGCCATAATAGTGCTAACAACAGTGGATTTCTAAATGTGTTGTGGGTGTTTTCATGTGTGTGTTGTTTCCAATTTCAACACATAAGAGTTTTGGTTTAAGCACTAAGCCACCATTAACTCTGTTGTTTTCTTGAGTAATTACACTAAAGGGAGGTTTAAGTTGAAAGACACCTTCCATTATGCATGATAGGATATCAATCAAGTGAGACATATATTATTACAACCTAGTGGGGGATTGTTGTATATATATACATATATATAAGTATAGGTTGTAATAATGATGTTTGAGTTTGGAAAATGTGGTTTTATAAAGTGAATATTCGAAAAATCGAAATTTTCTAGAATTTTCAGTAGAATTTTCTGGTGACTGTTTAGAAAGGTTGAAGAGGTTTCAATCTTTGTTAACCGTTTTATGAAAAAAATAACTAACTCTCCATACGTGCCTTTTCATGAAACATAACCCTATGGGTATGAATAGAGACTTATGTTCACTTGAAAAAATAACTAACTCTCTATACGTATCTTTTCATGAAACATAACTCTATGGGTAAAAATAGAGGCTTATGTTCACTTGAAAAAAAATACTAACTCCACAAAAAAATAATAAGTTTGAGAGAAACACAAGAAATCCTGTGGTCATTCTCCAGAATTGCTATCTGTAGAACCCAACATCTTGGTTGTATCCTAGAGACAAATTTGCGATAACCCTCTAGCAACAAAAGTGTGGGGGGCAAATATTGTCTAAGGAAAACGATATAGTGCCTCCAAGTTATCTATTTTCTGTTTATCTTTTATATTAATCTTGTTCTTCCATTATTACTTTGTGTAATTTCCCCAACATACACATGTACATAATTATAAATATGTTTATCTTCCATATAAAAATAAATAAATATGTTTGTCTTGCTTGAAAATCATAATGATTTATTAATTTATTCAAAAGTAATTTGTGTCATCATGCACCTCTCCTAACTATAACCCAAAAAAGAAGAAGAAAAAGATCTTGCAATTGGTTGGAGTTGGATCACATTTATTTTTGGTTTAACCCCCGTTTGGATAGCTAATTGCGTTTCACGTCTGGCATTTTTGCCTTTTTTTTTTTTTAACCAGCGCCTCTTGCACTGTTTATGGGACATGAACAGTGCATTAAGGTAAAGCTACAGTACATTTAGCAGTGAACAATAACTCGTAAATTATTTTTTTTATTGTTTTCAGCAATAAATTTTAAGTTTTCAGCAAAATAAGCGATATCCAAACACACACTTATTCTCAAAATGAACAACTAGCACACACTTGATTTCCCAAAAAAAAAAAAAAATTCATACTTTGTGATAGATGACTAATGATGACATTAGAAAATACGGAAAAAGAAAAGAAAAGAAAAAGACATTATAAAAACCACTAAAAGAGTGTTATAAAAAAAAGGGGGGGGGCTTATTTCACTATATTATTTAAAATAATAAAATATTTAAAAATAGAACATATTAAATTTAAATATAGTTAAGTGTTAAATAATTGTATATAAATTAAAATTGA
Source organism: Quercus ilex subsp. ballota (assembly GCA_032727855.1). Taxonomy (NCBI): domain Eukaryota; kingdom Viridiplantae; phylum Streptophyta; class Magnoliopsida; order Fagales; family Fagaceae; genus Quercus; species Quercus ilex. The sequence continues at coordinate 36,744,372 of CM064914.1, forward strand.
AATAAACTCAAATTTTAAGCTAAGTTAAACAAATTATAAATTATCTAGACTAATCTTTATTAAATAATAGCTCGTTGGATAATCAAATATTTAAAAATACAACATATTATAATTAGATGAAGTTTTAAAAAGTTGTATGTAAATTAAAGTTGAAAAAAGCTCAAATTTTAAGGTAAGATAAACAAACTATAAATTATCTAGACTAATCTTTATTAAAAAATAGCTTGTCGGATCAAGTTAAATAAATTTATTCTGTGTATTTAGCTAGATACATATATTTAAATTCTCATTTTTTTTCATTTATTTATTTGTTTATCTATAAATTATTTATAAAAAAATCCCATGAAAATAAAGTATGACAAATTCATTGCAAAATCTAAACTTTTCATTTCAAATAGAGTTTACCTTGAAGCCCTTCAAAATTTTCCGCCTATTCGAAATGTAAAAGACATTTCCCAGCTAAAAGTACCTGAAAAGAAAAACAAAACCAAGCCTTTTAGTTTTAGGGTTCACCATTGTCCATTTGTTCTTTACAAAACTCAAATCACACCGGCAACAATTTTGGTGGGAACTTTTCAAATGAGACCTTCAAATCAAACCTGATTATGATTCACCAAATGGCAAAAACACTCGCATCCAAACTCACAACCTTAGCTCTCAACCTAAACTTGCCTTTTCCATTATGTAAGTGCACAAAAATGGATTGAATGGACCAAAGTGCAGATGGACCGAAGTAAACAAAATAGGACTGAATTGGACAGAATAGGACCAAAGTGGACCGAATAGAACTGAAGTGGACTAAATAGGACCAAAGTGAATAGAATGGACCAAATGGAACCAAAGTGGACAGAATGGACCGAATGGGCTGAATTGGACCGAAGTGGACTTAATCAGATTGAAGTGTACAAAATGGACCGAATAGAACCAATGTGGACTGAATATGACCGAATTGGACCAAAATGAAACGATTGGACCTAATAGGACCAAGTTAGACCGAATAAGATCGAATAGGACCAAAGTGGAAAGAATAGATTGAATAGAACCAAACTGAACCAAATATGACCAAATTAGACTGAAGTGGACCGAATAGGACCAAAATGGACCGAGTAGACATAATAGGACCAAATAGGACCGAATAGAACCAAAGTGGACAGAATAGACCAAATAGGACCCAAATGGACCGAATAGAACCAAATTGGATCGAGTGGACATAATAGGACCAAATTGGACTGAATAAGACCGATTAGGACCAAAATGGACATAGTAGACCGAGTAAGGCCAAAATGGACCGAATAGAACCAAAGTGGACCGAATGAATCTAATAGGACTAAATTGGACCGAATAGGACCAAATTAGATCGAAATGAACCTAGTAAGACCAAAGTAAACCGAATATGACCAAAGTGGATAGAATGGTCCAAATATGATCAAAGTGGACTTATGATCTCTGGGTTGCCTTTTCAATGTGTCCATTTAGTGGACATAATCTCAATGATTTTTCATAGATTATGCTATCTTGCTTATTTTCAATTTTTTGTTGATGAAATCAGGAAAATCGTGTTTTCTTACTTAAAGTTATTTTGTATATTTACTTTTATATAAATCCATCAATGATATCTTAATAAAAACTTGTGTCCCAAGCATTGTTTATGTAAAATAGCAAATAGATGTTAGGTTTGGGTTACTGGTCCATGACCACATAATCTAGATCACCTGATATACTTCAAAATTGTACATATCTAGGTAGCGTTTGGATTCACGTTTTATATTCAAGTTTGCGTTTTCTGTTTTTTTTTTTTTTTTGCTTATGAATAGTAACTGCATTGTTCATGCATATGGATTTACTGTGCAGGAGACAAAGTGCACTGTTCATGCACTGTTTACGGGTCCCACGACACTATTCACACATTTAAAAATTATTTTACTATAGTATTTTCAGTTTTCAGTTTCAGCAAAAATAAGCTGTATTCAAACGGACCCCTAGTGTGATGCAAGTTTTGGAAGGGTAAATAGTAAATAAACTAACACACTGAACAAAAAGTAAATAAAGCATGACAAATTCATTGTAAAGTCTAAACTCGTCATTTCAAATAGAGTTTTCCTTGAAGCCCTTCAAAATTTCCCGCCTTTTCGAAAATGTAAAACACATTTCCCAGCTAAAGGTACCTGAAACGAAAAACAAAACCAAGCCTTTTTAGTTTTAGGGTTCACACCATTGTCTCTTTTCAAAACTCAGACCACGCCGGCAAATGTCGACCTGGCAGATATTCTCCGACGCCAGCAACGATTTCCGGTGGGAACCCTCCAATCGAGACCTCCAAATCAAACCCGACGATGATTCACCAAATGGCAGAAGCACTCGTCTCCCTTCAATGTCCGATCTCGCTCTCCAAGGCAATTCTCTCTCTCTCTCTCAATCTATCTGTTAGCTTTGTTTTCTGTGGCTTAATTTTCTGATTTGGTTCGCTACAGGATGTGCGAAGCTTCTGGAGAATCGTAGCGAAGGATTTGGGAGTTCTCCGATGTTCCGAACCGGGTCGGGGAAATCGGTTGCGGTGAAACAGTCTTCGTTAGCGAAGGCCTTATCGGTTCTCGGCGACGATGCGGAGAACAATTCAGGTACCACAATCTCATTCTTTCAATTTTCATATATGTGTTTGAATTAAATAAAAAAACCTATCGTTTTGGTGGTATCGAAGTTTGGGAAATTCCTGTGATTTTTGATATACTAATGTGTTGTAAAGTTCTCCTGTGGTGTATCAAATTTTGGCTAGGGTATTATTTAATTTTTTGGGCACCAAGAACAATTTGGGGCTAACATTTTATTGCTGTGTATGTTTATAGTTCTTAAGAAAGTGAAAGACCCAACTTGATTGCAATTGTACTAGTGTGAAAGACTTAATATGAGTTGTCTTTTGCTTTATTGAAAGCAAACAATAATTGAGAATAAGAAACTCACATTTATTTTCTTCTTTTGGTTAATTTTTTGTTAATGCTTTTGATAATTCAATAGTTAAGGGTGGGGGGGATTTTGAATACCAGATGTCTCTAATGGAAACGCCAGGATGTGCCAGATAAGCTACTAGACTCTTGGCTTGTTAATCCTAGATGTATAACATCTATATTATGTGCCTCTTTGATTTATCTTATTTTCATCGTAAAAGAGAATTTACACCTTTTTAAAACCGTGCATTTTATAAGGTATGGCTATACTTATGCCATTTTATTGTTTAAGTGAAATAAGCTTAATGAAAATAAGCTATAGTCTAATACTTGCCCTCTCTGTCCCTTTTTTTTTTAAATCGTGACTCTTAATTTAAACTCATGGAAAAAGAGTATTGGCTTTTTAAATAAAGTAAAGGGTAAGTTAGGAAAATTGTCTATGCCAAACTTTTACTAGTGGACAATATTTTGAGACATTTGAGAATGAAATTGTGGACAAACAAAATGGGATGGAGTACTCATTTGAGACAATCATGTAGTTATGCCTTGGTCTTTTCAAGAATTTTTGTGAACTCATGCATGATGTGCAGGTCGGGTGCTAGCTAGAGATAATGGATGTGGTTCTGCAAATTCTCTCTTCCAGACAGGCTCAGGGAAAATGGTCAATATATCTTCAGACGGCCTTGTTAGAGCCAAGACATTGTTGGGATTGGAAGAAGATAATGATAATTGTGTTTTTCAAGGCCTTCAACATTCAGTGAAGCCGTGTAACACCAATGGATCATTTGGATGGAAAAGTTCATCTGATATGGAAATGAGAGAGGGTGTGAACAATTGTGAGATTAAGAATTTCACATCAGTTACAGGGTCTTCGTTAGTTTCTAAGATTGGTTTAGAAGCAACTAGGTTGACAAATCAGGAAAATCCAAATCTTATGCAAGCCGAAATGTATAATTCAGCTCTCAAACCACCTCCAATCAAGTTCCATACTGCAGGTGGAAGATCTATTTCTGTCTCTAGTGATGCACTAAAACGTGCAAGGAGTCTTCTTGGTGACCCAGAATTGGGAACTTTCTTGAATGAAGGGGATGGAAATGATTCAGTTTTTTCATTTTCAAAGGAGACAAGATTCAATGGTGCTTCGTCAAATGATGGAAATGATCCTGGCACTCCCTTTTCTTATAAGGAAATGGCAGAGAGTAAAAATATGCCGAAAGTTTTTGTGTCCCCGTTGCGATCATCTTCAAATCAAGTGCGGTCATCAGTCAAGTCAAAACATATTGTTTCTGGGAATAACTTGATCAAAGAATTTGATGCTGTTCAACATGAAAATGCTAGTGGGTTAAATATTAATGCGTCTTCTCTACAGAAGCCCCTAAGCAACAGCCAAGTTGATCCTAATACAGTGGCAAAAAGTTCTTTATCAAATGGTATCAGTTCAAGGATTAATGCACCTCGAAAGTCACCAGCCAGGCCCTTGGTTGATATTTCAAATACTATTGGCACAACTTGCAAAAATACTGGACAAATGAATAGCGTAAAGAGAATACTAGGAAGGAGTTCTGTTTCTCCATTCAAAAGGCCTCGTTCCAAATTCTCCACCCCTTTGAATAAGGATGTTCCATTTATTTCCAATGGTAAAATTCATGCTGGTTTTTGAAATAGCTTTATGTTTTTGTTGATGTAGTGCTCCTCAATTCAGCTACATGTTCCATCAGGATTATCTACTTTAGCATCTGATCATTCATGTTGCAAAAGAAGGATTTCTGAACGATACCCATTTCAGATGTCGAGAATGTATGTCAAGGAATATTTTAAAGTGCCTCTGTCAGATCAGAATATGGTACATAGACTATCAGTGCTGATATTTATCCTCTAGAGTTTCTTTGCTTTTGGCATTGATTCTAATTTACGTGTCCACATGAATACAGTTGGATCTTTTGTCAGACCAGGTCCGATGTATGAAATCAACTGATGCAGAAAAGTACATGTTTCATGATGTATCTGCCTTAAATGGCATTGGACCAGAAGCTTTTCTCCACATGCTGGCTCAGTCTGGAGCATCCTTGCAATATGCTTCAAAAGAGTAAATTATCTAACTTAACAAAAAGAGTAAATTCTCTACTACATTTCATTTCCACTCTTTTACACCCCTCCCTCTTGTGGGCTGGAAGAACATTTTTTAAAGTTACATTGCTTCTCGGTTTGCAAATGCTATATTGATCTTTGCAAACTTTGTTGACAATTTTAGCTTTACATAATGTATCATTGAGTTGCATGTGATTGTTGACATAGAGTTGGGCTGCCCGTGTTATTATTAAATAGGTTTGGTCCGGTAATATGGATTGGTTGACTTATGCAGCAACCTTGAATTTGGTTATTGTGAACACTGTTTATGGGTCTTCAGCAGTGCTGTTGTTGATGGCTTAATGCTCTTTTATTAGTTTTTAAAATATTTTATTCTGTATCTTAGTTTTTGTTTAGCATTTTAAATTATCTGTCTATCTAGATGGGTCATCAATCACTACAAGTGGATTGTTTGGAAACTGGCATGTTATGAGAGATGCTATCCAGAAATAGCTGCTGGAAAATTCTTGACAGTGTCCAATGTGCTCGAGGAATTGAAGTATAGGTATCTAATTATTGTATTGGTTATACATTTAGTCCTGTGTGTATAAGACATCCATAAGAACAATTTTGTATGCATTTACATAGATATGAAAGAGAAGTTAATCATGGTCACTGTTCTGCAATCAAGAGAATTCTGGAAGGGGGTGCATCACCTTCTTCAATGATGGTTCTATGCGTTTCAGCTATTTGCTCAAATTCTGACCTAAAGAATGAGACTTGTTCCGTGGCAGTAATTGGGGCTGAAAATAGTAATGTGACAAAGGTTGAACTAACTGATGGGTGGTAAGAATATGCCTTGACACATGCTTTGATGGTTACACTACATCTGAAGTTCTTTGGCATGTAATATCACCTTGTCTCACAGGTATGCAATGGATGCTGTACTGGATGTACCACTGTCAAAGCAGCTTGCTGCCGGAAAACTGTTTGTGGGGCAGAAACTTCGGGTAAGATGTTCATTAGTATGTTTTTTTTCTGCCTTCCTTTGATTAGAAGATTTCCTTTAGAATGCCTCTTCCTTACAGTTTATTTTTCCCTGTGAAGATCTGGGGAGCAGGATTATGTGGCTGGCTTGCGCCTGTTTCACCCCTTGAGGTTCTTTCTGGTTTATTTTTTGTTGTTGAATTGTTGGAAATGTTTACCTTGTCTTTACAGGCTTTTCTGAGGCTTTTGCTTCAATTTCAGGTGTCGAGGACAGTTAGTCTGCTATTGCACATGAATGGCACATATAGAGCTCATTGGACTGATCGGCTGGGATTCTGTAAGCATTGTTTGGGTTGTCTAAATTTTTGTTTATGTCCAGTCTTATATGGCGTAAGACATATGCAATTTTTCTTCTTGCCTTCTAATGCATGGTCCTCAAATCTATATCCTTAGGTAAAGTTGTTGGTTCTCCTTTAGCATTTAGGTGCATTAAGAGTAACGGTGGTCTAGTCCCTCAGACTATAGTTGGAGTCACACGAATATACCCTGTCCTCTACAAGGAGAGGTAATTTGAAAATGATATAGTTTAAAGTTCTCTTCAGTACATTCTGAATGATAAATTGTTCCTTTTGCTTTCATCTAGGTTAAGTAATGGCGGGTCTATTGTCAGATCGGAGAGGATGGAGTGTAGAATGGTGCAAGTATATGATCAGAGGTGACTTTATTCTTCCATAAGAAGACAAATTTAAATGGTTTACTTTCTTGAAAATATTCATTTATAGTGTTTACTTGATCTATAAATAGATGTCTGTGTAGCCTATTCAAAATTTTAAATATTTGTTCACTCTAGTAGTTCTATGATAATATGATTTTTTGTCATTGAACTTTGTTCATTAATCATGCCTGTCATACTTTTTCTGATCATTCAGAGTCTAAAGCATATTGTTGCACTTGGTCTTGCTAGAAAGCTTGGATAGGGATATGGCAAATGAGTACAATACGTAAAGATCTTAATGATACAAAAGGAGAATTCTTATGCAGAATACGTGAGTTACAGCAAAGCAAAAGATATATAGACTATAGAACCTATGCAATGAATATACGGATATACATATAACAATGAGAAATCAATGGAATATGTCTACATGTGGGACACACTCCTTAGAGTGATTTGCTCTGTTTGATCTTCCAATATTAGAGGTGCTGGTTGACTTGGTTTCTGCAGTAGCCACTGGGTTTATATATATGGAAGAGAGCTTGCTGTCATAATCACAAAATCAGCACTATCATCAATAGGAACTCTTTCCTTAACACAATACAATATAGAAACATTGATACGAAAATCCTTGAAAAAGTAGGATGCAGTATAGCAAGGATATGCTAATGAAGTATCATATTCATATAAGCAAATGTAATGTAATATCTATTTCAAATTTGGCCCCCTTTTACTTTTCAGTGCACTTAGTATTCTTTTGAAGTTTAAACAGGACCATGGCAAAATGAGCAGTTTATGAGATCATTTTCCTCTTAATGATGCAAAAGCATCTCTAACCTACAGTAATGACTCTAAACATTCATTTTGCCTTTGTTCTATTTTTCTTTGTTTGCATTAATGTAGTGCAAGTTTTGTTTCTATCTCTATATGAGTTTTGTTTGGCTGCAGGCGATCTACTGTTGTAGAAGGCATTGTTTCCGAGTTTCAAAGAGGCATAAAAGGTTCACATATTTATAATGACTCTGACAGCGATGAAGGAGCAAATATTTTAAAGATACTTGAGACAGCTGCAGAACCTGAAGTTTTAATGGCAGGGATGAGTCCACAGCAATTAATTTCTTTCACCACTTATAAAACAAAACTAGAGGTGGGTTTCAGATGCTTTGCTTAAAGAAAAGTACATTGTACAACTGTAGTATGAGATTACTAACTATGGTCATTCTGAAATTAGGCAACCAGGCAGTCAGACATGGAGAAATCAATTGAGAAAGCTTTGGAAGATTCTGGTTTAGGAGAGAGAGAAGTCACCCCATTTATGAGGGTGAGAGTAGTTGGATTAAATAATAAAATTTCTGACAGAAAGGACAGCCCTAAAGAAGGGTTGATAACAATCTGGAACCCAACAGAGAAGCAGGTGAATCCAATGGTGTTGTTTTGCTTTTACTTTGACCCTATTGATATCAAGTTTGCTCATTCCCCCTCATCCAGCCCATTTTCTCTCTACTATCCCCCCAATTCCACAACCCCCTATGATGACTATGTTCTCTTTCCCTGAATCTCGTTTGCTAATATGAATATTCTGTAGTGTCTTTTATGTAATTTGTTAATTTGCTTACTATTGTGACAGCAATATGAGCTGGTTGAGGGACAGGCTTATGCTGTTTCAGGGCTTGCACCAATTAATTCTGATGCACATACCCTATACTTGCAAGCAAGAGGATCCACTGCCAAATGGAAACCTTTATCTTCCCAAGAAACTGAACACTTTAAGTAAGTTTCCTTGTACTTCCTGTAAGTAAATTTTTTTAATAATTGAGTCTAGCTCATGGTTATTCCTGTAGGCCATTTCACAGTCCTCGGAGAGCAGTCTTATTGTCAAATTTGGGAGAAGTTCCTCTTTCCAGGTGAATTTCATATCTTATCCTTCTTTTCTTTCAAAGTTGTACCGAGACAGAAGTTGTAAACTTTATATTGGTTCTTTGTGTTCTTCAGTGAATTTGATATTGCTGTGGTCATTGTGTATGTGGGAGAGGTTTTTAAAGCTCCCCATCAAAAGAAACAGTGGGTGTTTGTGACAGATAGCTCCATTTCTGAGTCGCAGTCAGAAGAATTATCCAATTCTTTACTTGCCATCAGATTCTGCTCACCATTCATTGATGATGATTCATTTGCCCCAGTCAACTCTAATCTTGCAGGATCCACAGTGAGTAATTTCACATTCAACTCCAATTTATCTTTTAATTAGTTGATGCATTATTAGAGACCACTTTGGGTGTTTTAGCAAATAAGAGCTCACGTGTTAAGATTTGATTCAATTCCACTAAGGATATGTAATCTTCATGGAAATTTACTTTGTTCTCATAATTATACACTTTGAAATAGGAGTAAAGGAATTAAATGACTGATTGCTTCATAAATCATAACTGAGACAATCCACAGGCTGATAACTAAATAAGAAAGTTATTTTTTTTTTTTGGATAAGTAAGAAAGATGTATATTCAAAAGGTTACTTTTTGCATGAAAAGCACAAAGCAAACCAAAATTTACAAAGAAAAGAAAGAGAAAAAAAAAAAAAAAAAAAAAAAAAAAAAACCCAAGAAGAAAATTAATTACAAAAGAGGAAAGAATCACTAGATGTGAGTCCCTAAGCACACGACCAGTCAAATAGGGATCCACTAAAAGAAGCAAACAACTAATTTTCGGAGCTATCTAAGTCCTCAAAAGTCTGCTGATTGTGCTCCTTCCAAAGACACCACAATAAGCACAAAGGAATTAAATTCCAATTGTTAGACGAGTGCTACCCCAACCAATTCCACCAAACAAAGAGCAGATCTAGAACCGTTCTTGGTAAGACCCACGAAATCTCAAAAGATTTAAAATTCCACAACCAATGAGCCTTCTCACAATGAAGCAGTAAGTGATCCACAGCTAGTGACTCCAGCTCTAGATTTTTATTGACTAACACAATGCATAGTCATTTTGGAAGAATCTCTTACCCAGAGCATAAAAGTTTACTACACATACTTCTAATGGTTTTTCGTTATAGAGATTGTCAAAGGCTCTTCTACTTAAAAATTAACTTATAATTAAATATGGTTTTCATGTTTTAGTTTTCAAGACACCTGCAATATGCACTTTAATCCCTCTTTCTTCCCAGATACAGATCGTGATCCCCTTCTCTTGAAGTTCCTGGGTGACAGCTTTTATGTTTCCACATTGCAGGTTGGCTTCTTTAATCTTATCAAGAGAGCAAAGGACCAAATGAATCATCTCTGGGTTGCAGAATCTACGGAAAATTCAATATACTTTCTGAATTTTGATTCTCCCCATTGTTCTCACCTCAAAAATGCAGCTGCCTCTGCTCAAAGATGGGCAAAACTCTCTAGCTCGGTCTGCTTTTTGAGACTTTTATCTTGTTGATGGCATTTTGCTGCATGTTTTTCTGCTGTCATAAATTTCTGTACTTGTTTTACTTTCTGCAGACTATTGATAAGCTTAGGGAGAAGGTTTTATTAATTATTGGTGATTGCAAAGGCTAGATAATGAATGGAGCTGATACAAATCGGACTGGTAAGTCTTCATATCCCTAAATGGATTGTTATTAAAAAAAAAAAAAAATCAATGAGAGGGTATCTGGCTCTTACAGGTTATTTGTTTCTAATCTAAGATTCCTCCATATTGGTGCTGGTTCCAGCGCAAACTCAATGGATATGGTGAGCACATCATTTGGAATGCTTGAAAGACTTCATTTTGCTGGTACAATCTGATTCCTGAAATATCTTAGCCTCTTCTTTGTGCTTGAACTCTTTAATTATTGATGTTAAAGAACACCTGTGCAAGTCACTAACATTTAAATAGCAGTGCAATGTTCCATGGAAGAATGTGGAAATATTGCACTGTGTGCAGGGAAGTAAGTCATTTTAAGCAACTTCAGTTTTGAGCCATTTGCCATAGTTTGAGAGGTTTTGGTTGATTGAGCATGTATAGTTCTGGAAGTTGCAAATGAATTTTTCTTTCAGCAAATCAAACCCAGTTAAGATTCTGTTCAGTAAGCAATTTTGCGTTTATACCATTTTGGGTGGAGGGAGAGGCCTGGAGTGTAGAGCAAATGTGAAATTGCTGAGAGGCTGAAGTTGGTCTAATCTATAGTCGGTAAAAGGGGTACCTTTCCCCAATGGTCAATGAAGAAGCTATGTACATATAATGAGAAATTATAATGTTCGTTTGATTCGATAGTGTTTGTTTTTTCCAATTGTTATCCTTAGTATCTTGTGAACCACAATTCATATAGACTACATATAAAATGTTAATTGTTAAGTCTATTTTTTTGGCTAGGGGTAAATCTAAATTTACATGCTCTGCATAAGAGCATGCCTTTGTTTCAAACTGTTATAAAGAGATGGTATTGTAACTTTAAGAAATAGAATGAATCAGAAAAGCAGTTAATTAAAGAAAAAAAGTTATAAAGGGTCATAAGATCAAACTAACTTGGCCCACTCCAAAATTGATCTACCACTTAGTTTCGAATCAAATTATTAAAATATATTACAAAGGAGTCAAACTTTTATAAAGAGATGGTATTGTAACTTTTAAGAAATAGAATGAATCAGAACAGCAGTTAATTAAAGAAAAAAAAGTTATAAAGGGTCATAAGATCAAACTAACTTGGCCCACTCCAAAATTGATCTACCAGGAGAAATATTTTAAAGCAAATGATTGGTTGATTAAACTATTGTTTTATTTATAAAATTTTATATGAATCATAATTTAAACTAACGGAAGATTTTATATGTATTAAAACGTGCCTGCTACTAATGCGAATGAATTAAGTATACGAGTTAATTGGAACCTGATCTCCACATCTTTTTCTTATTTCCTTCAAAGGAAAAAAAGAAAAGAAAAGAAAAGAAAAGATTTTTATGGTGTAATACTTTTTTTGGTATATTATTTTTATTTGTAGGGAAACATGTATGGTTGACCCTACCCTTGGGTTCAATTTTGATTAGGGTCTAACTAATGTCAGTCCATCCCAGAGAACAGGCCAGGCCTAGTTTAAAATCATGCTCCGAATGGATGAAAATGAGACTACTCCAGTTCCAAATCACAACTTTGCTACCAGGCCCAAAATCATCTTCCTATTTTCAATGAAGCTTTACAACTTTTGTTGTCTAGGAGACCTAGACCAAACTTTCGCTAAATGATCAATGAATGATCAATAAATCTACAGACACAGCTAATTCACAATTTTCTATTGTTGAGATTATAAATTTTCAACAATATAATAGACAATAAAGTAGTGTAAATGATGGGCTTATATAAAAATCAATTAACAATTTGCTATCTTGTGGAAAATGGTTGTGTATTGTTAAAGTAAACAGACAAGAAGATGAGTGTACAAAATTGTAGGTGTTAATCAACTTTTTAATAAATAATTGAATATGATTTGAAGTGCAACATGAATTCCTGTTGCCCTTAAGGCTATTGGATCACAATTGAATGTATGCAGTTCTCCATTCTCTTTCTTAAAGAATCCTTATCCATTTTAAGTTCACTTTTGGACAAGTCAAAACTCAATACGAAAAACTCTTAGAAGGTTCAAAACATTTTTAATAATAAATTAAGCAAATTGCCTCCAAATGAAAACATGCAATTCACCATAGTTAAGTGGTAACACACCCAATGAATTTGCATTCAAATGAGTCAATTTCATATTCACTTCTCACTAGTGATAATAGCAATGAAATCCTCATTTTTAACTGCATAAATTAATAGAATATCAATTGTTACAAGCAACTATTCTCCTTGTGAATGGAAACAAAACTCAAAATTCCCTTTTCAATTGCTAATTTGCTATAGGAAACCACTAAAAAGACCTTTCTAGTTTACATTTGTTTTTACAAAGAATGGAATAGCAACTCATTCCATACATCAGGTACACCTGGCAAACACCAGTGTATGCAATCAGAGTAACTTGGAGGGTTTGACAATTGTTCAGGTTTCAGTGCCTCCCAAAACTTGCGGTAAATTGAAGGGTGGCCATCTTTGCGATACTCTGAGAGTTGAGTAATATTAATGACAGAAACCTTTGAACCTAACCTGCTAAGTACCTTCTCTATTATGCGCATTGTAGGCAAGTCAGAACCACTTCCCCAGTAGCCCTCAAAATCTATAGGGGTTTTCTCATCATAGCAATTGCCTTCACTTCCGTGTTTCCACTCTCGATTCCTGAATTATAACACAAGTTTTATGAAAATGATGAGAAGATGCTATAAGAGCCTACCTACCAACGGCGGTAGTGGGGATATGAAGCTTTGAAGTAGGATATTGAAAATATGACAATGTCCTTAGTCCTTACACATGAAATTAAGTAGACAGTTTAGAATGCTCCTTTATAAAATATTAGGATAGACTATTTGGGCCATTAATTGTCATAAATTTTCTCCAACTATTATCTAGACCTTTTTTCTTCCTATTTATCCTGTGGCCAGATCAAAATGTAAGCCATTGATTATTGAATACTGATCCAAAATATGAGAAATCCATTTCTATTTGAACTTTCTGGACTCTTAATAATTTAAAGGTTGGATTATGGTCTAGTTTCCAATTAACAAGATACAAGTGCCTTGTTTAATAAACTGGCTACAAACACAGGATTAACAGAAGGTCGAGACAATTTATATAAACAGCAAGCACTAATTTTAAAAGAGTTCTAAGAATAGATGACAAGAAAATGTTCATATTGACACAATGATCTAAGCCTATTATATTGGACCCTTGGCCAACTATGACTGTAATTTATTTTCAATCAAATATAAATATCTTAGATCAGACTTCAAGTATCATTTTATGAACCATTCTGAGCATCAACGATTCTATATCCAGCTTTAAATACAAACCCAGGAAACATGCTAGATGCTCCTTCTAAATTTTTTTTTGAATGAAAAATGCAGTCATAATATTCGAGGGAAGAAACAATCCAAAAGTGGCCTTGGAATATGCATGAGTTTTGCTTAAAACTGAAAGGAATTGCAAATTAATATTGGAGATGGATGGGAAAAAATGGTTTTGGCGCTCACCAGAGATGCGTTGGGGACATGGTAACAAAAAAGACTCGCTTCTTGAGGGGATCCACTTTAGAAGCAACCCAGTCCGCCCATGCTCCCATGGCCAATTCCATGGCTCCAAGTCCATCTAATTCTTCACAAATCCCATTTTTTCCAGCACTCCATCTACAAAACAAAAAAAGAAAAGAAAAGAGGTTTGAGGATACCAATTAATAATTTTTTCTATATAACTCATTTTTCTAGTTAGATGCTTAGTTGGTTTTACTATACTTACAATAGCTTAACTGGACCTTGTCGCCACCACAAGTATGTGTTGAAAACTAATATATCAGCATGCTCCCACTTTGATGCATGCTTCAGAACTGAATCAGGACGGATTATCCGTTCATCCAATCTGTGATTCACTGGGTCATCAGAATTAGATTCAACAAGTAATGGAGCCCAGAGAAATTCCACAGTTGCATTATATTCCTGCAAATCACACAAAGATATAACAATGAGAAACAACATGAAATTCTCAATATCTTTCAAAAGTCACGATCTTCTCCTCAGTCATAAGCAAAAACAATTTTGCTTTTCTAGAGGGGGGAATCTTGCTTACCTTTGATCTGAAAATGGTAAGAGGTGCATTTGGTGACATAGATCTCTTATTGGCTGGAATCACTGACTGTAACAAGCACACCATTGATATCCATTGCCCTCGGTTTAATGAATCCCCTACAAACATTAGCCTTTTCCCTCTCAACTTCTCCCACATTTCAATCACATTCCATCTACAAAACAAGCCCACCAAAAATAAGAAAAAATCAATTTACTTCCAATTAAAAAGAACCTCAAAATCCCAATAAACTACATACCATTTTTTGCAGTATTTTAGTAAGGAAGAATTTAGTGTGAACTTGTGTTTAATTTAATCACAACTTCCAATTCTATGAAATTCAAAAATCTTGATTTCACTCTAAATTTATACTTTGCATGTATCACAAGAGTAGTGTTTCTTACACACAACCCCAAAAGCAACTGAAATTGTGACTTGAAGTCTCATGATTTCCAACCTACAAGTTTAATCCATATCACAAAATTCAAATGCACTCCAAATTCACTAGCACAAAAAAGAGACCAAGGTGTAAATTCAGAAATTAGCCTCAAATTCCATGCATGATTCTATAAACCAAAAAAAAGCCCTCAACTTTCAAATCCAAGACTCCCAATTAAAAGAACTCCAAAATCCCAATTATATGTACCATTTTTTTTTCCAGCACATTAGTAAGGCAGCATTTATTTACTTTTTTTTTTTTTGAGAAGAAGTAAGGCAGCATTTATAGTGAACTTGTGTCTTAATTTAGTCACAAGTTCCATAATAAATCCTGATTACACTCTAAATTTATACTTTACATATATCACAAAATTCAAATTTAGTCCAAATTCAATAGCACAAAAAAGAAACCAAGTTGTAAATTCAGAAATGCCTCCTTAAATTCCATGCTTATATTTAAAAAGAAAAATTCAATGCTGATAGAACTATATTGAAACCAACAAGAAGAAGAAAAAGAAGAAGTACCTCTTCAAATTGCACTCGTGGGGTTGCCACCTCCAATACTGGTACCCCAAATCAGGCCTCCCATGCTTGTGACACGCCAATTGGTCCGACATGTACGGACACTCCGACTCCTTGTACAGTGGATACGAGGTATTATCAAACACCCATTTACCCGAAGCCACGTCGCATCTCTCCGATGCCACTCTCTGCCGTTGACCGTCATTACGGTCAACCCAAGCGATTTTCCGACCACTATAGTCTCTGGTGGAGTTGCACTTACTGAATCTATCCAAAACCTCTGAAACCAAACAAACAAAAATTTCAAATCCACGGCACCCAGTAAAGAAACTAACTCGAATATACAGTAACGAAATTGACTTGAAACCAAGTAAAGGTATTGACTTTAAGTGGACCCAGATTGTGTATTGTCATTAAATATTGTGGTGAAGAAGAAGAAGAAGATAATATGGACCATACCTTGGGCTGGGTTTATACGATTTGCTTTAACAAAAGTGACTGGAGCTTCTTGGTGATGAAGAACGTGATCTGGGTTTTCTTGGATTTGCCTTATGCTACGTTCATTATAGAGGATTGTGAAAACTATGAAGACTAAAGAGAGAATTGCAATGAGAGGGAAATGGGTTTTCTTTCTATTCCATCGCAGCATCATGGTATAATACGATATCGGATGAAGCAAATCCCAGGTTATCTTCTGTGTGTGTGTGTGTGTCTCTCTCTCTCTCTCTATCTTGCAAAAGATTTTGACTACAACATTGGAAAGAAAACGAAGTGGGTTTGATATTTGGTTTTGGTCCGAGATTTCAGCTTTACATGTACTAATGCAGATTAAGACTTAAGACAATGATTCGGACCATTCGGTGCTTTGGGGTACTAAATGCACTTATAAATGTGCCAATCTTTTTTTTTTTTGCTGAATATAAATGCACTTATAAATGTGCCAATCATGTCCTATAATTGTTTAATGGAAAATGCTAAAGTTATTGTAAATGGGAGATTATTATTTTGGTGATACATGTAAAAATGGTCATAAAGTTTTAAATTTGCTAATAGACAACTTATATTTAATCCAAAGTCTCTATAGTACATGCCAATAATACATGCTAAAGTTGTCAATGTATTACTTTTATTTTTTTATTTTTTTTATACAAGATAGAAATTCTACTTTAGTATAATCTATGTGTATATGTATATGAATCTTTCTTCTAGATATTTGAAACCCGATTCTTGTCTCTCATACACCCTCAAACACTTATACTTGTAGAGTGATTACTGCACCAAGGTTGCATGGTAGTATAAATGTGTTACTTTAGTTTTTAACATTTTAGTATTAGGTTAAAATAACTCTTGAAATGCTAATATGGATAAACATTTTGGTATTTATTATGAAAAATTAAAAAAGTTGTCAAAACAGTGAATTACTTTTTCGTTTTTCATAAAAAATTTCTTAAAATAAATTATTAATATATACCCTAAGGACTTACGTTAATAAATTTCTAAAAAAAAAAAAAAGTTTGTTTAGTTTTGCGAGGTCATAATTAGCTGGATCATTAATTTTGTTGGGGCAGGTTGACTGAATTAGAATGCCGTAGTTGTAATGCACTATTTTATATGTATGAAAATGAAAGTTTGGTTGCTGTTGGTCCCAGAAAGGGTTCGAATCAATTGATGTGGTATTTGAGAGAAGAAACTGCCCATTTATTTGTGCTCTTAGAATTTTCCTCCTGTATATGCTATAAGAAAATTATTAGGTTCTCTTGGAGTGTCATAAATACATATTTTTTCTTCTCACTTAAATAGTAGGTTCCATCATGAATTTAATTAGTAGAACCCATCATTCATGTAAGAGAAATGAGTACGTATTTATGGTATTCTGAGAATATACAATCTTATAATTTGATATAAAAACATTAAAAAATATTGTACATGTAGTACTTCTTCTGCACGTAATTTGCAGTAATTTGACATTTTTCCTAAAGTATAACCACTCAAGTCTTGAGTAGGCCAGCTGAAGTGTTTTCGGATCTTATCTTTTACCAAAAATTAGAAATAATAATCTATTTTCCAGTTGCCTTTTGTTCTTACATGAAGAGTTGAAGACATGTTGTGGGCAAAACTGGATTCGCAATCACCAAGATCAAAGACAGTCCATAAATACCGTGTTGTCACGACCATGCACGAACATCTTGGAGACCCACCAAGTCACAAACCCTATTCCCCTGATAATTACCTTAAACACTTGATACTTGAATTATCTTATCTATCTTACCTTAAAATATTACAAAAAAAAAACTTATAAATTGATAGGACCAATTATAATTTTCCAACATAAATTATTATCTTAGTTATATTTAACCCTCTAAACTATTAAAACACATGATCGACCCCCGATTTGAAAAATACATCACATTTAACCCCTTGCCTTTTGTTTTGTTGTTAACTCTAATGAATTTTAGTATTGAAAGACCAATTTACCCCTTAGGCTTCTATTTTGGAGAGATGGATAAATTGGTCTTTAAATGCTAAATTTCGTCAAATGTAACAGTAAAACAGAGTGTAGAAGGGACATCAAAATAGATTTATAAATTTGTGGAGGTTAATTGTGTGTTTCAATAATTCAAAGGCTTAAGCATAGTCAATGTGATAGTTTAGGGTGGAAAAATGTAATTTACCATAAACTAATGTAATAATGAATGTGACACCACAAACTTGGCTTCACTTCAAAAAGATAATTAATGATTATTTAAATTACTTTTCATTATTAATGACACATCATTTGGTAAGACCTCTATAGTAAAATATGTAATATTGGCATCACTCTCTTTACTTTGTAGTTATATACTTATATGATCCTTATTTTTAAGAGGAATGTGGTTAAATTGCAATCACTGTATATGAAGTCAATCATTGGGTTATCACAACAAAAGATGACATTACCACGCATATTTTTCAAAACGTAAATTGTATCGTGAATCGATTTTTAATTTTTTCGTATTGTGTATCGTAAAATATACAAACACTTAATAAGATTTATAAAAAATTATAAATATACATATATAAAGGGTATATTCATTATAAATTTTAAATGTATTCAACTAATAACTAATTTATTCATCACTTATGTAATAATATTTAACAAGCTAACTAAATAAATCAAACTAGTATGTGTTTATAACATACACATTCAAATTACTTAAATTTAAAAATGATAATATATTACAAATGACCCAAAAATAATAATTTATTTTCATCATATTCATCAAATTGCCTAATCAACCCCATCTAAGTCAACGCTATCATCATGTTTATAATTTTGCAAATTTATTTCTTCATTAAAATTTTCTTCATCGTTATTCATCATTAACATTTACTATCTCTTTTTGTTCTTTTTATTTTAATAATTATTTTATAATTTTTTTTGGCATTCTAGTTTCTTGGACTTATAACAATAATGATAAAATAAATTAAAATAAATTTTAAAATGTTAAAGTGAAAGGTAAGTGTGTACTGTATAGTCCAATTATAGGAGAGAGGGGAAAAAAACTTATGAATATGTCATTTTAGTAGGCTAAATTAAGTAAACTAATAATTTTGTGCTAAAAACAAGTCTAACAACTTTTTTTTTTTTTTTTTGAGAAAAAGTCTAACAACTTGTTAGATTCAAATATAAGTACAAATTTTAATAAAAAAATCTCATTTTAAAGCATTTGTCTATGTATCGTACGATATGTACGATTTTACGATACGATTTATACAATACGCACACTATATATACAATTCATGAGCACTTATAATACGCCGATATGATATGGAACTTTTTCCACATTATACAATACATATCGTACGATATGTATCGCGTATAGTACGATACTAACAACTATGTTACTACGCTTGAACCCAAATAAAAAACTTACAATTAAAATTGAAAAAAAAGTACAAACTTTTCTTGAATTTTATTTTTAATTCCAATTTGTCATTGATGAACAATGTAAGCATACAAGAACTCATTCCACACATCTGGTACTCCAGGGAGACACCAATGTATACAATCTGCATAACTACTTGGGTCTGATATTTGTTCTTCGGTTAGAGGTTCCCATTGCTTTCTATAGATTGATGGATGGCCTTCTTTTCTATATTCTGAGAGTTGTGTAATGTTGAGCATTTGTACATCTACACCCCTTGTTTTCAAATCGTCTAGCACATTTTCAACTACACGCATCGTTTTTGGATCTGTGTCACTTCCCCAAAATTCCTCTTTCAAAACTGGCTCTGTTTCTGAGTAA
This sequence comes from Quercus ilex subsp. ballota, assembly GCA_032727855.1. Taxonomy (NCBI): domain Eukaryota; kingdom Viridiplantae; phylum Streptophyta; class Magnoliopsida; order Fagales; family Fagaceae; genus Quercus; species Quercus ilex. Next base: position 36,763,991 of record CM064914.1, read on the forward strand.
CAATTTTCACCATCACCCCAATCTTCACCACTGGAATTAGAATATACATACATATTAGATTTCCACTGGTTCTATGAAATATCAATAGCAATTATTAGAAGTGATGTATTTTTTTCCTTGAACATAAAACAATAAAATGACCATAAGCCATAGTTTGAGCTTAAGTCCTTCCCATGTTTGGATTCATGATAAATTTAACATAACCTACAATGATTGGTACATAATAAAAAAAGTTGTTAATGGCGTGTTCATATGAAATTGATGTTGCTATTGTTACTCAAACAAGTAGTGAAAATTTTTATTTCCCTAACGTTGCTCATGAATTCAGCTTTCTCAATTACTTAAAAGAGCTGAGTTGTTTTTTTTAATGTAAAATGTTGATGTATGTTTTTGTTAACGTGGACGTTTAGGATTCTTAAAACACCTAATTATCCTTTGGGGGTGGCCTGAAGATGCTGATTAAGAAATTTCAACCTAAGACCTCATAAATGAGATAAAAATTCAAAACTACTCAGACCAATACCTTGGAGAAGGGTCAGATTATAAATGAGTTATAGGAGAAAGGAATTAGTCAAGATACCTTTCGTGAGTTGGTGACATGCTAACAAAAAACAATTGGGTCTTGTTTGGATTGACATGAAATTCCAACCAATCAGACCATGTTCTTAGAGCCATCTCATAGACGCGAAGCATCTCAACTTCTTTATATATCCCATCTGGGCTTTCGAATGATCCCCACCTAATCATTGTCACATAAAAAATAAGATTAGATTAATACTAAGTCAATGGTGGTTCCAACAAATAAGTTATACAATACTATAAAATTATACATGATCTTTCTTCTTGGAATGGAAAAGGTACAAATAATCAAATAATTGCAGATGTTAATAATTATCCGAGAGTCTTATAACTCAATTCACATTTATTAATATTTTTAACGGAGACGTCAAGGCTTCAAATTCTGACTCTCCTATTATTGTTATCATTAAGAAAAAAAAATAATTGGGTTTTATAAGGTACATACAGAACTTTCATTGTGGGCCTTCTCCACCACAGGTAGGAATCAAAGACGAGTATGTCTGCATCAGTCCAATGCCTAGCGTGCTTTTCAATTGCCTTGACTCTGACAGTTCTATTTGGTACTCGGTGGTTCAATGGATCATCAGAGTTTGATTCCACTAGCAATGGAGCCCAGTAGAACTCAATGGAGGCATTATATTCCTTCATTAGATTAATTAACCATTAGCTTCTCTGGTAAAATTTACAACTATAAAAAGCACAAATGTAAGAGAATTATTTCAATATTAATTATTTATAGCAATTGTAGGGAACTGCAAAATCAACTATTAAGTTATTTCAAATAATAACTAATAGCTATTCTTTCTTTACCAAGGGCCTTATAGCTCAATAACCGTGCTCGGTCGGTTTTAATTAAAAGGTAGGGTATCTTGTGTAAGAGATATATCCAGCTAACATTTCACAATATTTGGGGTACATTGGTGTGTGGTCTCCATCAATTGTGAGAGAACATAAAATTGTTTTTTCTTGGTTTGGATCCCTCATCATCCACTTTTTAAACAAAATGGTAATCCATTCTTTGGAAAAACTATCTGATGGAACTGTTATATGCAACAACTCTCGCAGCAGTATGTCCCATACATCTTTGGGCCCCATATAATTTGAGAAGCCACTATATACAGTGGCTCTATGAGATACTATCTCTCTTAGAGCGTATGTTTGGGTTCTTAATTAGCTTTCACTGTTAGCCCAACTATGAAACTCAAGTCTAATCCCAGAGTGGTTGGATTGGCAAAAAGGCCAGCCCAGATATCCTAGATCCACAGCACAAAGTGTATAATGCACGTCTACAACATTTTATTTTTTTATTTTTTGCTGCAAATATTATTACTCACAGTGGCCTTAAAGGTGCTCAATGAGCCATTGGTGTGCATGGATTTAAGCGTTGGAGGGACTGCTGAATCGACCAGACAGACCATCGAAACCCACTGGCCCCTATTCAGTGAATCCCCAACAAATATAAGCCTCTTGTTCCTTAGCTTCTCTAGCAACGCTGTGGCATTGAACCTTATTAACATAGAAAAAAGTTCCACAAAGCTCAAAACCATAGACAAAGACATCTTTAACATCATCATGTATATATATTTGTAAATTTACACCACCCCATAATTTTTTATTGAACAAGTATTTTGACAAATTAACATTAGATTATGTTTCTTTGTTATAATATGCATACATGCTTGTAAAATTGGGCTGATTGAAAGTCAATAACCATTGATCTCATCATATATAATGTTTAAAGCTCATGTATCTTTAATTTTAACATTATACGCAAAATATTAATTAAGAATGAAGTGAATATGTCATATATTACAACAATAAAACTCTCCAAATATTAATCTATAAAAAGTTATAGAATGGTTGTAACATTGTAAAGAGTTATATCAGACGTAAACGAGTGAAAGAAAATATATACCTAGGGAGGTTACATTGGTGAGGTTGCCACCTCCAGTTCTGATAGCTCAAGTCTTTTCTTCCAAACTTCTCACAAGCCAATTGATCAGACATATAGGTGCATTCCTTCTCTTTGTATAGAGGGTAACTTTGGTTATCAAACACCCATTTACCTGAAAACAAATTGCACTGTGACAATTCAACATTGGTTCTATTTTCATAGAATCTTTCACTATCTTGGCTGAGATAAACTGCTGTGATTATTAGGATAGTCAAAAGTAAGGCTATAAGGGAACGGAAGCGGCTTCTGATTCCCCATATTCCAAGAACTATTTGGTGTTTCTTTGCCATTCCAATCAACTTTCTCTCCCCTATGCCTTTGTGTGTGGGATTCTGGTCTTTCCTCCTTTTTGAAGCTTCTTGTTGCGGTTGGTGAAAATCATTTTCATGATCACACTTTACTTGAATTAATTAGGAAAGGTGGAAGTGCATTTCTGGGTAGTTTGATGAAAGCTATAGGAAGTTTAATTTGCACGCTCCACTGACCAAACTAACACTGTAGCTGAGAGGATAAATGGGCCATTTAATTCTATTTACTGCCGTACTAATAAGTAATTATAACCCACTTGTGGATAAGATTTGGTTTTCATAGTAATTACCATCCAATTTGTTAAAGCTCTTAACTTCAGAGAAAACAAAATGTCAAAGGGCTAATTGGATAGTCCAGTGCACATTGCATTGTAGTAGTCTCCCAACCTAACATGACTTGAAAATAGATACAAGAATTGCTAATTGGGCAGTAAAGACATGAACATTGGACCATCTCATTAAATTAAAGATTATTCCATTTTATACTTTAGGATTTGTGATATACCACGTGTTTGATTTTTTAAATTTTGATTACTTTAGGGGGAAAAAAAAGGTGCAATATAAGCTATATAATTAATGAAATAAAAAATGGATCACGCACAGTAAGACAAAGACTTTCATTTCATAACAAAGTGGCTAGAACTCTTTAAAATTTTTGATATGTATATATGATTATATTATTGACAAGTTTTGCTCAAAAAAACAAAAGCAAAATTTATTGACAAGTTGGATTTTGATAGTTGATGACTATGACCATAGTGAAATTTAAACCTAGATAATGGACATATATATATATATATATATATATATATTGGTAACTTAAGAAATAACCAAAGATATATATTCTAGTGCACTGGTTAGGCCTAACAGTTCTAGTGGCCTATATGTGGATTAGGTTAGGGATGTTGACATCTCCACATCCATGTGTCGTAAAGGAACCTGAAGAAATTCAAAGGTTCAAACCGCCACATACATACGCCCATGGATTTGATTTTGAATCCAAAACACACTGTGATAGTACGCACAACAATATGCATTAGTGAGCCAATTGTCTGTGAATATGGCAGTGTGCATTGATCCGATTTCTGCTTGTTCCCTGTGCTTCTTAATTATACAGTCCCTAAAAGCCAAACATGGTTGGTAGCTCATGCTTCAGCTAGTTCTATATAATCTTTTGCCCACTAAAAGCAAGTGGTGCCCTTTTGTTTTAAACTTTAGAAAATAAGTGCTATTTGTCTTTGGTGTGCGTGACCACTTTATTTTTTTTGGAGCAAGAACATTGGCAGATTGGATAATCCACCCCTTACCCTTACTTGTTTATAATTTAATATATACATAAAAGGGATAGGTATTTGAACTCTAGACAATTTCATTGGAAATACTGAAAGGTATCAGTTGAGCTTTCAAGATGAAATGAATATATTTCAACTTATTTTAGTATAAATGCGTGATTCATTGATTTTAACTCCTTCGATTGCTTCGTAATAATACATCATTTTAACTCCTTTGATTGCTTCGTAATAATACATCATTTTTAATTTTGATAGATGAAAATTGGACCACTCATTTTTGTTTTCAGCAACTTAGTTCTCCATAGTGCTCCACAAACAGAAGGAGGAAGAAAAAAAAAAAATCCATACATAGTTATTAGGGTCCGGATAATTACACAGGGAACAAGCAGAAATCGGATCAATGCATTAATTTTTTTTTTTTAGGTTGAACCTATACAGGTTTTAGGTTGGTGAATCATTAATATTTTAGGTTGGTGAATCATTAATTGTAAACATCCAAGAATGAAACTTGAACCTATATAGGTTTTAGGTTGGTGAATCATTAGTTCAATCAGTGGATTATTAATCGAATCATAAAAATTTAAATAATAATTACAAATATATTATAAAATATAAAAAATTGATAGATCAATTTTTTTTAAAATACAAAGCATTATATAAAACATTCATAATAACGTGTTTAATGCAATCTTACGGGTTGTTTGGCACTGTTGTTTAAACAACAATAACACTTTTGACATGTATTTCTATAACACTCAAACACGTATTTTCAAAATAATAAAAACTGAATAACAATACTTAAAAACTGTGTTCTCTATATAAGGTACACTTTTAGAACTCAATAATTTTTTTTATACATATATTAAATTTGTTAATATCAAATCCTAAAGTTATAGACTTATGGTATATAAATATATAGAATCAATAATCCAACAAATACTTACATGATAAAACCATAAAGTAATATATTTTTTTTAGTAGACAATAATACTTATTAGAATACATACGAAAATAATAATACTAGTGTTTTAAATCAGGTTTATAATACATTACATAACCAGAGTATAACTACAAAAGGGCCTAACATTTGTAGTTAAAGTAATATTGAGTTTAACTTAATAAGGAATATATATATATATATATAATAAAAAATAAAATTATGAAAGAAAAATTAGACATATATTAAGAATGCCAACATAATTGAAGTAGGAATAATTCATTCAAAGAAAACTATTTTGAAATTAAAAAGTTAAAAAATTGAAATAAAAATAATTTACAACTATTTTGAAATTTTATAATTTTCTTCATAATAAATTCAAATAAATTAAAAAATTGTAAATAAATAATAAAATATATTGTAAATTTTCCTCTCTTTTTTCATAGAGACCAAAATGTTAATGTTTTTATAAGAAGGGTAAGATTTAGGTATAGTACTTATGTGTTGTTCATTAGATTCCCTTTTTAAGATTCTGCCATGTAGATTTTTTCTCATAGAATAAAAAAATATTTTTTAGTTAAACATAGGATAAAAAAATATTTTTTAGTTAAATAACTACATGACTGAATTTTAAGAGAGAAACCCAAGGAATAGTATCTAAATTATTATACGTAAGTTTTGTCCTTATAAGAAACACTTTAGAAGTTAGGTAGATGAATGATTTAGAATACGTGATGAAAAACCGGATGTTTTTAAGAACTTGTCTTAGTTAAACGGGTTAAAAAGTATTTTCCAAGTATGATTGGGCCATATACTTAAAACAATTTAATTAAAGACTTGAACTTGTCTAGGTATATATGTACCGGGTTATTTATTTATTTATTTATTTTTGTTTTAGAAGAATGTACCAGGTTATTGGTTTACCGATTTGATTAATTGGGTTGGGCAAGATTTAATAACAATGCAATCACGTTCTGATTTACTTTGAAAGAATAAAAATAGGCATCAAGTAAGAGGTAGCCATCGTAGAAAGTCAAAATGCTATAAATTCTATATATTTTGAAATTTTCTTTTTTATTTATTAAATATCAAAATTATTGGCCATTATATTATAAAAATTTACAAGTTAAGGTATTAACATATGTGATTAATTGGTATTATCATATTAACAACTTGCTAAATAAATTTATGTATCTCTTTTTTTAGTTACACGATTTACAAAGATTTGTAAGTGACAATTTAGGGGAGGGTGCCGGTGAATAGGTCAGAAGTGGGCACTTTTTTACTTTATTTTATTTTTTTATATGATGGATTTTAGAATATTCAAATTCGTTCTTGCAACTTCAACCAAATTTTATAATAAAAATAATTTTTTTTAGCTATCCACTTTCAAATACACACTATTCTCTTTATATTTCTATACATCAATTCATCATTTATAAAAAAAAAAAAAAAAAAAAAAAAAAAAAGGGGAGAGAGAGAGAGAAGTTTGTACAAAACACTCGAGTGCTCTCCAAACTTGTTGAACATTTTTACAAAAAAATTGAATAATATTGGAGAATAGGAAGTCAGGTTGTTTTTATTTTTATTTATTTTAGATTCCCGGTTATAATGCTCTTCAATTTGATTTTTTTTATAAATGTTTTGAAGAGCCGGATACGAATCTTTCAAAATCACAAACTCTCATGTTGTTGCAATAATAAGACAATATTGCACTAAAGAAAATGAAGCCCTTATCTCTTTCCTAAAAAGTTTCATAAAAGTACAAAATATTTTTGTTTTGTTTCAAATGTTATGATTCGAGTGTATATGAACTATGAACTGAACGTAGAATTTTGGTTCTGCATTTATTGCACATTGGATGTCATCTAAACCAAACCCCATCGATTGAACCAGTGAAAGGAAGAAAATATCCATATAAAGCTCCACTAAAATATGGAGAGCCATGACATACACAAAATGAAACAAGAAGAATAAAGACAACCAAAACAGGCTTGCACACTTGTTAATTTGTATTAGTATTTTTTTTTATTACTCAAATATTTTATACCCACACGATCCTTATATAAAAAAAGAACCCATTTTTTTTACTAATCCATTTTCTTAATTGGTGTCTATAACATTTTTTTAATATAAAATAAATTTTTTACTCTAACTTAATTTAAGTGTATATATATATGTGTGTGTGTATATAAGAATTTATTACTTGTGAAATGATCATCACGCCAAGAGTACGCTGTGATATTTGTAACAATTTCTTAAATGAGTAATTCTTACGTATTCTCCCTCTTCTCATCCTCTCACTTTCTTGATAGGGTTCATTTGTTAAATTCATGGTAGGGTCCACCACAAATGTAAGAGAAAAGAATATCATTTTACTATGCGTCCACAACATTTTTACAACAAATCATATGTGGTTAGTTGTTATTGGTTCAAATTTGAACCAAACACTAAGATTACTTTTTTGCCCCAACAATAACAATTAGTAACAACTTATCACTTAGGATTTGTTGTAAAAATGTTGTAAAAATATTGTGGACATATCATTTCTCTTCTACTATACTACGGATTGATAAATTCTTAGGTACTCCTGAATTATAGTGAAATAGTACTCCCCCCTCTCACATTTATAGTGAACCGCACCATAAATTTAATTTGTAAATCACACCATAAATGTGAAAAAAAATGCATTATTTTTCATGCTTTGGAGGTAGGGATGGCCATACCCATTGGGTAATGGATATCCAACCCTACCCGATCCAAATATTTCGGGTAATACCCGGTTCTTCATGGGTAGAGCCTAATCGGGTAGGGTATGGATATTACCCGAATTTTTCGGGTAGGGTTTGGATAATATCCATACCCGACCCGAAAAAAAAAAAAAAAAAAAAAAAAAAAAAAAAAAAAAAAACAAAAACAAAAACAAAAACAAAAACAAAAACAAAAACCCCTAAACCTCTCTTAGACTCTCACCGTCACTCACACAGTCACACTCTCTCTGCCTCTCCTCAGTCCTCAGTCCTCACTGTCACTCTCTCTCTCTCAGAGCTCCAGTCTCCGCCTCTCCTCACCGTCACTCTCTCTCTCTCTCTGTCCCTCCTCACTGCTTCTGCACTTTTGGTTTCTGGGTTTTACGTTTTGGGAAGGTTCTGTCTCTCACAGTTATTGGTTTTGGCATTGATTTTTTGCTTGATTCTCGTTCCTCGTTCTCTACAAATCAACTGGGTCTTCCTACCGCTCTCTTTCTCAGGTAAATGATTCATTCTTTTTCCCTCTTTTTGCTAGTTTGGCTTCAAAAGAAAATTCTTTTCTGTGGGTATCTGGGTTTGACGTTTTGGGAGGATTCTGTTGATAATTAGCTTTTGTTTCCTTTTCTAGATTGAATTTGTCAACTGGTGAGTTTTTTGTTCTTTGCATGTTGTTTGCTTGTGTTGTCTTGTTGAATTTATCGTATGGGTGTGTGTTAGATTTTGATTTTAGAGTTTGAATTCAGCTGGGTATGTGTCAATTTTGGTTTTTGATTGAATTTTATCAACTGGGTATGTGTTAGATTTGGTTTTTGACTGCATTATCGTATGGCTTGTTGTGGCTAGCATTCAAAATTGAAATTGAATTAGAGTGTTTCATTTTCTCTTTTTTTTTTTTTTTTTTTTTTTTGAGGTATTCTTTTAATGGCTGAACAATTAGTCTGTACTCTGTACACATTTGAAAAGAAATCAAATTGGACCACTATAATGGCTGAACAATTAATCTTTCTCTCTCTCTTTGCAGTTGCCTACATGTCTACCACATCCTCTGCCTCAACCCCAGCCCCAAGGCTCCCAACTAGCACGACAACAGAATCACAATCGTTGTTTGGAGAGGAAGTTGGGTCCATTCCGGTTGAGAATCCACAACAACAAGGCACTAAAAGAAAAAAAACTTCAGACGTATGGAATCATTTTAAGAAGAAGAATATTGATGGGAAAGTTAAGGCTCAATGCAACTACTGTGGAAGACTTATGGCTGGAGCAAGTACATCAGGGACGACTCATTTAAAACTGCACATTGCAAAAAGTTGTCCAAGTGCTCCGAAGGAAGCACTTCCGGGGGAAGGAACAGATATTAGGAAGCAAGTTCTTGTCAAACAACACAATAGGGCAAGAAGTAAAGGGATCTCAAGCCCTAGTGTTTTTAATGAAGAGGATCAGAAGGCTTCGAGGAGGGACCTTGCCCGAATGGTCATTTTGCATGAGTACCCTCTTGCAATTGTTGATCATGTTGGGTTTCGGGATTTTGTTGGTGGTCTTCGGTCAAATTTTAAGATAGTAGGAAGAAACACATTGAAGCGAGATATCAACAAAATTTATAATGAAAAGAAGCAGAAGACTATGGTAGAAATTGACAAGAATGCAAGTAAAGTTGCAATCACAACGGACTTGTGGACTGCAAACAATAGTAAGAGGTCATTCATGGTAATCACAGCGCATTACATAAATGACTCTTGGACTTTGGAAAGCCGAGTTATAAGGTATTATTTTTCTTTGAGTCATTTTGTTGTACTAGTTTTTAGATTCTTAGGCAAGCTTATTAACTTTCTACTTTCTTTAGTTAATCATATTTATGTTTATTTTTTTTAGGTTTATTCGTATGCCATCTCCACATGATAAGTATTCTCTTTCTAAAATCCTTTTGGAGTGTCTTTCTGATTGGAACATTGATTTGAAGTTATCTGCCATAACTGTAGATAATGCTAGCAACAATGATGGCATGATGAAACTTGTTTCTGATAAGCTTCAAGCTAGTTCACTTATTTTAGGTGGAAAATTGTTGCATGTGCGTTGTGCAGCACATATTTTGAATTTGGTTGTTCAAGAGGGTTTGAATGTAATTGGTGATGGTATTGAGAAGGTTCGAAGTAGTGTATATTTTTGGACACAATCACCAAAAAGAACAGAAATTTTTGAAAAAATATCTCGCCAATCACATATTGCAAGTACTAAGGAATTGGTACTTGATTGTAGGACTCGTTGGAACTCTACATATTTGATGCTTTCAACTGCCTTGATTTATAAAGATGTTTTTCCCCGTTTATTGTGTTGTGAGCCTCAGTATCAATCTGCTCCAACTAATAGGGATTGGGAGGTAGCACAAATTGTTTGTGAGAAGTTGGGTTACTTTCATAAAGTTACTGAGTTGCTTTCTGGTACTGCCTACCCTACGGCTAATCATTATTTTCCTTCAGTCTTTCGGTTGAAGTTGGAATTAAATCAGTGGCTTTCAAGTGAAGATGAGTTGGTTAAGAAAATGGCAGCAAAGATGTTAGCTAAGTTTGATAAATATTGGAGTGACGTTCATGATATCATGAGTTTGGCTATTGTTTTAGATCCAAGATATAAATTGATGTTATTGACATTTTATTTTAATAAAATGTACGGTAGTAATGCTAACGAAGAAATTGACAAGGTTAAGAACCTTCTTTTTGAGTTGTTTGCGGAGTATGACTTAGAAAACATTGATAGAGGAGTCATTTATTCTCAAGCTTCATCTTCTACATCTACATCAAGTGCTGCACCTGAACATGATGATACAATGAGGGACTATGATTTGTTTGTTAGTAATGCGACTACTAACATAGGCCAAAGGAGTAGGGATATTATATCGGAGTTTGAACTTTATACTAGTGAGAAAGTGGCACCTAGAACTGAACAATTTGATGTTTTGGGTTGGTGGAAGCGTAATGCTAGTAAGTATCCTACCTTGCAACGCATTGCAAGGGATATTTTGGCTATTCCTATGACAACAGTTGCCTCAGAGTCGGCTTTTAGCACTAGCAGGAGATTGTTGAGTCCACACCGTAGCCGTCTTCATCATGATACCTTAGAAGCATTGATGTGTGGGCAGAGTTGGTTATGGAGCGAACTTAAAGGTGTACTAAAAGATGCTACCATTCAAAACGTTTTTGATGATTATGAAGAAGATGAACTGGAGGAAAGTCATGCCATGGAGCTTTCAGACTAATGGATAGGTATTATTATCCTTGATTATCCTTGATTTTGGTCTATGTTTGGAATAGCATTCCCTTTCTATTTGAGACAATGATATTTCTTAATTTCTTTGTTAGAAATTTATAAGTTTTGTACTTCTGATAGTCTGATTTATATACTTTCTAAAGGAATGCACTGCTTACCTGTTTACTTGAAAAGTGCATAGATAAGCTCCACGACACTGATATACATACTTTAAACATGGAACAAACTAAAAATGAGCTTGTTGTTGGTTGTCCACTGTATTATTTTGTTGGTTTTGTACAATAGGCTCATGGTTGTCTTAACTGCAATAGGAGCTGCTGAGGGCCTATTCAGAAATCTCATATTATGAATCTGACTGTTGGCAACACAGATTGCAATTATTTGTTCTGTCAAGAAAATTAGCTTGTCCCATATTAGCTTTTCTCTGATTTAATTTCTCAATTAACCCGCTTGTCTCCTAGCGAAGTAGGTGCTTAACTGGCTATTCAATCATATCCTAGGGAAAGGCCCTTATGGGTGGTGCTTTTGGGTCATTTTGGATTGGTTGATTTACTGTGATATCATTTTATCCAAAAAATAATAAACATTAAACCACAATTCTAGGTTGAAGTATGTACTTAGGATTCTTGACATCTGTGTACTGGTCCCAACCTTTCCGGAGCTTTGCATCAAATTTAACTCAGTTTTAGCTGCAAATTTGAACCCAATTTATTCAAATGAAGAAAGAGAAATAAGAATGCATAATTCTTTATTTTAAATTTTTTCTCCTTAAACTCTGACCATATACTTTTGGGAACATAAAAGCTTTGTGATTTTTCTATAATGAGGATCATACTCTAGGTATTGAACGTGGATTTCTTGATTGTTCGAGATTCATTTTATGTGGGATTCTCACCCTATGCATCTAGGACATACATACCCTGTTAGGAGGTGGTACCTGAGAAACTTAACTGTTCACTGTTTATGGAGCACAGTTTCCTATTCTTAAGTGAAAAGGGTTGTCAATTTGCTTTTATCATTCATCCATTTTTTTTTTTTCTTTTAGGAAAAATTCTTTGAGCTTGTGATGCTGGAAACATGTCATATACTTTTCTTCACTTTTGCATTGTTGAATTCCTTTGACAAACATTTTGATTATGTAGTTTTATCTTTGAAAGTTTAGAATTTTGAGCCAGTGTTAAGGCTTCAAACTTAATAAGCATTCTTGACCTTGCAGCTGGGACTCCGTATGTATGTGATATCCTTGATTATCCTTGAATCACTACATTAAATTTTTAATATTATTTATGTTTGTTTTGACAGGTCCTGCACTGTTAAGAGTTCATGATGGGAATGCAATGTTACATGCTGATCTTCACTACCATGGAAATAGTAGTATTTTGTGATTTATTTTAGGAGTTGGAATTTGCTGACAAACAACTGAAGAGGCAGAGGAAAATGTTGCTTCCTTATTTTATTTTATTTTTAAAATTTTAGTTTAGGGATGACCTGATCTGAAGCTAGTTGTAATGAGTGCTACTTTTGAGGCTGAAAATTTTCAGTTATTTTGATGCACCACTTATGAATGTTCCAGAGTTATTTTATTTTATTTTATTTTTTATCTAATAAAATTTCTGTCCCTATCTCAAAAAAAAAAAAAAAAAAAAAAAAAAAAAGAAAAAAAGAAAGAAGAAGAAAAAAACAGAAAAAAAGAAAAAGAAAAAGAAAAAGAAATATATTCGGGTAAGAAATATAAAGAAATAAAATTTAAATGAGTTTCGGGTTTCGGGTAGGGTATGGATATCCATGGATAATATATTCGGGTAAGATTCGGGTATGGATATTAATGGGTATTGATAATCGGGTATCCATGGATAAAATTTTCCGGTCGGGTATGGGTATACCCGATCCATACCCTACCCATAGCCATCCCTATTTGGAGGTACCTAAAATTACTCCTACCGACTATCTAAAACATTTCCTTCTTGAACGTGTCAACCCAAAAAAAAAAAATTATAACGTTTTTCGCGCGGTTTCAATAACCACGTTCAAAAGGTCAAGCTAGAGACAGAGAGAGAGAGAAATAGAGAGTGGCGTGAACGCATTCAAAAGTAGACATAAGTACACGGGGATCATTAAAAGCAAAGCTTCTCTCTCTCTCTCTCTTCCACTTGCATACCAACTTGCAAAAACCGTCCCATTCAAAACCAGCATTCACGAAGAGAGAGAGAGAGAGAGATAGAGCAAGTTGCATTTCTTTAAGCACAGAAAGAGAGAGAGAGAGAGAGAAACAATTTGCAACTTGCTCGTTTCTTTTAATTAACAGCTAGTTGAGTTATCAAAAAGTCAAGTTGCAGCCAGGCATGCAGTGCAGCTGTTGATTCCCATCACGTTATTTTTTGTTTTTGTTTTTGTTTTTATTATAATGCAACATGTTGTTCAATAATCAATACTCCATGCAATTTTTTTTCTACACAAGAAATTTCGGGGTTCCACCATTTCTCTGCTAAAGTTTCATTCATTCATTTCATTCTCTTACTTTCTTTCTTTTCACTTCTTCTTTATTTACCTCTTCTACGGTCTGCCTCACACTCGGTTAAAAGGAAAAAAAGGTAAAAGAATAAAGTTAAAAATATTTGTTCTTTTCTAAAAGCCAAATTTGAATAGAGTTGAAACTTCTCGGAACAAAAAACGATGCGATGCCCTTCAAGGAAGTCAGAAAACCTTACTAACAAGATTATTAATTCTCGACAAATTAATCAAAATCAAACACATATATTTATTTATTCATAATAGAGTAAGTAAATTTTACATTGACTGTCCATCTTTATCCACTTTCCAAATTTAAATACATATGTTTTTAGAAGCTCTCAAATTTAAAATTACTAATTGTGAACAAAATATATAATACTAAACACACACACGAATCAAGTTTTCAACACTAGTAAAGAACCCCAAAAAAACAAATCCAAGAATTATTCGAGCTTGTGCAATATTATTCTTGGGCTAGTTGGTTAACGTGAATGCCATTACGATTTATACTTAATTATTCACACATCAAACCTAATGTGTTCTTTGCTTTCTTGTACATTTAAAGTAGCAGCACAAACCATGTGCATGCATGAATTCGGCCACGGAGTTGCACTAACTACTAAGTTTCTTGTGTGGTCCTTGCACATATAATAAACAGAGAAATGCACCTTGTTAATATTTAATTTCTCTGTTTAAAATTAAACCTGCAAATTAATAATTATTACCCAAATATCTTAGACTGAAAAAACGAAAAGCTGGCATAATCGCCGTCGTCATGGACGCCTTAACTTCTGGACTACCAGACTCAAACGCTGACGTTTCGCGTGGAAACTTATAATTATAATACCAATCACTTCTATTATTTAAAAAAAAAAAAAAACAAGTACGGCGATTCTTTCTCAGTTCAGATTTTCTCTGATTTTCTGAGTTTTCAGTTCTGAGTTCTGACACCATTAATCGTACAGTGTCGGATTTTAAGTTTTTAACCTACAGAAAGTCACAAACCCCTATATGGTATATACCTTAATAGCTTCCAAAATCCGAACTTCCGCTGTGTCTCACTCTCACCCAATCTTTCTCTCTCATTTCTTTTTTAAAACCATATATTCAACATTACTAGTGCTTCCCATAAAAAAAAAAAAAAAAAAAACATTACTAGTGCTATAGTATTATACACAAAAAAAACGACATTTTATCAATTCGGTCATTAATAAACAAAGACACTGGTGGAGGTGTATGTCATAATTCTTAAATTATTATGAAAAATATTACACAAAAAAAAAAAAAGAAGAAGAAAAAACAAAACACTATTAACGTCGATTCATTTTGCAAACAAACCCACATCGGATAATCACAAATGACAAAACCACGGCGTATATATATAAAATGAACCCAAAAAAAAAAAGAACAATTTTTTTATAGCAAAAGATTACTCTATTGTGAGAGGGACTTGTTGTTTCGTCTCGACACGTTTTCGGCGATCTGAGCGAGTGACTGGAGGTTGCACCGAACGATGGTGTCGACGAACACGCACGTGTCCTCCATGGTGTTCCCGGGCGGAATATCCACCACGTAGGACTCGACCACGAAGGTCCTGTCGCCGACACCCACGGTTGACGCAGAGCGGTGGAGGGTGGTGACCGACTTGTAGTTAGCCAGCCGGTGGTCCCCGCCGACGACGCTGAAGCTGATGACGTGGCTCTCGTCGTCGAGGATCTCGAGGCGCTCGGTGCTCCGGCCGGCTGGGAGGCCGGAGATGACGTGGACCTCTCGTAGGGTGCCCACGTTGCCGTCTCCGACGATGACGTGGCAGCTCTTGACGAAGTGCTTGTATGCTTGGGGGTTGTCGAAGCGCCTCACGACGGACCACACGGTGGAGACGGGGGCGTCGATCTCCTGGATCACGGCGGAGCAGCACTGGTTGGGCCCCACTGTGTGGGCGTGGTACCTCGCCACTATTTCGGGGCAAGCTTGTGGGGTCCGCTTCTGGAACAGCAACTCATCTTGACACGGCGTCGTTGCGATGTTGGTGGTGTTGGTGTTGATTCTGTGGAGTAAGAGTGACGGTTTCGGTGGATTCGATAGCATTTTTACTCTCTCTCTCTCTCTCTCTTTTTTCTCTTCTCACTTTTTTGTTGTTGTTGTTGTTGTTGTTGTTGATGGGTTTAGTTTGGTTTGGATTTGTATGTATCTATATGTGGAGGTATATATGGTATGCGTGTGTGTGTCTCTGTTTATATACTTGAGGATGGAAGTTGGGTTAGTCGCTTTCCAACCATTCAGAAGAGGTGGCTATGGCTGGTCTTTCTCTAGTGGGAGATGAGAGAGAGAGAGAGAGAGAGAGAGAGAAGGGTGGGTTGGTTGGATTTTCTAAAGAGGGAAAGTGTTAATTAAATTCATGTGGGAGATAAAATAGAGCCTAGTGGGTGCATGTGAAATTACAACATTAGCCCCACCTTGTTGTTATCCTAAATTACAAGTTCACCCTTTGAATGCACCCATAAAGATAAGATTTTTTTCCCCATTATTCTCAATCTTTTACATACTTTCAATTTTGTGTTTAATTTTTTTATTCATTTTAGTCATTTACCTTTAGCGTGTTTATAATTTAATTCTTCTATTTAATCTTTTTGTTTGTTTTAGTATATATTTTTTTTGTGTGTTAAAAATGGCATTGTTTTGTTTAGACTTAATGGTGGGAGGTAAAGAAATAGATTTACATTGAAAAAAAATTAAAGTTAAATGATTGAAATACAAAAAAAAATAAAAAATAAGAAAGAGATGCTTAGAGGACTAAATGAGAATAGTTCAAAGTTAAAGAGTATTGTGAAGACCAAATTTGAGCTAGTAGCTCGCTATGTGGAGAGACTTAAGTCTAAAAAGCCCAAAACAATAAATTTATAGAGAATGGGTTGGAAAACTAAGTTTTAGTTGATTAAACAAACATTGAAATAGATTCAAATGATAGAAGAATGAAAAGAAAAATAACTATATTGAAGAAAAATGGTCTTCAGCAAGATCCGAGGTGCACTGTTCTTATTTATTATTCTCAAATTGGGTTACCAGTTTGGTTTCTGAATACTATGGTGTTTTTCCTTCTGATTTTTTCGATCCTCTTCTCCGTGGAGGACCTCTTTCCTTATATAGTTCATTCTAAAGTATCTTGATCTTACACTTGTTGATCACCTACGTTACCACTTGAGTACTTGTCCCATCAGATACCCTCCCTGATTGTGTAGATCTTGGGGCAGCCAACCTTGTACTGTTCAGGGGTCTTCTCCACATTAATGCAGCCAGAAAGGTAGCTGCAGAACATTAAATGCGGTGGTGACAGCTTTCTTCCTAAGATATCTGAAGCCTTCTCTCGGTCTAATGTCTCTACAACGTCTATTCATACCGACAGAACTTTCTGGGATGTTCTCTTGTCTTAGTAAGCCATTTATCCTAACCTTGGCTATAGTCGGCCGAGGAGACATTTATCCTCAGCTTGTCTTGCTGAGCTATTATATCCTAAACTAACTCTTTTATTTGCTAACACGGTTTCTAATGACGGAGATTATTTCTCCTCGGACTAGGCCTTACCCTCAGCTTGGCCCAATGTACAAATCTATAATGAACTTCCGGGCCTAATATCCCTACAAGTATAATTTATAGTTTAACCTTATTGTTATTAGAGTGATGCTACTTTTAATACAAATCTTATTACATAGATGTTTACAAATTGATATGTCAACTTTTAAAATATTCACACTAAAAAAATATATAAAATATAAAATAAAATAGTAATTTTAAATCTAAAAGTTCAACATATAGATCCTTTGAAATTGTACAACTAAAATTTAATATATAAATTTTTTTATTATATTGTTGATATGAAATTAATCACATTTATATTCACTTCAAGTTATAAATATTTATAGTAAAATAGATAATAGCTTTAACATTTTCTCTTTTTTTTATTATAGCCTTTTAATGAAGGTTATGTAGGTTAAGGCATATATGATTGTAAACTTTCTTACATATGTACAATTCATTTCGTCTCAACGTAGGAATTATTAAATGTTGTCTTGTCGTTATCAAAATGTCAACAATTACTTATCTTAATGGGGTGTGGGGGTAAAGGACGGGGTTTAAGTCTCTAGGAGGGAACTTCATACACATATACACATAGCTTAGGTTAGAGTAAAATTTATACCTTATATCAAAAAATGAAAAGAAATTCATTCTCAAAAAATAATAAATTATATATATAATAATAGGTGAACTTGAAAAAAAAAATCCAATTAGATTTCAATTGAATTCTCAATTTTGCAACAAGTGTCCTATCTAAATTTTAAAAAAATTTGTGCCAAAATAAATAATACATTAACACCTAATACAAAAACCAAGACCACAAAAATAACCTAAACAATAACATTTCACCTGGACACTTCTATGTAGACTCTCAAGCTCCTTTCTCCCTCTCTCTTAAATGTTTCTCTAAATATAATCTCGTAGACTGTCAAGCTCCACTCTCCCTCTCTCTTAAATGTTTCTCTAAATATAATCTCAACCACTAACTACTTGCTACCATTGGCAAACAGCTCTTAACAACACACCGACAACCCCCCAATGTACAACAAACAGATTTGTAAGTAAACTTGCAACCCCTTTTCTATTCATTGACTTATGAAACATTGTCAATTCCTTCTCTCACATTTTTTTTAAGGTTAACAACTCTTTTGTTTCATAACTAACCATTGAATTTAAAATTTTCAATATTCAAATGTATAAATGAAACATAAATCCCGTATGAGGATTAAAATAAGCAACCATACAAATTTGAAAAATATGGCTTTTGGAAACAATACTTCATTATAATGCTATTTGGAGATTTTAATTATTATTAATTTTGTTGTTGTCGTATGCCTTTTTTGTTTTGGGTTGCATCTCAACAATACACAAAGCCAGCAATCCAATTATTTGTGGTAAGAATATAAGGGCATGATTGGGCAAGACTAGTAGTTCTTTTTCTTCCAAGTCCAATGTACATGACTTATTTTTGGGAGACACTAAGTTTTTTTTTTTTTTGAGAATATTAAATATTTTAACATACACACACACACGGGGAGAGAGGAGAAGGTCTTAAATATTTTTCATATTGCATGAGATAAGATCTATAATGAAAAAATATATAGTTGAATTTAGTTATACAAGTAGCAACAACGACCAGACTTTAATACAAGTTTTTTTATACAGTTAGGTAGATGAGATTTATCGATTAAAAATTTAAAATATATTTAGTTTCTCAATAGGTAAACATAGAGAGATAGTATTTACTTAGATCCAGTATGGAGGATGGCACTCAAAAGCGGTAAATATTCATCAATGGCTAAAATATAGCATTCCATATGAGTGTTGTTACTTATCTTTGAAAATATCACATCAAAAAACAAACAAACCAAAAAAATAGGAAAATTATAAATTGTGGCCATTTTCAGAGAAATTTGTTTAGTTAACAAGCTTTTATAATAGGGTCCCCCCCCCCCCCCCCCCCAAAAGTTTGTAATGCTCTTCAAAGTATATATTTAGTTATGAGCGACTTTTAATGAAGCTAAGCATTGCTAGAAACAAGAGTATCATATAGCATAAAATATAGTGGAACAAATGAAAGCTCTCAACGAAAGCTATTTATTTGTCTTAATTGTGAGCGAATTTTGGTTTGGAAGATTCATATATGGATGAATCTAGAAATATTTCATATGAGAATAATATAGCAAAATATAATAGTGGGTGAATGCCATGGTTGAGAGAGAAGATATTTTAAAGTTTGATTTGTGAGCCAGAGGATAATAGTGGGTGCATGTCATTTGATAATTGTATCTTTGACCTTAAGCTTCGCAAATCAAATGTACATAACTTAACCTTGACTCTTGAGGCATTCTCATTGTCCATAGTTCAAGGCAAGCTCTGAGTTTTAAATTTTTTAAGACAAAACTTTTTCTCCTGAATGTTGTCATTCATGGTCATTTTATTCATGTTGAACTTGATATTAGAATCATGTATGAAGCATAGCTCCTACATGCACCCATGGAATGTGGCTTATAGTGTAGCTTATTCGCCTTCTCAAAAAAAGTGAATACTAAGGTCCCTATTCAAGTGGAAGCCAAAGCTTTTTTGTGGGTACTAGAATTAGCAGGTTAAAAGTAGCTTTAGAATGTGGTAATTGAGGGTAATTCCAAAATTTGAGTTGAGGTCGTGACCGATAGATCGAAATTAGTGCACTAGAGAACTATTAATTTTGTTATTGAAGTGACATTACTATATGCAAGATTTGACCGGCTAGAGTTTAATTGGGTGTATAGGAATGCTAACAAAACTACACGTCTTAGCAAGATGATCTTTGTCAAACTCTTTTCCAAGTTATTTTGGTGAAGAGATTAGTCCCTTAGGAAATGTTGTTTTGGCATGACTAATTCTATTTTTACGTTTATTATTCTAAATGTTAATTTCAATTTATTTTTTAATTCATAATCAATAAGCAAACAATTTATATATATATATATATATATATAATTGTGATTGTTTTTAAATTTACTGTATATGCACAGGGTTATACACTAGTAATAATAAGGAGAAGAAATTCTCAAAATTAATAAGTAATGTCTTTCAAATATTTCGGTGTTAGAACATTTCTTATCTTAATAGTTTTGTAATGCTGTGTAATCATGATTTTAAGATTATCATATGTATATATGTATATACCATTTCACCGGTGATTATAATTATATAAGATAAATTGACATGAAAATGTAGTAGATAATAGTTTCGAATACTTTTTTAATATAAAAAAGTAATTATTTTGTCTTAAGTGACATTATTCAGTAAATCTAATGTATTATACTCTGCTCTAACATTAGAGTGATTAGATCACACACCTATAAATTCCACACACAAAACCTACTTTTAGTTATGAAGGGGGAGTAGTACACTGCATGTACCTAATAATGTCTCATATCTTACACACAAGGAATGAATGCATGTACCATATTGTTTTGGAATGTAAATGTTGCTTTAGCATGATTATAATAATATAAGATAAATTGACATGAAAATGTAGTAGTTTATAGTTTTGAATATTTTTTAATATAAAAAAGTATTTATTTTATCTTAAGTGACATTATTTAGTAAATCTAATGTATTATATTCTCCCCTAACATTAGAGTGATCAGATCACACACCTATAAATCCCACACACAAAACCTGCTTTTAGTTATGAGGGAGGAAGTAGTACCCTGCATGTACGTAATAATTTCTCATATCTTACACATAAGGGATGAATGTATGTACTATATTGTTTTGGAATGTTAAATGTTGCTTTAGCATGATTATAATTATATAAGATAAATTGACATGAAAATGTAGAAGTTTATAGTTTTGAATTTTTTTAATAAAAAATGAAATTATTTTATCTTAAGTGACATTGTTCAGTACTGAGTACTGTACATCTAATGTATTATACTCTCCCCTAACATTAGAGTGATCAAATCACACACCTATAAATCTCACACGCAAAACCTACCTTTAGTTATGAGGGAGGAGTAGTACATTGCATGTAAGTAATCATGCATGTACTGAATTGTTTTGGAATGTAAATGTTCCTTTAGCATGTGTGTTTCTCATCTTTCCATATCATGTATCTGTTTTTATCCCATGTCCAAAGATAGAACTATTTCCTTCTCTCTCTCTTTCTTACGCATTCGTTTTTATTCTACCCATCACATGACTGAAAAACCAGTCAAATCTAACTTTGATCATGGGATGAAAATGGAACGCAATTGAGGAATAACAAATTAGTCAGAAGCGAACGTGATTGGAAGTCTATATTGGTGTAGGGTCCAATTGCAAAAACCCACCCCCACGGTTATCTTGCTTTGTGAGGTGTGCAACCGACGTAATTTTTTTCACAACAAATTTCACAATTGTCGAGTTGATCGACCATGAGTGACGAAGAAAAATTGATTAGCTTATGAAATATTAGTTGTGTACACCGCTCTTCACTTATAGTCGATTAATTCAATAATTGTAAAATTTGTTGTGAAAAAAGTTGTGTCTAGATTATCAAAGAGACTTGCTTGTACAAGTTGTAAGGATCTTTGTGTCATTTGCTACCCCCACAATCTCATTCCCAATTTCCCATCCATTCCAAGTGAAATGGTACATTGGTAATTTGGAGCACAAAAAGGCACATACGGCTCAACCGCTACCAAAAAGATTGGCAAATGGGCGATCAAGTTGCTAGAGAAGTTGCTAGAGAAGCATTAAGATAAGGATTTACACTCATTTTATTATGGTTAGACTGAATTGAAGGAAGAAAAATTGGACCAATTCCCTTTCTTTTCTATACATTTTATTTAATTAATTTGTTCTTTTAAAAGTTAGCCAGCGTTTACTCTTACTTCCATGCCCCGCCAAATCAGCCGTGTTTCTATAACAATTTGCTTTCTTTAATTTATTACCTTTCGCTAACTTTAACGTGACTCACTTTTTTCTGGTCCAAGCACTGAGGGTCGGGGCTAAAAAACTTGGACCCTCAAACCCTGTCGCACATGATCCACAACATGGGCATAATTCGTGCTTATAGTCTGAGGTCTGGGTCCTACTGATGTATACCTGGATGATATGGACGTTGATGGAGCCATCAAAATGTTCATGCATGACTTCCTTGATGTATGAGTACTCCTCACTTTACACTTTCCCCTTCAAATTCACGCTTGTAATGGACCAAGATGAAAATGATACTACTTTAATTACAATAAATATCGGTAAACAGGAAAAAGAATAATGAAAAAAATATTACATCCTTAACAATACTTTTAAAACTTTTGAAAGTTTAAGACAAGACTTCCATCCAATACTATAATGCACTACGTTAGAAGATATTTTATCCATAAAAAATATGCATCCTCTTTTTTACTGTATATGAGTCTCACACAATTGTAATTATAAAGCCAATAGACTGTACAAGAAAGGATATTCGAGACCAAAAGGTAATAATCTTTAGACATTTATCCTGTCTGTGTCGCGTAATCCCAAAGTTTTACCCACTCGATAATTTTTTTCTATTTCTTTTTAAAGTTTCTTTTCTTTATTTTATTTTATTTGATTTTTTTTTTACCTTGAAACTTCACCCACTTCTTTCAGCTAGATTTGATTCTTTCTCTTTTAAAAAAAAAAAAAGAAACTCCTTATTATCACCGGCTTCCTTCCACTTGACATTTTAAAAATCTATGACCATAGTGGGGAATTAACAAAACCAATTCAAGGTCTTCCATAGAGCAAACCTTAAATAATCAAGATGTACTTCAAAAAAACCTTAAACAATCATGCAACTTGCCGCCACTTTTGGATTGTTAGCAATATTTTATAATGTCTTTCTTGTTAATTAACAATTAGGATTTCTTATACCCAAAGGTAATCTCCAATAGTAAGCTACTTTTAGCAAGAGTTTAGATCATTTTCATGATTTTCTGTTTCTTTGTTTGTGTTTCAACTCGTGGGGTTGGTATCATATTTATGGATAGCTATTGTGTTTTCAATATATAAGATGAGAAACAACGTGGGAATCATTTCAGTTTCATCAGACAACAACATAGGGTGAAATTCAAAAGACGTGCATCTATATATGAACCCGATGCTAAGCTTTCTCTGGATTGTGACGGCAGGGTGTCATTTTCATAAATCGTATAATGGAAAATTACGAGGTAAAAATCTTAACGAAATTGCCTATTGCCCTAGGAGAAAAGTTCGTACAAAGGTTTGATGCAGTTAAAATTAAAGAAGGATAAGAAAGTATTAAGATAGTATCTGCTTATGTGAAAAGGATAAAAAAGGTAGTAAAAGATTCATTTTTTTTGGTTTTATGTGATTGCTTGTGCAAATTTCACATCCATTACAAAATGTAAAGAAAGTGAGTTGTTGGTTCAATTCATGTATTTCGTAATGAATAAATATGATTATAAGTAGTTCATGATAGAGTTAGTTGGAAACTCTAAAAAAATCTTAAACCTTGATATGATATCTAGTTTAAAAAAAAAAAAAATAGTAAACGATAGTTTTATTAAAATTACTGAATATCAGAAAGTACATGAGTAACAATATCATTAGGGAATTTATCTAACCAAACATAGACCTTAACCAATTATTAGAGACATAGCTAAAGCATAAGTAGATAAATTACAATATTGAGGTACGCTATATAGTGAAAGTGAATTTAGAACCCAATTGATTTATTTTAAGTCCATTAACCAACTTGATTAGTAAATTTAATTATGCAATGGGTTGCAATTCAATTAATCATGTGCCCAACTATATAAAAAATAATAAATATTGTAAAAAATAAATAAAACAACGATATAGTTACGAAGTGGAAAGTGGAAACCCCATTATTGGGTCGTTGCACGGCAGGTGACGTGTAGCACACTACGTGGTAAAAGATATGGCATGGGTAATGTACTTGGTTGGTTACAGATTTGACATTTGGCATAAAGTATGTGTGTGAGGTGTTATCCCTCCAATTCCCACTAATTTTAATGATGTGTCAGTACCTTCGTCTAAATATAGGAAGAAATTGGATGAGATCATTTCCCGGGTTATTGGAATCTGAAAACTTTTGAGGCATGCATGTGGAGACGATAAGAGGGGCATGACTGGTGAGAGCTCCTATAGCTAGCTAGCGACAAGTGGTAGCGTACTAGCGTGTGGGCTAGTTTGACAGAACACTTTGGCTGCACATGTGAAGGTATTTTAGGATGAGTTTCACAACATTTTGTAGCTCGGACTTCAGATCTTTCAAGTTATGTGATTAATAAGTAGTCTCACGAAGAGATTCGGAAGGTTAACATCTAATACATACAAACCATAGCTCTCGGTTTAGTGGAGAGTTGTTAAACACCACTTTATTTCTATGCAGGGAGATTTGGGTTGTGGCCAGTGAGTTTATGTTCTGTACCGCTCGAACTAGACTGATTAAAGGTGGAATAAACCTGAAATTAGCTGGGTTAAGTTGAATACCGGATGGGTCCTCTTTGGGCAATTTGGGTTTGGCTAGTGGAGGGGCCTTCTCCAAGACCATAATGGGGCTTGGATAAAAGACTTCACTCATTCTATTGGGATCTCTATAAGTGTTGATGCAGAGCTGTGGGCTCTAAGAAAAGGGTTTATAATGTGTACAAATATGAATTTAGGGGTAGTGAAAATTGAATTAGATGTTAAAATTGTGTTTGGTTGGGTAGTTGAGAAGTATAGTAGTAGTAGTTTATATCATGCTTCTCTTATCTTGGATTGCAAGACTCTTATTAGTTAGATTGATTAAGTGAAGATGAGTCATTGCTTCTATGAAGCAAACAAGTGTGTTGATGCCTCGGTCAAAAAAGGTCCAGCTCTAGATCGAGATATTATGTATTTTGATAGTCCGTCTGTAGGGACAAAATTGCTAAATGCCCTTTTTGGGCAAACTAAGCAGCGTTTTGCCCTATTTTTCAAACTAATTAGGGAAATACTTATCTTTTGAAACTCGATTTTCTCAAAATCGAGTTATAAAAAAAAAAAAAAAAAATTCTGGAACCCAATAGCGGCGTTTTTAAAGACCTATAGTGACATTTTCAGGACCTATAGTGACGTTTTGTAACTCGACTTCTAATAAATCGAGTTATAGGCAATTTTTAAAATTTTTTTTACCTATAACTCGATTTCATATAAATCGAGTTACAAAACACCACTATAGGTCCTGAAAACGTCACTATAGCCTCCTTAAAAACGCCGCTATAGGGCCTAAATCGATTTTAAGAAACTCGATTTTCAAAAGAGGAACATTTCCCTAATTAGTTTAAGAAAGAGGGCAAAACGCTGTTTAGTTTGCCCAAAAAAGACATTTTGCAATTTTGCCCCCGTCTGTAGACTTATATTTGCTTTTGTTTTATAACAATATGGGTTTATATTATGAAAGGCATAGTCATCTGAATTCTATTGTTGCTGATTCTGTTCGTTAATGCTATTTGAACTAACCAACCAAAAAAAAACGTACAAACCATGCTAAACCAGTGGTAAATGCATTGTTATTGGAGGAAGGCGCTACTAAAGTAGAACACTAGAAAAGATAAAAAGGAATGCAAAAGAGAGCAAGGGTCTCATTCATAATCTTAACTCTGATATCATGTAATCAAAAATCAATGTTTTATTCTGTATTGTACTCTTAAACTGTACAAAAGGGGTATTTATATACTAGTACAATAATACGGAAAGTACAATAATATATATTTTTTTGATGAATGGAAAATACAATAATATAGATACGTTGAACTTAGACACTAACATTGATATTTCGGATAGACGTTCTCTTTGCTATATTCAAGCATTGAAGTACTAACCCAATCAAATGCATTAAGCTAGCTAGCTAGAAAGGCATATATGCTTTCGTGGCTCAAGAGAAACTCAAAAAAGTAAAAAAGAGAGTAAAATATACATGCTGATGCTCCTGTACCAACTACCTAGTAATTCAGTGACCACTATACATTACGTTATCTAATAACTGTGGCAATGTGCAGATATATATGCATGCCTTTGATTCAATGGACTCAGATGCTTCCCCAGATATTACTGGATAGTGTCGTATTCTTGGACCATAGAAACTGAACTCTCGATACAGTTGTATATAGGTTGTCTAGTATATATAGCTAGGTTGTCTAATATATATAGCTAAGATTCCAAAACCGTACTGGTTCTTTTCTTTAATTTCTTTCCCATATATGATTATGAATATATGGACACTGACCAACGAAATGACCTCTCATGAAAGCACGGGAAGGCAGTTTAAGCAAAGAATGGACTTATGTTTGCTTTTGTTTTATGACACTGTCGGTTTGTATTATCGGAAGTG
Source organism: Quercus ilex subsp. ballota (assembly GCA_032727855.1). Taxonomy (NCBI): domain Eukaryota; kingdom Viridiplantae; phylum Streptophyta; class Magnoliopsida; order Fagales; family Fagaceae; genus Quercus; species Quercus ilex. The sequence continues at coordinate 36,790,499 of CM064914.1, forward strand.
TAGTTAAGTAGTTTTCTGAATTTTGTTGTTGTTGATTCTGTTAATATTATCCGGATTTACTAAAAAAAAGGAAAGAATGGATGGCTTAAATAAAAGGATAGATTTTTTCTCAAAATAATAATCCCTGTGTGTTAACTGTTAACTATTACATAAACCACATGATTTATTATATTATTTAACATATCACATGATTATGTGCATAATATAATTTATTGAGTTGTCACTTAATGGATAAGAGGAAACATTGATGTCCTAAAAAAAATGTTCTTCCTCTATTTCTCTCTCTTCTTTGTTCTACTTTGTAAAACACGCGTGTTGTTAAGCTTTATTAGAACCACAACATACATTGGATTACATAAATTAAGGCATTTTACCTACTAATTAAAATCTCAATCCTTTGGAAGAGAACTCAGGCCTGGAATTCACAAACTATGAAAGAAATAACTCTCTTCTTCTTTTTCTTTTTCTTTTTTTGTTTTTTTTGTTTTGTCTTTGTTTTGATAATATAGATAGGAATTCTAGGAAGAATCTAATACCAAACAACTGTGCTTTTTTCAGACCAATATATATAATAGGCAATAGAAAAAAAACGTGACATTTTCTTCCAGGAACCTTCTTTTAATTAGTTCCATCGCGAAAATATTGTTTGTTTGAAACTTTCAATGTCTTTCACATTTGATAATGGACGATTCTCTCTTTTTCAAAGCTGTGTTTGAACGTCTTTCATTACAAACCACTAGCTTTTAACCAAACCAAAGTTTTTGTTAATATATATATATATATATTAACAAAAAAAGAAAAGCCTTATAAGCTACCAATACAAAAAAAGAAATGCTCCTTTTGGATGGTTTTAAATATCGTTTATAGAGCTTATCATCCTCTACCTTTTCTCTAGTTAATTAAATTAAGAGAGAGAAGCAAAATTAATCTTAAGAACACCACTTTTTCACTACTTATTAAAATGTTAAAGGTGATTTTTTTTTGGTAAATAAGTAAAGGGAGGAAGTGGGGTTTGAAACTTTGAATCTCAAACATTGCACACCATAAAGGGTGTTGAAACCTCTAGACTAATGCTTCAACTCCTTATTGAGATAGAACAAGATTCCTTTCAATTTCACTAAAAAAATAAGTGAGTTCATTTCATAATTAGGATTTTATTTATTGAGTGTCCACGAAAATGAAAGAATTCATTTCATAATTAAGATTTTATTTATTGTGCTCATGTCATTTAAAATTATAAATGATGTGCTATGAATATTACATTTTTTTATTCGTAATAATTAATCTAAACTATGAAATGCATCAATATCAAAAGGAGAAGAGCATTTTTTTTTTCAATAGATGTGTTAATTAATTTTTTTTTAATACATATGATAGAAATTAAACCTATGGCATTAATTTCATATGATTGCTTCATCTTCAAACCAAGACACTTAAATCGTTTGTTTTTTTTTTAAGAAGTTGTAAATGGTTTTTTTTTTAATATAAATAAGATTTGAACTTAGATATTTTATTTGAGGACAATAGATTTTACGTTGAGGTAATTAAAAATCTACATTGTGATGCTAAGTTGCTGTTTTTTTTTTTTTTTTTTTTTTTTTTTTTTTTTTTGAGGAAGAATGTAGCTTATTTTATTAAGTAAAACTGGCTATGTCAGCCAAAACAACAGGAAACAAAAGGGGTGGAACATCCTCCATCCACACTATAACATCCAAAACACAAATAGCATGACGAGCTAACTTATGAGCAACAATATTACCCTCTCTCTTTACATGAGAGTAGTGTAATTTATTAAACAAATTAAACATAATTGTAATTTCATCCAGCACCAAACCCACGGCTGAGAAGAACTCAGTATCATCACTCAAAGCCTTCACTAACACAAGCGAATCGGTCTCAAGGATAGCATGTTGAAAACCCAGGTCCAACGCAAACTACATTGCTGTTGCGACAGCCATTGCCTCAATTTCTAGAGGGCTGTAAGCGTGGGATATTTGTTTAGATAGTGAACCCAATACCATACCTTCACTATCACGAATAACTACCCCAACCCCTGCCCTGTTTTCCGCTGAGAATCTGGCCCCATCACAGTTTATTTTAACCAACCCGTGTTGGGGTGGTTTCCATTTCTGTGTCAGGGGGTGAACAGTCCTATGCGATGTGCAAGGCGGGTTAAGTGCAAGGAATTCCTGAAGCCGATCCTTAGCCAGAGAGGAGATTTGGTGCAGACTGCAGCTGGGTTTATTCACTCGGACCTGGTTCCGTTGAGTCCAGATTGACCAAGCTATGACCGAAAAAAGCTCCACGTGGTTCTGGTGTTTGATCAGCCATGACAACAACTCTTTGAAGGTGATAAAGTTGAAAGTATTTCGACAACTCCACAAGGATAAGTCCTCCCAAACTACATCCAATTCAGCACACGACCATAATGCATGGAGGGCTGATTCGTTTGCACAAGAACAGCGGTCACAGAGTGGATTCTCAATGATGGTTCAACGCACCAAATTTTCCTTCGTGGGCAGAGAGTTACGACAAGCCCTCCATATAAAATTTTTTATTTTGTTTGGTACCTGCAAAGACCAAATACCTCGCCATAATTCCCTTTCTTCAGTCATCCGAGCTGGATTTTCAGTAGTTTCTTCCTCCGACCTCAAAAATCGGTACCCCGACTTGCTTGTATATGCCTCGGTTTGAGTGAAGGGCCAGAAAAGTTTGTCCACCACCCCATGTTGTGGCAGCGGGATAGACTTAATCAGCTCTGCCTCCTCTGGAATAAAAATACCATCAATGACTGAGTGATCCCAGCGGTGTGTTGCTTCATCTATCAATATTTCAACCCTCGCATCAGCCATAGAATCAATGATAGGAGAAGTCGCCTTGGTTGGGTGTTTCCTTGGTAGCCATGTACTCTGCCAAATATGCACAGACCTCCCATCTCCCAACCTCCACCTACAGCCTCTAAATAGCACCTCACGCCCATGTAAAATACTCTTCCAAGCATAGGACCCTGTGGATGAGTATTTTGCCTCCATTATTGAACAATTTGGAAAGAACCGGGCTTTAAAGAACTTGTAAAAGAGTGAGTCCGTATTTTGCAAGAGCCTCCGAGCATGCTTTGCCAACAAAGAGTCATTGAACAACGCAAGGTCCCTAAAACCCATACCCCCCTCCATCTTAGATTTCGTCATTTCCTCCCATTTCAACCAATGAATTTTTCTTTTATCTTCTCTTTGACCCAACCAAAATTTTTTGACCATTGATTCAATCTCATGGCAAAGTCCTAACGGAATTTTGAAGCACCCCATAGCATATGTTGGAATTGCCTGAATGACCGCCTTAATCAAGACCTCCCGTCCCGCTTGAGATAAAAGTTTTCCTTCCCAACCTTGTAATTTCCGCCAGAATTTTTCCTTGATAAAATTGAAACTCTCCCTTTTTTTCCTTCCCACTAAAGATGGCAGCCCAAGGTACTTATCATAATGTACAATCTCTTGCAAGCCCAAAGCCTCCTTGATCTCATTCTTAATATCTTCCGAAGTGGATCTACTAAAGAAGATGACTGTTTTATTTTTGTTCACCTTTTGGCCCGAACCCTCCTCGTAAATCTCCAAAATCTCCATAATTTTTCTGCACTTCTCAATGGTTGCCCTGCAAAAAAGAAGACTATCATCTGCAAATAATAAGTGTGTTAGTTTAGGACCGTTCCGGCTAATGGATAGCCCTTTTAACTCCCCTATACTTGCAGATTGTTGTATGAGTCCATGTAAGCCTTTCGTACACAGCAAAAAAAGAAAAGGAGAGAGGGGATCCCCTTGTCTAATCCCTCTGGTAGGTTGGATGAGACCTTGGGGTTCACCGTTGACCAGGATAGAATATGTCACCGTTTTTATGCACACCAAAATTAAGCCAATCCACTTCTCACTGAAGCCCATCTTTCTCATAACATTCTCCAAATACACCCACTCCACCCGATCATAGGCTTTGCTAATATCGAACTTTACTGCCATGTAGCCTGTTTTCCCTGTTCTCATATTATTCATATAGTGGAGAGACTCATAAGCAACAAGGATATTATCCGTTATCAACCTATTTTTTGTAAAGGCTGATTGGTGTTCAAATATAATACTTGGTAAAATTTTCTTTAATCTATTGGCTAACACTTTAGAGAAAATTTTATACAAGACATTACATAAACTTATGGGGCAGTAGTCACTAACACTTTCAGGATTTTTGGTTTTTGGGATAAGGGTGGTAAAAGTGTGGTTTAATGGATGTGGGATGGTACTTGAATTGAGACAAGATAAAACTGAATTTGTGACATCAGCATCTACCACTCCCCAAAAATGCTGAAAGAACAAAGGTGGCATGCCATCAGAACCTGGGGTTTTGAGAGAAGTCATATGTTTCAAAGTTTCTTTTACTTCGAGAGCCGTAAAGGTAGCAGTTAAAGCTAAATTCATTTCCTCGGTAATCAACAAAGGAATGTGCTCCAATTGAGGCCATTGGGGGTTCGGCCTTGAGGTATAGAAAAGCTCCCTGTAATAGTTTACCAGAACCAAAGCAATCTCCTCTGAGTTTACTCTCCATGTATTGTTCTCATCCATGAGTCCCCTGATTTTATTTTTCCTATGTCTCTTTGTAGCCCGAAAATGGAAAAATTTAGTGTTGTTATCACCATGTTTTAACCAAAGAGTACGTGATCTTTGGCTCCACATTCTTGCTTCTCTATCCAGCAAAATATTTGTCTTTTCTTTCAATTCTCTAACTCGATCATTCTGCCCACTTACTATGGCAGCAGATTCGGCCTCCACCAAGAGAGCTTTTTTGGTTTTTAACTCCTTCCTCACATTGCCGAAAATGTTATGGTTCCACCATGCAAGGTCCCTACCACAAATCTCCACCCTCTTAAGAATATCACTGTCACGATGCCCCACAGAATAGGAATACCAAGATGCTTCCACCAATTCAGCACAACGTTCATCTGATAACCACATCTCCTCAAATCTAAAAATTCTTTTTTTGGGGGGAGGGTCCAGACCCAATAGATTGATCAAAAGTAGGCAATGATCTGAGGAAGCACTTTGTAGGTGTTGAATAATTGAACCTAGGAATTTTAGAAACCAAGAGTCATTAGCCAAACCTCGGTCAAGTCGTTCCCAAATTGAATGTCCATCTTCAAAATGTTTGCTCCATGTGAAACGGTTACCCACATAGCCAAGGTCCAAGAACCCACACTCATCAATGAGTCTTTAAAGAGTTGCATCTGTCTGTGTTGTCTGATTACTCCGCCTAATTTCTCCTCCTGCCTAGTGAGTTCATTGAAGTCACCTGCACATAGCCATGGGGTTTGTGGATGGTGGTTTAAAGCTTTCAAACTATCCCATGCTTCAATTCTCCTTGATGTATCTGGTTCCTCATAAAAACCAGTGAACCTCCACTCGTGTTCCGAACCCCTATCAATCCAGGTGTCAATGTAATATTGGGATAAATCGATCACCTCCAATTTCACTGTTGATTTCCAAAAAAGAACAAGACCACCTCCCCGGCCTTCCTTAGGTACTATCCATTTGTGTTCATAGTCAATACTTCGTTGCACTGTGTCTAGCCTTGCTTCATCTGCCAGTGTCTCTGCTAAAAACACGATAGAGAGATCTTTTGCTCGGATCAAATCTCCAAGCTCCTTCCCTGTATGCAGGTTTCCAAGCTCGCGACAGTTCCAAACTAGGCAATTCATTGTGATTGGCGGGGCTAAAAGGCAGCCTCCACCACTATCTCTTTTTGTTCTACTGCTCCCTTTGAAACCTGTTGACGTTTACTTGGTAACTCAGGATAGCATTCAGCTTGCATGGGTGTTCTTTTCCCTAAGGGCAAGTACGTATGGTCAGGGGTGACAGGGGTTATGTGGTTTGGGCGCTCAATTCTTTTCCACTTCAGTTTAGGTTGCTGTGGTGTTTCCACTTCAGTTTAGGTTGCTGTGGTGAAGCCCTAGGATTTTCAAATGTGGCACGTGGTGTGAGAGAGTCACGTGGTGGGATTAACTTTGGGGAAGGGTCCGGATTCAAAGGTTGTGGGCTGTTTCCATTTTGGTGGAGGTTTTTTGAGTGAGAGGAACGTGTTGGTTGACTGTCAATTATAGGAGTGAGTAATGATTTTGGAACTGAGGTTTGAGGTGGTAAAGAGATTCATTTTTGGGTTGGGAGAGTTGGATTGATGTCAACGGTTGGGTTTAAATGTGTGTTTAAAGGAGGTGAGGAAGTTGTGTATAAGGGTTGTGGGACGTTACTTGCTAGGATTTCCTCATTGATTGCATTGCTTAATTGCTAATTCCTTGTAACCTCATTATTTGGAGCTGACCTGGCATTTAATTTGGAGAAGCCCTCATCAATCTCGACAAGAGTAGATAAGAAAGGATCCTAATGCACCGAATCAGATGGAGAATTACACGGCTCATTATTGTGCAGTAAATCCGAATTACAAAAGGGAGGAAATTCATTATGTGCCTCATTTATTGGTAGGTTATTCTCCAAATTTATCACGTCAATCCCCAACGGCTCTTTATGAACGTATTGCTGATCAGCAACGGGTGGGCAATAAGTTTGTCCCTCTGTAACCGTTTCCATTGAATGGGACAATGAATTCTTAGTCTGAGTTTTTTCCACGTCAGCCAAACCTCCCTGTGTTGGCTGAACCACCGTGGTGTGTGCTGGAGATTTCCTTGGAGTGACCGGACTCTTTGGAGAAGAGGAAACTCCATTTTTCTTCTTGAACAAACCTGGGATAGTGACCAAGTTTTTCCTTGACCGACTTATAGGTGCAGCACGTAACCAAGAGCCGAACTGCTGGTCTTCCGCTTTAAGTGACCCTTCACTTTCCAACCAGGTCTCACAGTCTCTATCATCGTGATTGAGGCATTCGCATCAGTAGCAAATATTTGGTAAACGCTCATACTTGAACGATACCCAAATTTCGTTGCCTTGCCCCAGTGACACCATTCTTCCTCGGCTCAAAGGAATAGTAATGTCCACTCTAACCCGAACTCTCATAAAACTTCCACCCTCCCCTTCTGCTTCAGGCCTCTTGATGACCATACCAACCTGGCTACAAATCCTCGCTGCCACCTTTTGATTCATAAATCTAACCGGAATATCATGTACTTGTACCCAAAAGGAAGTGTGATTGAACTATTTTTATTATTCCCTAATTACAATATATCATATTAATTCAACCATTATAAAAATAAAATAAAAATTGTATCCTAAAATTTATTTAAGACAACAATAAAAACAAAACAAAACATCATCATCATAAAATTATTATTATTATCATTAAGTAGATAAGAGTTGAACCAAAAATTATATCCTCTTTCTCTCCCTTGTTGTAATAATTGAGTTAGTATTATAATGGAAAAAAAAATTCGTGGTGGATAAATAGAAAAATAGGACAATTTCGACGTGGCATTATATGATTGGCCAAGACATTCATCATTTGGAAGAGAAAAACAAGCGGTGATAATTTCTGACCAGTCCGCGCAGAGAATACAACGACACGACCTCTCTCTCTCTCTGTCTCTAGAAATTTTCCTTCTGTCTTAAGCAAAAATAAGAGGAGAGAGAGAGAGATCAGAAAAATCGAGCAGCTCAAATCAACGCCATGGATCAGATATTGAACAAGGTCGGCTCGTACTGGTTCAGCCAGAGAGCTAACAAGGAGATCAACTCCGTCGGTGATGATATCAACGTGAGCTCTCTCTCTCTGAATTGAATTCGTGATTTTGTTTAAATTTCTGTTATAATATCGATCTGTTTGAAGAAATGTTAACTAAATTAGGGTTTTTAATGATTTCTGTTTAGGGAAATTGTTTGGTAGTTTGAATTTGATACTTAACACTAGATTTTAATTTATGGGATGGTAATTCAAATACCGTAAATTTGTAGATCAATGTGATTTATCACATTTTGGTAACCTCTATACACAAATTGTTCAGTCTAGCTACGTCTTTTTAACATTTAGGTCAATTTTTATACTAATGTGATATTGCTGGAAGATGGGTATTTTTTTTTAATAATAAAAAAAATTATAATTTTTATGTATTAAATTTTTAAATAAATAAGGAAATAAAAATTGGATTAAGATTCCATTCCATTCATTGTGAAATGAGTTGATTGGATTTTGCCACATCGGCTGTAATAGATACCAAAGCAGTGTTGGTCAATGTTTGTTTAAATGCTGATGATGTGGCAAAATCTGATCCACTCGTTTCACGACGGAGATGGATAGGATTTCAAGAGAGTAGTTCTGGTGACAACTATTTGCACAACTTTGTGCACAACTCGCCCATGTGGCAAGTTGTGGTTGGTGGAGGGGTGACGGATTTCAAGAGAGTAGTTCTGGTGACAACTATTTGCACAACTTTGTGCACAACTCGCCCATGTGGCAAGTTGTGGTTGGTGGAGGGGTGATGGTGGGTCACCCCTCCACCAACCACAACTCACCACATGGGCGAGTTGTGCACAAAGTTGTGCAAATAGTTGTGTCACTAGAATTTTCTATTTCAAGAACGTCATGTTCTCGAGTTACCCTAAGAATGCTAGAGGATTTTAATCTGATGTCTACAGGCGTTTACTTGTAGCAATGGGATGTTGGATGAGGCATTAGTTGTGGGGGTTTGTAAATGAGTGTTTCCATTTACATAGTAGTTAGGATCCGGGGGTTTCTTTCCTTGTTTTGTTGTGCAATGTGCTTCGCCTTCGTGTACCACTTGGCAAAAGTTTCGAAATTAGGTGTGGGACTGAAATGAAGTGAATGAATCATTCTAATTTTATCATTGCCTTTCATATTATATTGTTTTACGAGAAGTGCTCTAGTGATCTTCTCAGTGCACCATTGGCTGATGAAGGTCCCAGTCAGATGCATCCATGTGCTTAGGAATGCAATGTGTTTAATTCTTTTTCATTTTCATATAGACAAATACAACTTTGTTTCTATATATGAAATGCATTCTGGATATGATCATTGCTTGCTTTCTCAAGAAATTAAAAAATAAATCAGTATGTGAAAATAATAGAGAATGACTATAATACACCAAACATGAGAAGTAAAAGATACAGAAGTTTCCATGAACCAAGGTTGAGCTTCAATCTTTCTGTGTCTCTCTCATATCCATGGGTGATGCCAGCATCAACTTTGGTAAAATGTTTAACTGGATTAGCTTGAAAAAAGATTTGTTTACATGCACCAATGATGCATGTTAAGACATGGCCAAGCACATACAGCTTCTTATTTTGCACGCTACTGTTGTTGCTTGATTTATTTGAGGTATACTTCTTACTGACATTTTTTCTACTGCCATCAGTCTCTGTCGACCAGTATTGAAGGAGGTACAAAATGGTTGGTTAATAAACTCAAAGGTTTGTGCTCTGTACATCATTTGCACTCTTTTATTCCTTTGTATGTAAAAGATATATACTTTTCTTATTCTATAAATTAACTCTGTGAATATTGTTGATTTTGCTACAAATTAAGTTACTAGAACACTGGCATATTGGTATACAATTTGTTCAGTGATGAAGATTGGTGTTTCAGTTGTCACTTAAAACATGATTTATTTTGTGTCTAAGCCAAGGCTTTCATATTCTCTAATTCTTTTAAGTCTCCATAGACAAACTAGATTCCCTTTCTTGGTAATTCTAATGTTTTTAGAACATCAAAGAAGAGCAGTGTGATATCAGATTTGACATTGATGAAATTCAGGAGGTAAGATTAGGATTTAGGATATACGAGAATGCATTCTTCACTGCTGTGCTGGGGACTTTATAAAACAGAATTTTTACTTCCTAAAACCCACTCTGCATTTAACATTGCCATACATTCCTCTAACCTGTTCTCAATATTTTCTGTGCAGGAAAAATGCAAAAGCCATTGCCAGAACTGTTAAAGGAGTATGACATGGCTGTAGGGATCTTCCCTCGTGATGCCACAAACTATGAGTTCACTGAAGCAACAGGGAAGCTTATAGTCTACATACCAGCGGTCTGTGAAGTGGGCTACAAAGACTCATCTGTGTTGCGTTTTTCCACCATCGTTTCCGGGTATCTGGAAAAAGGAAAGCTAACAGACATAGATGGGATTAAGACAAAGGTAATGATATGGGTAAAAGTGACCGCTATATCATCTGATGGATCAAAGCTACATTTCACAGCCGGTATGAAGAAAAGCCGGAGTAGAGAGGCTTATGAGGTTCTTAGAGATGGTGTAACTATAGATAAGTTCTAAAGCAGAACATGCTTGTGTGGTAATATGTTCATATGCTGTGGCTGTATTTCATGCCTCCTTCATTGTAAGGAAGAAGACCTGTTGAATCAAACCATAAATGTTTCCTCCTGTGGAAGTTGAATTGGCTGTGATGCAGTGGATATTTTTTTATTGCGTAAAATGTATTTTATGTTTTCTTTGTGCGTTTTTATTCTGTGAGACAAGGCTAATTCAGAATAGGTCAAGGCAGTGAGGGGGTAGCATTTCTTTTAAGCACTAGGTGAAAGGTGATGGTCTTTTCAACCCCTGCAAGACTGCCACCAATATGAACTTGAACCCAATGAATAGCACGAGCTACATTTGACTAACTATTTTGGTTTGGGTAGTGATTATTACACCCTTGTTAATGCATAATCACTATACACGCACGGCCACGGCTGAAATCGTGAATTGAAAACATGATTTCAAAGAGTGTGTTACATCAAGCGTGAAACAAGATTTTCTCATTTTATTTTTTTTGTGACCTGTGACACTCTAATTGTAATTTGGACTTTTTTATTTATTTATTTTTATATTCTTTTTCTTCTAGTTTTCCTTTTGGGTCCATTGGTGGACTAGCATTAAAAATTCATATAATATATATCTATATCTATATATATCTAAAAGCTAAGACGTAGAATTTAATGTTGTTGTATTCCTGATGAGCCACCTCATTAGTCACGTCATACTTAAAAAAAAAAAACATTTTTCTTTATGATTTTCCTTTATGATTTTTCTATTTTATTTTATGTAAAATAATTAGATATAGTTAATGGATAAACTTGTTAATGCACTCCATTATTATTCAACATGTTACTATTAATTTGTTTTAAATGCAAATATTTAATTATTCGGCTACTCAAATTGATTTCAACTTTTCATTTTCTTCTTTCTAATTTCAAGTAATTGTTAAAATTGAATAATTCATTATCATTTGAGTAATGCTACAGTCACAGACTATTTTACAACATTTTTACAAACTGCTGATGTGGCCAATTTTTTATTGGTTTTCATCAAGACCCACCATTAATATTACTTTTTCATTTACCAATAATTACTCACCATATCAGCAATTTGTAAAAAAATTTGTAAAATAGTTTGTATCTCTAGCATTATTCTTATCATTTTAGTGGATATATGCCCATGTTTAATATTCATTACAAATGTTAATACGTAGTTTTTTTTAAAAAAAAATTGAAATTTGAGTTTATGTCAAAACAAAATATACATGGCTACGAATTTGAATGTGCCTACCAATGACATTCTACTGAATAGAGATGTATTTACAATATTTTTAACTTCATATACTTCTTTGGTAATGTGAATTTGAGAAAAAGGAAAGGGTAGACAAAGGATGTAAGGTCTTTTATAATTTCCTATGTCTTGAAGAAACTGGGGGGCCTATTAGTCTCCCTTCTACTAGAATTTTGTATAGAAAGCCTTTTGTTATAAGTTCCTTGACTTTTTTTGCTATAAGTTCCTTGACTTTTTGTTATTTTGTAATCGCTTTATAGTCTATATTGTGACAAAAAGTGAAAAAAGTTTTTTTATTTATAGAGTATCAAAAAAGTCAAAAAATATTCAGTGTAGTAATTTTGTATTGTTGCATCCCATGTGTTTGGTAAAATTTCTTTTAAAAATCTTATGTGTTTTTCTCAAATCTATTTGTTATTTTTATTTTGGTAATTTTATTACAAATAATTAGCATCGCCACCATCAAATTTTTAGTTAATCTGAACTTTTTTTGTAAGTTTTTACTTTGTTTAGTTGATCATCTTTATTGAAAATGCCAAAAATAAAATAAGATGAAATATAATTTACTTTATAGCATTATTATGCTATTAATGTTTTTATGTATAGATACTTAAGAAACTTTTTCTTTTTGCATTTTATTTTATATTTCCACTTTATGATATATGATTTATTGATAATGATCTATTGCATAGTTAGCTTTATTTACTTTTTCACTTAGTTTCAATTGTGAGGAAGATAGAAACGTGGATCTATATTTTGATATTTTGAAGAAAAATATATCTATAAGAGTTAAATTGCATACATTTGTATAGTAATAAACAAAATATACATAGTTACAACTTGGTCCGATAGTTCTCACACTATCAATTTTTTTTTAAAATAAAATAAAATTATTGCATTGTGTTTTCATACATATCTCACTATATATAATATCTGACTACAAAATATATTTTATTACACTACAAAAAAGCTTCTAATTTAAAACATAATTTCAAATTACACATATTGAATTTTTAAAAATATACAACCTAATATATTAATTCAATAATTATCTAATAAAAAATAATCATATCATATTTGCGCGGATTTGCGACTAGTAATAACTAAAAATTAAAATGTAACATTTATTGTATAGTTGTTGAATGTAAAACATATTGCAAGACATATTATATGTTCCATTACATAAAACTTATAAAAATAAAAAATTATTTCTAAATAACATATACACTATTTAATTTACAAATTTTATAATATATTATTATAATATAAGTATATTGCAAAAGAAATAAAAGGTTACACCATAGGAGTTAATCCTATCCATTTGGAAATATTGACTAAAATTATTTTATTCATTTAACCTGTAGAGTAGCTCATTCTCAAAAAAAAAAAAAAAAAAAAAAAACTTGTAGAGTAGCTCAGTCTGGAATCAAGATTTACAGATATATGTCTAGCTCAAAACTCTTCCCTCTTATTAAAAACAAAACAAAAACAAATGAATCCTGTGGACATAGATGGTCGAGGATAACCCATATTCCAAATTGCAGTTGATCGTTAAAATTTGCCAAAAAAGTAAAAAATACGTTGCACCAGCCGGGAATCGAACCCGGGTCTGTACCGTGGCAGGGTACTATTCTACCACTAGACCACTGGTGCTTCTTGAGAGAGATATTGAACTAGAATATACTGGATAGATTGGTTAGATTCTCTTCGAATTATGCTGTTCTTGATTCTTTTACTCTCTGCTGATGCTTGACCCATATTGAACGTTACCTATTGGGAATTGCTTCAATAGCTACAGCGTATTATCAGAAACTCACAAGAAAACAGAAGTGTAGGGACAACATTATGTAAATTTGGCCATTCTTTTTCCTCTAAGACTATAAATTCCGTTGAATTTGTATACAATTTGGAGGATTTTCAATTGGAAAAAAAATGAGAAAAGAAAGTGGTAGTTTCTTACATTCCAGAATTAGAATTTAGAACTAACATCTATTCGAGGGAACTATCATTTTACCCACTAATTTGGAAAACAAAGAACCGTGCTTATGAGTTGGAATCAATGTATGCTAATTCTAGAAACAATGCGTTTCATTCTACTTTGCTGAATAGACACCAATGGTCCAATAGGCTTCTCTTTTGTTACAAGGGAGACTTAAAACTAAATTTGTTATTCAATAATAAAAACTTTTATGATTCCTTAAGCAGTCCATATCTTATCTTGATGATAATTGTTTCTTCTACTTCTCCTAACATATTTCAATAAAAATATTGCGATTAGTGGGATTACTGTATCTTAATAATAATTATCTTATGCATTCGACATATGTAACATTTCTCTCATAACAAGTGAACCCCACAATTATGTAGAACTTACAAGCTTTGAGAGGGACGCTATATATACTGGATGCATGAAATACATTCTCATGTCATATGCAAAAAATTTCTTTTCCATGAAAAACGTTTAAGAAGGAAAGAATAGCAATAATATCATAATCAATTGAAAAAGTAAACTAGAATTAAAAACAGTGGAACTTTCTACATTCATAAAATTCCAGGTAGAATTAAAAAGTACATGATAAAATTCTACACCCAATATGACCCAACAACATGTCAACCTCCAAAATTAACGGCATCACTGGGGCAATATGGTTTAGAAGTTCCACATCTGATGGCAAAGAGCCAAATACACAAGGGGAAAATACAGTAACCAGTATTCCTTCCTTGAATGATACATGATATAAACAGTGTTTGATCTGGGCTCAACAATCTGTAGCAATATATACATATGTAACCAATCCCTTTTGTGAATACCAGCACCACCAATATGAACAATAGCTGGGTTTGAGGAATTGATGATGTGTAACTCAATCGCCTCTTAAGACCTGTAAAAGTGGGAGTTGTGTGTACCAGTAGAATTTTATGCCTATGTGCAACTCAAAATACAGTAGCTATATACAGGTGGAGCAATTTCTTTCAGGTAATCACCTAATAGAGCTGTCTGCAGATATTACAGTGATTTTGCTTCCCCACCCACATAATTAGTACTGATTGGGTTGTTGAAAAAAGCTTTTTGATGCTTCATAAGTAGACCAGCAGATTGCAGCAGCAGGTGCATGGAAGAGCATCCTGGGGACCCAACCTCTCATAAGCCCATGATATCCATCCTTTCTAACAATGCTGTTTATAACATCCTTAATCGAACAATTAGAAAATCTATCACAACCACAGACGCCCTGTGCAATCAGAAGAGGAACTTGAGAATCAATAACGGTATGATATGCATATCAAATCTTATCCACCCCCAAGAAAAAGTCAAGTAAAATGCTAGTGAATGAACAAGACAAGAACTACTACAGCCCGCGCAGATTAATTAGAACATGCAAGGTGCAACAAGACATATTTAGAAAAGTGAAAATGTAAGTTGAGACTTGAGGTTTGGGAAAGAAATCTATATTGGCAAAGACAGCATGTCACAGAGCCTTGTCTAATGCAATGGGAGAGAGCCTAATTCACCTGACTAAAAATTTATCTATGTATGCTGCCTGAGCTAAGTTTGGTCCATGGATCTAACCTTGCATTTGAAAACCTGAACACAAGCTCTCTCTCTCTCTCTCTTAGGGTCTATTTGGATTGAGGGGGAGGGAGTAGAGTAGAGTTGGCTAAAAATAAGCTAATTTTGGGCCAATTCTACTCTACCCTTCCTCAATTCAAACGGACCATTAGTATTTGATAATTTTTTTTTATTGATAAACAATACATGCACCCAATGAGTCTTGAATTTATAAACTCTCCGCCCCTTTACCACGGAAGAAAAGTGTCAGTTGTTTGGCAGTACTTGATAATGCATTTTTTTTATAGTTATACTTGATCATGCATTTTAGTTTAAGAACTTGGACATGTCGGTATTGATGGACAAAATCTTATCGAAAAACCAATGGATAAGTAATCATGAGACAATTGTTTGAACATTGTTGGGCACCCCATCACCTTCTCTCGCTTTTAAAAAAGTGGTAACTTGTTGGAAAGGGATCTACAAACCCACTAACTAGAATATAAGTCGGTCAGTGCTCTATAATTACTGCAACATCATCTAGGGGTGAATACAACACCAACTTGACATAAAATTCTACTCTCATCTCACATAGGAGGAAATGAAAATACATGCAAACCATTAGTCACATGAGTCATGCATGACTCACATCTATATCATAGCATTTTTTATTTTATTTTTTTGAGATAGCTAATTAACCTTTCGATTCGAACCCTTTTCTCTCTAGATCCTCAAACATTTAGTGCATGAAAATGTGCCAATTAAACTATAAGAGATTAATCACAATCGAAATATGATATTATAAGTAATATTTGGGATCTGGGGCATGTGTAACGTTTTTGCAGTCTATATATTAAGGGAACAATTGGATCGTTAGATTAGGCTTTGAAGCTAAGAAAATGAGAACCAAAATAAAAATAATAGTTAGCTTATACAAGAAAACAAGTACGTATTTACGTGGAACCTTAAGGGGTTAGTTTAGTAGTTTTAAGGTTTAATAGTCATTTATAACATGAGGTCCTAAATTTTTCTAGGGAAATGTTAACGAGTGCCGTTGGGGCATTGGTTAAGAATTCATTTTAAGAAAGTTTTGATATCACTTTTATGGGAAATGAAAAAAATTGTCAAAACATTAATTGCTTATTTTTCTTTTCCTATAAAAACTTTCTTTAATTGGATGGTTAACTAATGTCCTACTACACTCGTTAACATGACCCATTTTCCTATGCAATTATTCCAAGATACAGAACATGATATTACACTTATCCAATGATTAGTCAATTACTCTAAAAAGCTCTCAATACGTAAGTTTAGAGGAAAAAAAACATAAGATGCATGTCGGAACAAATTATCTATAGGGTATTAATTCTCAAATTGTCCGTACAAATTACTTATTTCAGTTTTTAAAATATGGATATCAATAAAATAAAAAATAAAGTGAACATCATGCTTGAAATGATGAACGTTGTGTGTACAAACTACAAAGTGCATACTATATACCTGGCACTGCAACTGAGTTTTGACAACATCAAGTGGGGTTGTAACAGCAGCAGCCAAAGCTCCAGCGGCAGCACCAGCAGTGGCATGAACTACCAACCTCTCATCTTCAGCACTTTCCGGCGAAATCT
The DNA here is from genome assembly GCA_032727855.1 of Quercus ilex subsp. ballota. Classification (NCBI taxonomy): domain Eukaryota; kingdom Viridiplantae; phylum Streptophyta; class Magnoliopsida; order Fagales; family Fagaceae; genus Quercus; species Quercus ilex. The sequence goes on from CM064914.1 coordinate 36,807,221, forward strand.
CCACCAACCCTTTTTTCGCCGCCTCATACGTGGCGAAATGAACCGCCGTAAACGGCGCGTTCATCACCACCGTAGTCCGGTACGACGCGTAGAAAGCTCCAAAACCTTCCTCCGTCAACACCCTCTTCACACAATCAACCACACCCTTGTAAGGACTACTCTTCAGCTGTAACCTCTGCTTCACCACATCCATTGGTGTGATCACAGCGTCACTAGCAACAGTGGCGAAAACACCCGAAACTGCATGTGCAGCCGAGTTATTCCGATTCTCACCCGATAACACCTCTTTGCACCACTCGTAAACCGAAAAATACACTGCGTGTGCCGGTCCTGCACCGAGACCCATTGCCCCGATACCCCGGTAGAGTCCGGCAAGCCCTTCAAGCTTCAAAATGGAGCCGAGAGTTTGTCGGACTCCGATATGTTGAACCGGAAATGACCCACCGGCACCAATGGCTTGCATCCGAGTTTTTAGTGTGTCAACTGGGAACATAGCCATGTGCTCGACCATGCCGGCGATGGAACCGGCGATCATGAATTGCCAGAACTCGAGGCCGTCGTGGGTTGGTGGTGAAACCGATATTTCGGTGTGGAATTCTGGGGATTTCGGGACCGTCCGAAATTTCGGGGACGCGTCTGTGGCCATAGTATCGGGGTTGTGGTGGTGATGATGCGAATGGAGAGTGGTGTATTTAGAGAGAGTGAATGATTGAGGTTTGGGAATCGCTTTCGGGTTGAATAGAATAGAATTGTCGCCATTTATTTGTGAAAAGAGTTTTAGAGATATAAGCAAGGAGGTTAATTTCATGGTTTTTGTTTTTGTTTTTGTTTTTATTTTTATTTTATCAATTTTTTATTTATTTTTAAAAAAAAATTATAGGAAGGTTTATAACATGTTAGGAAGTTAATAAATGAATGGAATAGATTTTTATTTTTATTTTTATAGTGAATGGAATACATAAAGTTTATTAAGTGAATTGGAATGAAACCAATCAAATATTTTTCAAAAATATTTTTAGGAGTTTATAAAATGAGCAAATAAAAGGAAATAAAAGTGTAATTTTATTATTTTGTCTATCGTATATTATTTTTGTGTTTCAATAAAAGTGTAATCTCACACAATTAATGAGGAATGAATCGTTTTACAAAGTTTTGAAGGATATTATATACTTACTAGTTAGGAACTTAGGAACCGTGTAAAGCATTAAAAAAAAAAATATATTTTATCTTTGAAAATGATTTTGTTTTCTTTTAGTCTTTTATATGGTATATACATATAAAATTTGATAATTATGATAATTTTTTGATAGACATGTGTATGGTCAGTTTTTGGCGGCCCAAGCCCAAAGTATGGATTCAGCGCCCACTGAGCCCAAAACAATAGATTTTGTAGAGAGTGGGTGAAAGAGCTAGGCTAATAATGAGAGTAACAGTATCAGACAACTACACCAATGGGAAAATTTGGATTAATATGTCCTCTGACTGATAGAAATGCCATGTCCGAAGAGATGCCTTTCATTGATAATTCAATATTACAATTCTTGGGGCTACAATCATCAAAAATCTTCCTCCCCCTTTCCTTTTTCTTTCCTCCCCTTATATAGTACTGCCCTCCTACATCTTCTCCGTCCACTTGTTCATCATCCAGGCGTCCATTTGAGTGCATGTCCCATCATCCCACTATTAGCCTTATGTGAGTGGTGGTAGCTGAGAAAGCACTGTTCAGGGGTCTTATCCACATAAATGCGGCCAGAAAGGTAGGTGCAGTGCATTAAATGTGGTGGCTGAAGTATGCCTCCTTGATATTTTTCGGTTCCCATTATCTTTACGCGAGTCTAAGGTTCCTTTCTCTCTTAACACTTGTCAAGCAGGTCGCTTGAACCTCCCAAGCTCGTGTTGGATCAAACCTCTTCGGATCCGAGGAAGTTGGACTGCTCGGACATATGAACATCTCCTCGGATAGTACACGTTCATCTCTAGGCATTCCCCTTTGACATGGGCCGGACTGAAGACCTTGCCTCCTCGGACGAAAAGTGTTCCTCATTCTGGGCCTTGGGCCCAATAAGTTGGGTTGGGTTTTTATCCCCCCACAATAGCCCCTCAAAATTGTATTTTTTCGTTCGTATCCGAAGAGAAAAAGTAGAATTTTGACTTGCCATGGGGCAAAGGCCTGCAAACAGGTAGATTCGAACTGGCACGTGCATAAATGTAGGAACTGTCGCTTCATTAATGCCGCTGCGGTTTCCTCATTTCCCAGGCGCTGCATTAATTGCACCAGGTGGCGCTTTGTCCTTCATATCCAATGGTAACTGATTAATCCAACGGTTGCGGTTTTTCTTCGAAATTTGGGCGGGAGTGCCCCTGTCCCTTCGTTTGACCCCGTATAAAGCTTCAGAAGTCATTATTCCCTCTTCACTTTGCGAATCTCCAGACGCTCCAGAGAGAAACAAACGCGCCGCTCCGTCCAAACTTCTGAGTTGCTGCTTCCAGGTCTTCCCAGAGTCATCAAGAACCTTTCTACAAGCCTTAAATCTTCTTTCCGATTTGGTCCCGGTGAGTCATCGTTCATCAAGCCATTTAATTTTCTCTTCGGCCAACAGTTTCGTCTAAGCACCATGGGAAAGCTTGAGTACATGGTGGATACCCCTGAGCGACTAGAAGCATTTAGGGCCACGTATCGCATACCTCCCAACGTGGGTGTGAGGTATTGCCCCCCAGAAAAGATTTTAACAGACGGAAAACGGGAGAGGTGGTTATTCCCCTTATTGCCTTCAAAGAAGGGGGAATGACCATTCCCATGGGTCCTATCACCATTAGCTATCTCCGAAACCATAGGCTCACTCCCTGGCAGTGCGCACCCAACATGTTTAGGATTTTAGGGGCCATTGAGGACCTTAACCTTCACCTAGGATTAGGCCTCACCTGGCTCGACGTAGTACATCTGTACGAATGCCATAGCCAGCGAGACGCGGGATATTACCTGAAATCCCGGTCGGACGTGGTCAGGCTCATCTCTTGCCTCCCCAAATCCAACAAAGGGATGAAAGACGACTATGTGATCGTCTCGGGCGCATGGCATGACGGCCATCACTGCCCAACCAAGCATGGAAAGCCAGGTGGGCCATATTAGATTTAGGCACATTAACTATAGGCCTAGGGTCCTCGTCCTTTAATCGTTTTTGGTTTCCTTTGTACTGCTATTTGCGAGCCTCTAACATAGCTTTGCTGTGCCTTGGAACAGATAAAAATTTCGTAGCTCCTCGGCTGAGTCTTACGAACGTTGCTGCCCTCAATTTCCTGTTGAGATCTGAGATTTTTGTGAGCGAAGACGGGCAGCTCCGATCAGCTCCTCTCATTCTGGGCTACACAGGAAATCCAAAGGGTTTCCAACCAGTCGGCAACGCAATTGTCCAAGGAGACCGCCGCCTTGCCCGTATTGACGTCGGTCAGAAGGGTTTTTTGGCGTCATACGATCTAGAGCCCGTACCACATCCACGCCCTCAAGCTATACCCCCTCTCGTCCAACCACTCCAACAAGTCCCTCTCGGACAAGCAGCTGAAGGCGAAGGGGTCGGTTCTTCCACCTCCTCGCTAGAGGAACAGATAGATAGATTCCAGTTTGGAGGTGAGGGTTCAAGAGCCGATCGAGTGATAGAGGTTTCGGACGCTGAGGAGGATACCGACAAGCAATCGGGCATTCACCTTAATCTATTAGCTGCTCATTCCGAAGGCTCTTCGGACGATAATATGGACCTGAGGGTTTTGATGAAAGGCAGGGGGAAAAAACCCGAGCAGAAAGACGCTGGGTCGTCAAAAGTGGTAGTGACACTGCCTCCTGCGCCCACGCAAGTTCCTGACCCAAGTCTGAAACCCATTCCAGACTTAAAGAAGAAAAGGCCCCACGTTGAGGTTGGGGAAAAACAAAAACTGCCAGATAAGGGGGCCAAGCAGCAGAAGTTGGCGGACAGCCGAGCCTATAGGGCATCATCCACTGAAAGCCGAGAAGAGGCTTTTGTGGCAAATGTACGCCGAGGGGGAGGACCGAGAATCTGGTCTCCCAAGTTGGAGCTGGAGGGCGCTCCAATCCTGTGGGATACCTCCCTCAGGAATTATGACGGAGGGAGGGCAGGTTATGTCGCCGAAGCCTTGCAGCAACCACTCCTCCTTCCCCACGACATGGAGTCCTACAGGCGCTTCAACCAGCAGGAACTCTTCATGTCTCTTAAGAGGGACTTAGCCATGGTAAGTGCACCCTTTATGAGTTTAAGTTTTATACTTGATTGGCATTGTTTTTCTTCTTAATAGTGAAAGTGTTGTCATGCAGATCACTCAGCAAGTCTATGTGGCTGAGGGGTTGAACAAGGAGTCTTGGGTCAAAGCCCAAGCAGCAATCCAGTCCCAGCATGAAGCAGAGGCATCCCTTGGAAAGCTGAAGGAGGAGCATTCTCGGATATCCGAGGAGCTTAAAGAGGCGATCTCCCAGAAGCGAAGCCTCGACGCGGGGCTTAAAAATGTTGAAAAACAGGTCGAGGAGCAGCGAAAACTGCTGAATGCCTCGGACATTAATTTGGCGACCGAACGAGAGCTGGTGAAAGGACTCAGGGCCGAGCTGCAGAAGGCTAGGGATAACGCCAAAGCAGCCGAGCAAAAGGTTCAATTGGCCAAGGAGTCAATTGAAACCGAGAAGAAGGCAGCGTACCAATTGGGGGCAGATGTGACGGCGCGGGAACTCACTGAGCAGTTCGCCTCTGTTTGTCGCGAGTACTGCGACAAAACCTGGGAAAGAGCCTTGGACGCAGCTGGGGTACCCTCGGACTCTCCCTTGAGGCTACCTGGGAGCATCTACTATGATCCTGATATCCAAGATATCCCAGGGGATGATCCCTCTGCCCCCCAGCCTCCTGAGGCTTCTGAGCCAAACCAGGCCGACCAGGCTCCTCCGTCCACTCTTGGCGCCAGCAAGGAAATTGGTCAGCCAGGCGCTAATGATAAGCCAGCTGAACCAGCAAAAGGAAAAGACCAAGGGTCAGGCGGAGAGATAATTTCTTCTGAGCCCAAGGAAAAACCTGCTGAAACTACTGCTCGGACTAGCCAGGCCGCTGACCCCGTGCTTCCTCCAACGAAAGAGTAGATATATAGGGTTTTTAAGAACTTGTAGTCCTTTCTTTATTTAAGAACTTGTAATCCTTCCTTTCTGGTTTTGCTGACTAAGTACATACTTTTCTTTGAATGGAATGGCCCCCTATTTGTCTTTTGAAGTTTTTGATACATGCTTTATCACTTACTACTGCTGTACATACAATCATACATTGCAATAGCGACATGATAATACAAATAACTTGACTGATACATCACAATGGTGGTATGAGTAATAAAAATTAAAATTGAAAAAGGTAGGCCGAGTAGGAGTTATTGACGAGAAATGATTTGAATAAGTGCATACGCGAGTTTCGCATGTTCTTCCAAGTAAAACATAGGTTATTACCCCTCGGTTTCACGCTAAACGTAACGGAGGAAGATATTTATAACTTAGAACCAATTTAAACTCAATCAGGAATTTTAGCACTACAAAACCCCAGTAACAACAATTGCGCGCGGGGGGGGGGGAGTACCGACTAACCTGTCGCTTGGTTCACGGATGCCGGGGTTTGACTGTATTCGTGTGTTAACCTACCATAATCACCTGGTCCGAGGACTACATGCATGATTAGATTTAAGTTTAAACCCTTGAGAACTGTAACTGAGAGCTAACTAACCCAAATCATCTGGTCCGAGGACTACATGCATGATTGGATTTAAGTTTAAACACTAGAAATGTAACTGAGTGCTAACTAACCCAAATCATCTGGTCCGAGGACTACATGCATGATTGGATTTAAGTTTAAACACTAGAAATGTAACTGAGTGCTAACTAACCCAAATCATCTGGTCCGAGGACTACATGCATGATTGGATTTAAGTTTAAACACTAGAAATGTAACTGAGTGCTAACTAACCCAAATCATCTGGTCCGAGGACTACAGGCATGATTGGATTTAAGTTTAAACACTAGAAATGTAACTGAGTGCTAACTAACCCAAATCATCTGGTCCGAGGACTACAGGCATGATTAGATTTAAGTTTAAACACTATAGAACTGTAAATGAGTGCTAACTAACCCAAATCATCTGGTCCGACGACTACAGGCATGATTGGATTTAAGTTTAAACACTATAGAAATGTAACTGAGTGCTAACTAACCCAAATCATCTGGTCCGAGGACTACAGGCATGATTGGATTTAAGTTTAAACACTATAGAAATGTAAATGAGTGCTAACTAACCCAAATCATCTGGTCCGAGGACTACAGGCATGATTGGATTTAAGTTTAAACACTATAGAACTGTAAATGAGTGCTAACTAACCCAAATCATCTGGTCCGAGGACTACAGGCATGATTGGATTTAAGTTTAAACACTATAGAAATGTAACTGAGTGCTAACTAACCCAAATCATCTGGTCCGAGGACTACAGGCATGATTGGATTTAAGTTTAAACACTATAGAACTGTAAATGAGTGCTAACTAACCCAAATCATCTGGTCCGAGGACTACAGGCATGATTGGATTTAAGTTTAAACACTATAGAAATGTAACTGAGTGCTAACTAACCCAAATCATCTGGTCCGAGGACTACAGGCATGATTGGATTTAAGTTTAAACACTATAGAACTGTAAATGAGTGCTAACTAACCCAAATCATCTGGTCCGAGGACTACAGGCATGATTGGATTTAAGTTTAAACACTATAGAACTGTAAATGAGTGCTAACTAACCCAAATCATCTGGTCCGAGGACTACAGGCATGATTGGATTTAAGTTTAAACACTATAGAAATGTAACTGAGTGCTAACTAACCCAAATCATCTGGTCCGAGGACTACAGGCATGATTGGATTTAAGTTTAAACACTATAGAAATGTAACTGAGTGCTAACTAACCCAAATCATCTGGTCCGAGGACTACAGGCATGATTGGATTTAAGTTTAAACACTATAGAAATGTAAATGAGTGCTAACTAACCCAAATCATCTGGTCCGAGGACTACAGGCATGATTGGATTTAAGTTTAAACACTTGAGAGAAAACTTTATGCAGAGAATTTACACGTCGGTTGAAGAAGAGACTTGGTCAATAAAAGTACCTCTTGAGGTTATTTACATTCCATGGGCGCGGTATTACATGACCATCTAGGTCTTCTAAGAAATATGCCCCTATGCCTGCTCCTGAGGTGATACGATATGGACCTTCCCAATTGGGTCCAAGTTTTCCCCAAGCAGGGTTTTTTGCAGTGCCTACAACTTTCCTCAACACTAGATCACCAGGCTCTAGTGGCCTCAGCTTTACGTTAGAATCATAGCCTTGCCTGAGTTTCTGTTGATAATGTGCCAGCCGAACCATTGCATTCTCCCTTCTTTCCTCAATCAAATCTAGACTCCTCTGTAACTGCTCATCGTTATCGGCCGGACTGAATGAACTAGTTTTCATCGTTGGGAACCCGGTCTCCAAAGGAATGACGGCTTCAGCCCCATAGGCCATTGAGAAGGGTGTCTCCCCAGTAGATCTGCGAGGCGTAGTCCTGTAGGCCCAAAGTACGTGCGGCAGTTCGTCTACCCATTTGCCCTTTGCATCATCCAACCTCTTCTTTAAGCCATTTAGTATGACCTTGTTGATGGCTTCTGCCTGCCCATTACCCTGAGGATAGGCTGGAGTGGAGTATCTGTTCAAAATTCCCAGCTCACTGCAGTAGTTTCTAAATGCCCTGCTGTCAAACTGAAGACCGTTGTCCGAGATGAGAGTGTGAGGAATTCCAAACCGGGTGACAATATTCTTCCACACGAATTTTTGCACATCAACGTCTCTGATATTGGCTAAGGGCTCAGCTTCAACCCATTTGGTAAAGTAGTCTGTTCCGACCAGGAGGTATTTCTTGTTTCCTGCAGCTTTGGGAAAGGGTCCCACAATATCCAAACCCCATTGGGCGAAAGGCCATGGGCTAGATAACGGATTAAGTTTTCCCCCTGGCTGGTGAATGTTTGGAGCGAAGCGCTGACATTGATCACACTTTTTAGCGTATTCGTGTGCCTCCTTTTGCATGTTAGGCCACCAATAGCCTTGGGTGAGGGCTCGGTGAGCCAAGGACCTGCCTCCAGTGTGGCTCCCACAGATTCCTTCGTGCAGCTCTTCTAGCAACGTCTCAGTTGCCTCGGGATGCATGCATAACAAGTATGGCCCCGAGTAGGAGCGTCTGTAAAGTTTCTGGTCCTCGGATAACCAGAACTTAACCGCCTTTCTTCGAATTTTATCAGCTTCTCCCTTATCTTCAGGCAATACATCTTCTTTGAGAAATCTGACTAGAGGGTCCATCCAGCACGGCTCGGCTCTGACCTGGTGAACCTGAACTACCCCTGACTTCGCCTCTGTAGGCTTGTACAGATCCTCGACGAGGATGACCCTCGGAAGGTCTTGTGCCGAAGAGGTGGCAAGCGTCGCTAGGGAGTCAGCATGTGAGTTGCCACTCCTGGGGATATGCAGCAAACTGAAAAAGTCGAACCCTGACTGCAGCTGTTTAACACGACCCAGGTACCCCTGCATTCTTTCGTCCTTTGCCTCGAACTCGCCTTGTACTTGTCCAACTACCAGTCTTGAGTCCGAGAACAATTCCACGGACTTCCCCCCCATCTTATGGACCATCGTCATCCCCATCAGTAGGGCCTCATACTCCGCCTCATTATTCGTTGCCGAGAAGCCCAGCCTTAATGACTTCTCGATGATGATTTTCTCGGGGGATATCAGTACCAGCCCAACTCCAGATCCTTTTTGGTTTGCCGCGCCGTCAACGTACACTTCCCAACGGGAGGGATTCTGTTGGGAGACCAGGCCAACTGATTTTTCATCCATGCCTGACGTGGGCTTTACTTCTTCTAACTGGGGCTCCGCGAATTCAGCCACCAAATCTGCGAGGACCTGTCCCTTGACCGAGGTGCGGGGCATATATCTTATGTCGAAAGCCCCCAAGATCGTACCCCACTTGGCAATCCGACCGGTGTAGTCAGCACTTCGGAGTATAGCTTTGAGTGGGAGTTGTGTGAGAACGATGACCGTGTGGGCTTGGAAATAGTGGGGCAGCTTCCGTGTGCCCAGCACTACTGCCAGGATGGCCTTCTCCAAAGGCAAGTAGCGAATCTCGGCCTCATGTAGCGACTTGCTTACGTAATAAACAGGCCTTTGCACACCAGAATCTGATCGTATCAGCACCAGGCTTACTGCATAGGGAGCTACAGCTATGTAGGCGAACAGTACTTCATCAGGCTCAGGACTGGACATGATAGGTGGCCGAGCCAGGTAATCCTTAAGTTGCTGGAATGCAGAAGCACACTCCTCAGTCCATTCGAATCCTTTCCACTTGTTGAGTAGGGAGAAAAAGGGACGACACCTGTCTGCTGATCTAGAGATGAACCGATTGAGGGCAGCGGTCATTCCGGTTAGCTTCTGAACCTCCTTGGGGTTCCGAGGAGCTCGTAGATCGTGGATGGCCTTTATCTGGTCGGGGTTGACTTCGATTCCTCTGTGCGTGACCATGTATCCTAAGAATTTTCCGGACCCTACCCCGAACGAGCACTTAGAAGCATTCAACCGTAGCTTGTACTTCCGTAGAATCCCAAAGGTAGTTTCAAGGTCCTTCACATGCTCAGCTATAACTTTGCTCTTCACCACCATGTCATCTATGTAAACCTCGATATTCTTGCCCAGCTGTGGCTCGAACATCCTCGTCATCATCCTCTGGTAGGTAGCTCCCGCATTCTTCAAGCCGAACGGCATTACTTTATAGTGGTAGTTGCCAACAGGGGTGACAAATGCAGTCTTCTTCTGGTCGTCCGGGGCTAATGGTATCTGGTGATAGCCTTGGAAGGCGTCTAGGAAGCTCATCCGAGGGTGGCCGACAGTGGCATCGACCAGCTGATCAATTTTTGGCATTGGGAACGGATCTTTGGGGCATGCCCTATTCAAATCCGTGAAGTCTACGCATACTCGCCACTTCCCACTCTTCTTCTTCACCACCACGGTGTTTGCCAGCCATTCGGGATAAAAAACCTCTTTGATAGCCCCGGCCACTTTGAGTTTCGCTACTTCGTCTCTTACTGCATCAGCATGCTCCTTGGACGGGCGCCGAATAGGCTGTTTCTTGGGGGTGATCAGTGGATTCACCTTCAAGTGGTGGCATATAAACTCCGGGTCTACCCCTGGGGCCTCGTAAGGACTCCAGGCAAACACGTCGAGATTTCGCTTAAGGAATTCTATCAACTCTTCCTTCTCTTGAAGAGGAAGCTGAGATCCGACTTGAAAGAACCTATCAGGATCATCTCCAATGACCACTTTTGTTAGATCCTCACATCGAGCGCCTTCATCTGGTTCTTCGAAGGGCAACCCCCGAGACTGTAGTTGCTATGAATCCCTCCCGGCTGCGTCCGAGGACTCGGCTGTGGTCCTATGTTGAATGGCAGCTACCAAGCACTGACGAGCAACGGACTGGTCTCCTCGGATCTCACGTACCTGCCCTTCCGACGGATATTTAACCTTTTGGTGTAAAGTAGAGGGAACAGCCCCTAGTGCGTGAATCCAAGGTCTGCCCACGATTGCCGTATAGGGCGAATATGCATCCACAACTATGAAATCCAACTCCACCACCTCGGTGCCAGACTGCACTGCTAAGCGTATCCGGCCTTTTGGAATGACAGGCCTTCCTTCAAAGCTCAAAAGGGGGGAATCGTACGGCGTCAGGTCCTGGGGCTTTAGGCCTAGCCCCTTATAAAGGTCTGGGTACATTACTTCCACCGCACTGCCCTGGTCCACCATCACCCTCTTTACATCGTACCCTCCTATCCTGAGGGTGATAACTAGTGCATCGTCATGGGGTTGGATGGTGCCAATCATGTCTTCGTCCGAGAATCCCATGACCAACGAGGCACCACACTTAGCTCTTTTAGGTCCTCGGCTTGACTCCCCTACGGGTGGCCGACTCACTGACATGATTTTCAATGGCCAGGATCCTGTTCTTCCTGGCGCGGCGAAGACGACGTTTATAGTCCCTAGCGGCGGCTTTGGGGGGTCATCTCTGCGTGGCCCTGGTCCCGTTTGCCCTCGGCCACTGGAATGATGCAGGAGGTGTTTCAATTTACCGTCGCGGACCAGTTGGTCCAAGTGATCCCATAGGCTCCTGCAATCCTCCGTGGTGTGCCCATGGTCTTGATGGTACTGGCAGTAGAGATTATAGTTGCGTTTCTCGGGGTTTCCTATCATCTTGTTCGGCCACCTAAAGAATGACTCGTTCTTGATCTTTTCCAGGACCTGGTGTACTGGCTCTTTGAACACGGTGTTAACCGGTTGAGGGTTCATCGATCCTGATTGCCCGGCAAAATCCCTCCGTGGTTTATTATAATTGTAACGGTCCGACCGCGAGTCTCTCCTCTCCTGAGAGATAACCTTGTCCTTTCCCTTACCCTGCTGCTGATCTTCTTCAACCCTCTTATACTTCTCTATGCGGTCCATTAGCTGACGCACGTTTGTGACCGGTTTGCCAGATAGGGACGCCCTCAAACCGTGATCGGTAGGGAGGCCGAGCTTGAATGTGCTGAGGGCCATCGCATCATTGTTGCCTTCTACCTCATTGAACTTCTCCCAGTACCTGTCTGAATATGCCTTCAAGGATTCACCTTCTTGCATGAACAAGGATAGCAGGGAAGAGAAAGGTCTGGCCACTCTTCGGCATGTGACAAAACGGGAGCCAAATGCCTGAGTGAGCTCTTTGAAGGAGTTGATGGAGCCTGCTGTCAAGCCGTCGAACCACCTCATGGCCACAGGCCCCAGACTGGAAGGGAAAACCTTGCACATCAGGGCTTCGTCTCTGGCGTAAACAGCCATCCTTTGGTTAAAATGACTCACATGCTCCACGGGGTCAGTCTTACCATTATAAATGGTAAACGTTGGCTGGTTAAAGCGCCGAGGGAGTATAGCCTCCTCTATCCTGCGCGTGAAGGGCGACTTAGATATCTGGTTCAGAGCCCTGTTCATGGCATCGTTCTCCATGTCTTCGCGTGATGGACTCCTACGTTGCCTCTTACGATGGGATTCTTCCTCATAAGTGTAGGACTCGCTGGCTGGCGTTTTGGATTTGTGCTGATAAGAGACATCTCGCTCATCATCAAGATCATCCTCAGAGTATGAGGAAGCCCGCCTCCTCTTTGCATGGCGCAGCTCTCTCTTTAACTTTTCTACTTCCAGTTGCAAGTCGCGGTTTTTCTTTGCATGGGACACATGACTTCCGCTCTGTGATTGGCCCTGGCTAAGGCGCACTGTGTGTACGCTACCTTCACGATTTTGTCTCCTCTCTAGGTTGGCAAAATGGTCCACGTGTTGGGATGCCCCGGATTCCGCTTGTTGTTCACCTTGTCCTGCCATCATCAACTGTTGCTTTCACTCTGGCACAAGCTCTCCCCACAGACGGCGCCAATTGTATGGTCAGTTTTTGGCGGCCCAAGCCCAAAGTATGGATTCAGCGCCCACTGAGCCCAAAACAATAGATTTTGTAGAGAGTGGGTGAAAGAGCTAGGCTAATAATGAGAGTAACAGTATCAGACAACTACACCAATGGGAAAATTTGGATTAATATGTCCTCGGACTGATAGAAATGCCATGTCCGAAGAGATGCCTTTCATTGATAATTCAATATTACAATTCTTGGGGCTACAATCATCAAAAATCTTCCTCCCCCTTTCCTTTTTCTTTCCTCCCCTTATATAGTACTGCCCTCCTACATCTTCTCCGTCCACTTGTTCATCATCCAGGCGTCCATTTGAGTGCATGTCCCATCATCCCACTCTTAGCCTTATGTGAGTGGTGGTAGCTGAGAAAGCACTGTTCAGGGGTCTTATCCACATAAATGCGGCCAGAAAGGTAGGTGCAGTGCATTAAATGTGGTGGCTGAAGTATGCCTCCTTGATATTTTTCGGTTCCCATTATCTTTACGCGAGTCTAAGGTTCCTTTCTCTCTTAACACTTGTCAAGCAGGTCGCTTGAACCTCCCAAGCTCGTGTTGGATCAAACCTCTTCGGATCCGAGGAAGTTGGACTGCTCGGACATATGAACATCTCCTCGGATAGTACACGTTCATCTCTAGGCATTCCCCTTTGACATGGGCCGGACTGAAGACCTTGCCTCCTCGGACGAAAAGTGTTCCTCATTCTGGGCCTTGGGCCCAATAAGTTGGGTTGGGTTTTTATCCCCCCACATATATATATATATATATATGTTTTGCCATTTTGGCTCTGTTGTTATCTCTTTTTTATTTATTTATTTATGGAAAACTTCTACGTGAATAATGGATTGATTGCACTGCTAGTTTAAAAATAGTATTTTGGTAACTTGGCTATAAGAAGGAAGAAAAGGAAAGTATGTATATACTAAAAAAAGAAACAGAATCGACCATTTGATGGTCCATATTTTTTATTTTTCTTTTGTTGTGCATTTGCGATACCTCAGGATTAAATTTTGAGGCTAGAATAGGACTTTAAGACTTTAAGATCTTTTAGGTGAGCTTAATTACCTTTAAGAAAGAAAGAAAAAAGCGTGCACACAACACTTGGTTTACATCGCATCAAGGGTTCTACATGAAGCCAAAGAATCCTCAACCATATTATCATTCACAGCCACAACAATTGGTTGACATGGTGATGATCCTGAATGTAGCAATATTATCTGGATGCGGCACACTTTTTAATATTCCAATGCTTACGATATTTTTCAAGATTGGCAATGGGAATATTGGTAAGAACTAAGATAATAAACCATATCTAAAGCAATTAAATTAAATTCAGCAAAAAAGAAAAAAGAAAAAAAAAAGCAATTAAATTAAAGACGGCTGCTTTTACATTCCTAAATGAGTTATCTTGAACCACCATGAGTTCTGGTTTAGTGGTAGGAGTCCTTGTATTATTTTACTTAAAGCTCGGTAGAAATTAATTAGTTTGAGTAGTGGTTCTTCAAAGAATATGTTGTGTCCATGATGATAGTATCAAAACCCCAATAGTACACTAGATAAGTCTACACTAAAGACCCCATTTTTATTCAACAAAAAAAAAAAGAATGAGTTAGCTTGAATTTTTCTCCATAGATCTTACTGAACAAACTCTTTCATAGCAAAAGACAATTCCAATATGCTCAACTATTCATGGTTTGAAAGGCCGTGTGCTATCCACAAGTCTTATAGCGCATGCGATGTCGATATGATGAGGTTAATTCCCAATGTTCCATCACTATCACAATCTTAGCTCTTTAATTCAACACAAAAACAAAATAATATCTGAGTTGATGAGGATGCCTACTCCATCTCATGTGGACACATATATGAAAGCATGGTGACCACGTGTCCCATATAGATACAGGAGCATCGAATTGGTTTTTTTTGCTTTTATAGTTTCGACATCATAGAAAGAGAGGCTTGGTTCATTGCTTATCAGCAAGTAATTGATAACGAGAGCACTGTCTTGATGTATAAAATGAAGGGTCCTCCATCAACTTTGTTTGATATCAAGACAAAATAAGATCGACTTCAAGCACACACTACCCTTGTAATGCGTTAGATTCCTTGCGTAATGGGTTTTACAGTCCTGCTAGTGATATATCTTCTTCTTTTTTTCTTTTTTTGGGTAAACGATATATCTTCTTCACTTGCTTTCTGATGTTGCCCTAAGGTCAGGCCTTTTTAATTGCACTCTGGACCAAAGTTATCAGTCACTAATACTATGAAAGAATACCTTCATATATGGTTCAAAACGCATTACCCTTTGCATATGGAAAAATATCTTATAAATAGAACATGAATGTAAAATATCTTGCGAAAGGAAAAAGATGGAATTTAAAGTGGTTCAACAATGTGCCTACGTCCACAAAGTTCAAAGGCTATATGAGACTCCTTCTCTTCAATTCTCTTCACTATAGTTTTTATACATATACAATATTTTGGGTCTCCTTGTTAATAATAGATAAAAGGAAGAAAAAGGGGGGAGTTTGTAGATATTAGAGACAATTCGGAATATTTAATTGAGTTCTGTTATATGAAAAAAAATAATAATAATAACGTTACTTTGGGAATTTGAACCCTAGATTTTTTATTAGAGATACCAAGGGTGAGTTTGGTTCAGCTTTTTTAAATTGTGATTTTTGAAAAAGTGGCGGTTTTAAAAAGTGCGGCATAAAATTGAGTTTTTTTTTTAAAAGTAGAGTGTTTGGTAAAAATTATCAAAAAGTGCTTTTGGAAAAAGTTGAGTGTTTGGCTAATACTTATAAAAGTGGCAGTTTGAGTTGTAAATTACCAAAAAAGACAAGATATATATAAAGAGAATTCTTTGTTTTAATTATCTCTCTTAATGCAAGTTATGAACACAAATTTTTTACAAAAATTTCACAATAAAGTCTATATAACAAGTTGTTAATGGTAGGAAAAAAAAAATAATGTCACTAATAGGCCTAGATGAGAACCAGTAACAACTTACTATGTAAACTTTATTATAAAATTGTTATAAAAATATTTTGTCAATAGCACTTTTTTTTTTTCCTAAAGAAAAATTGTACTAATTTAAAAACTTTAGAAATATAATAAAATGTCACAATATTTTCACAATACTCTTTGTTTTTAGTTGTAGTCAATCCTAGTCTAATATTTTGTTAATATATTTAATTTTATTTTGACATGTGAAAGATTTGATACCTCAACTGTTGTAAAAATTTGTTATGTTTTAACATAATTGTAATTTTTATTTAGTAAATTTCCTTACGGGATATACACGTGTCCTACTCATACCTTTATTTTTTTTTTTTTTCCTTCACTTTTTTCTCATCCACCCGTTTCTTCCCCCATTCCCATCAAATATCTTTTCTTTTCCTCCGCTCGCCAAAATACAGTTCTTCTTCTTCACCCAAAAGACAAAAAGAAAGAAATATATTACACAAAAAAAATGAGAGAAGAAGAAGCCGCAACTGCAGAAGAAGAATCACGCAGTTGAAGAAGATGCCTGCAGTAGTAGTGGGTTTATGTTGGAATTGAAGAAGAATCATGCAGTAGAAGAAGAAGCCTGCAACAGTTCTTCTTCTACATGACGGTGTATATATATATATATATATATTTTATAGAGATCCTGTTAAAATTGGGATTTCAAAATAAAAATAAGGGTAGTTTAGGGATAATGTTGAAAATGACTAACGGTAACACTTCAAACTTATTTGCGTTTTTGGCAAAGCAACTCCAAGGTCCATTTTCAAAACGCGATAGTCCTTCGTATTTAGAAAAGCTACTTTTTGATAACGCACGATGACAATCATTTACCAAACACGCATTTTAGATTTTGGGGTTCGAAATGCACATTTTGGGCTCTAAAAGTGTAAACAAAGGCACACTAAGAGGTGTTAACTAAATAATTGAGTTACAAAACTTTTGACAAATTAAAAAGAGATATTCTATGAGTCTCCCAATAACATAGGAAGCACATTTGAATATTACAGTTCATTTTTAATTTTCACAATTACACTACTGGTGGCTAACTCCTTCTCAAGATGAACTTCAACATATGTTGGACAACCCTCAAACCACATATAGGAAGAGAAATAAGATGTAAAATAAAGTTTCAACCAAAATCTATACATTCATTTCTATTGTATTATACACAGTGTCTTCCTAACCAATACAAGTAAATTATTGTAGGTTTCATAGCTATGCGGACTCTTTAAATTTAGAAATTGATAAGAAGTAGGTTTCATCACTATAAGGGACTCGTAAATTTAGAAATTGATAAGAAATCATTTCTTTTTATTGATGGGGAAGAATCACATGGTTGTTTTCCCATAAGAGTGTTTAATTTGTCAGTTTAATAACAGGAGAATAGGTCCAAATTCCAATTAATTTCAAATTGGAACAAATCAAGTTAGTCATCTTGTTGGAGGTTTAAAGAAGTTTAAAACATGTGTTATATATTCAAGAGTTAGACTCTTTTGGATATACACCACTGTAAGTTTATTTAAAATATTCTCCCCTCTCTCCGTGTGTGTTAAATATACTTAGTATTCTTAAAAAAAAAAAAAAAAAAAAAAAGTTAGCCATCTTGTTTCTCTTATTTCTCTTTGGGCTAGCTTAACCTGGCCCGGACTGGGCCCAATCGTTTCAAATTTTGGGTGGATGGACAAATAAAGAGCCCATTTGTTTGGAATTCTCTAGAATGGAGGACTAGCAAAACTTCTAGTAAACTAAGGCGGCAGAGAAAATGTGGACCTAAACGAAAGTGTAATTTTCAGTGTGTTTAGTCTCATTAAAGACAAAAATTAATGTTCTAATTCAAGCTTACCTGGCAGATTGTGATATAGGAAGACAAAAAGACTTGGCCTTTATTCAAATTTACATGCAGATTGTGTGATTTAGAAACCTACTCGCCCAAATATACTCGGTGCTAAAGAAAAGAAATGATTTATAATAAATCATAAAGCATATGCCTTTAGTCTATCAAATTCTTCTTATATATATATATATATATATATATATTTTTTTTTTTGGAGAAGAATATCCTTTTTCTTTTCTTTTTTTGAGAAAAAGTCTTACACTTATAAAGCCTATATGAATGTAATTGATTTGATATACATTAAAATTAAATGAATCCTATTAATATTGTTATGACACAAAATTTTTATCCTATAATTCTAAGCATTACATTAGAATTGTAGGAAATTAAGTAAATTCAATTTATGCTATTAAGATATGAGTGCCGAGTGCCTACCTTAACGTACATAAAAAACAATTTGTATTTTATATTCATGTGAACATAATTAAGCTATCTGAATAAGTAATAATTTTTTTTTATAGATAATGAAACATAAGAACTTCCTAAGAAATCTTCCATTTTAATATTACTCTCATCAAATCAAGTTTTTTTTTCTTTGGTTATTGTGCATATTGAGAACTTTTCAAACACCCAACAACTCTCATCTAGACAATCTTAATGATGAAACAAATAACCATAGCATAATATAGAAAGTGGAAGTAAGATTTAAGAAAAAAGAACAATATTTCTTTATCTTTTTATCATATATATGGTTTTTTTTTTTTTGGTTGAAAATTTATCATATGGTTTTCCTAAATACTGCAAGACAAAAAGGCTTTATTTTAAAGTTATGAAGTTGGATTCTATCTTTTACCAAAATTAAAATTTAAAAAAAAAAAATTGGTTGTAAATCATCAACAAACTAATGAACTTAGTTTACATTATTTATACAAAAAAAAAAAAAAGTTTGTTACATGATTTTTCCAAGTATGCTCTATGAGAAAGAAAAAAAAAAGAGACTTTTTCTCACCAAATAACAAAGCCAGCCAGACTTTGATTTGATAAGTTTAGAAGATTACAACGTGTACCGGATATTTTGCAAGATTTTTCAGACTTTAACGGATAGACCATGAGTTAAGCACACGCCCTTATGCGTGTTCATCCTCTGACCATACACGTGTCATTGATCCGACGGTCCACAACAAGCCCCATCCGACTGGAACTCCTTTAAAGTCTCATCCCATACAAACAAATCCTCACACACTCAATTCTTGATTCATCTTCTTGTTCTTCATTTTCTTCTCAGTTCTTAAGCTTTGTGTTTGGTGTTAACAATGTCTGTGACACCCATTTCAGCCATTTTTCTCTCACCCATGAGAGGGAATTTCCATAGTCATAGTCACAATAATAAAAGCCCATTTACGTGCCCAACTGCTACGACAACTACAACTGCCTTATCATCATATTCTTCTAGCTTGAACCATTCTTTCTCTTCTCAAAGAAAGAGTGACAAAAAATTCACTGTTTTTGCATCCAATGAGATAGTTAATGCACCTAAAAGTGGAGTGGTGTTTGAGCCATTTGAAGAGCTCAAGAATAGTGCTTTTGTTGTCCCAGTTGCCCCTCACGTCTCTCTCGCTCGCCAGAGGTATTCAGACAAGTGTGAAACCGCGATCAATGACCAAATCAAGTGCGTATGCTCTTCATTTTTATCCTTTCTTTACGTATCTTTATATGGTTTTTCATACTCTATGTGTTGTTTTCTTTTTTCTTTTTTCCTCTTTATGATTACCATCCATTCTATGATGATTGCTCGCTAGAGGTATTTAGAGATTTTTTTAAAGAAAAATAAAAACAAAATAAAAAAGAATTAAAAAGATAATGAGTTTTGATTTTTTTTAAGAAATGATTTTAGTTTAAATTAGATTTAAAGTTTTTTTTAAATTTGATTTAATTTTTTTTTAAAAAAATGTCTGAGTTGGGATTTTTTTATTAATTTAAATACTGACGTAGTATTTAAAAAATGCTAAATATAATTTTTTTATTATTATTTTATTAGTTATGTCAGTAAACAGTCCATTCCGTTGATTACGTATGCATTTTCTGTTACTAGGTTGACGATAAGGACTAAAATAAAAACGATTTTCTGAAATTAGGGACTAACCTATGAGCAAAATCAATTTAGGATCCAAATCGAGAAATTGTCCAAAAGGTAGGGACCAAAAGTGTATTTATGTCTTAATTAATCCAATTATGAAGCTATTAATTTTATATAGGAATGTGAGAAAAATGTTTAAAAATCAAAATAAAGATGTGGTATTTATTATTTAAGAGTGAGAATCCTATATGAGTTTGTAATATCAGTGTTTCTCAATTTCGTTATCATTAGTAGATTCTTTTCTTCCTTATTCTTTAATGAAATTCATTTTTCAAATTACTCATTTTCTCACATCGTTTGTGTTCCTTTGTCTTGCAGTGTGGAATACAATGTGTCTTATGTGTACCATGCCATGTTTGCCTACTTCGACAGGGACAACATTGCTCTCAAGGGCCTTGCCAAGTAACCAAACAAAAACCTATGTCCTACCTGGACTTAATTAAGATTTATTGTTACCATTAATAGTACTAATTAATGTATGGTTATGTTGCAATCAGGTTTTTCAAGGAGTCTAGTGACGAAGAAAGAGGGCATGCTGAAAAACTGATGAAATTTCAGGTTTTTCCCAAATGTCTTTTAGTTCTCATCAGAAAGAAATACTTTAAATTTTCTATGTGATTTTGTATTTGGTTGAAATGTTTCTAATAGTGCTCCAATTATAATTAGAACATACGTGGAGGAAATGTAAAACTACACTCCATAATTTTTCCCCCATCAGAGTTTGAACATGCAGAGAAGGGAGATGCGTTGTATGGTAAGTTTCTTCTCATCTCTATGTTGTTTTAGTCCTAGAGAATGAAGGCATCATGGCAATCTCATGAGTGTAGTGATCACATATAGATTGATTGTTTGAAGAGGGAATTGAATGGCTTTATTATCCCACATCGATCTTATTTATAGATAAATAAGTACACACGCCTTCATGTTGTCTCGGACCACAACACATCACCAGAAAATACAACCATATTATGAAGCAAACCTTTCTTTATAGGGGAAAATGATGTAAGTGAGGGTGCACTATATTATGTGTGATCACTCTCGTTTGCTTACATGTTGTCTTGCCAAAATCTCTATAATTTTAACTGTTTTGCTGTATAGGTAGATTAATATGCAGATAGATGTGTAAGAAATAAGGTTTTAATATCGCAATTTGGTGCACTATCTTGTTTACATTATAGGGCTTCATATGACCTTTCTTTTGCTTGAATAAAATAAATGTATGTGGCTGCCCAATTTTTTGTGTACTTTCTTCTGTCGATTCTTGTAGAACTTGCCAAACCAGCTACTTTTTTTTTTTTATATCTTTCATCTGTTTGTTCAACTTTGTGTTGCATAGAGGTGTAAAGCTGTGTTTATATTCCAAGAAATAATATAACTTACTCGTTCCATAAACTTTGGTGGCTTCTTGGTTCTTGGTTCAGCTATGGAATTAGCATTGTCTTTGGAGAAGCTAACAAACGAGAAACTGCTGAGCTTGCACAGTGTAAATACATCTTTTCCTTCAAAACTCTGAGTCATGTTAATACCCCTGCTTAATGTTAACTCTCGGGGTTGTTTACAATTGTGATATGGTCTTCCTAGTTCCTATGCGATATATTCACTCTGTACTTTGATTAACAACAGGTGGCAGAGCATAACAATGATCCCCAAATGGCAGACTTCATTGAGGGCGAGTTTTTAACAGAGCAGGTGAACCTTAACCTCATGTTTTTAATCCTTTACATACATGTAATTTCCACTTTAATTATTAGCATGGGGAGGTTTGTATTAAGAAGCAAATAGACTTTGTTTAAATGGTGACTTTTAGGAACATGCATGTCCAACAGAGTAGGAAAACACAAACTCCTTTATCTTTGATTTATCTTTTCTGTTTTTGGAAAAATTTATATACAGTTCCTTAGATGTTGCATCCTAGGTTTCCCCAATTAAATTCAACCAATGTTATCATTTCCACATACAATTAAATTCAATTATGTGACTTATTGGCCAATGTAAACTCATTGTTGAATTTAATTAGAGAACATGCCTACAGAATGATACCTAAAGTTTTGCTGCATTTTTGTTTTAATTTCCTTTTCTTTTTCAGCCAAAAAAAAAAGGAAAAGATTTGTATGGTTGTATCTTGTCTTGTACAATTAAAACAACAATACATAAACAAATAAAAAACAAAAAGGAGGAAGAAAAGCATCTTTTTTTTTTTTTTACACTTGGAACAAGTACTTGCTGTTGGGATTTTTTTAATTGTAGCTTAATTAATTACTAATTGACTAAGTTACTTTTACAGGTTGAAGCCATTAAGAAGATTTCAGAATATGTTGCTCAATTAAGGATGGTCGGTAAAGGCCACGGTATGATTCAGATTTCAGAAACTATCACTGTCAAGTTGTGGTTGTTGTTGTTTTTAACCTTTACCTTTACCTTTTGGGCTTAAGCGTTGTTTGTTAATTGGTGGCTTGCAGGAGTGTGGCACTTTGATCAGATGCTCCTCCATGAAGGTGATGCTGATTTATGAAGAACTGTGGTGTTGTTTTAATTCTAGGTTCTAGTCTGCTCTTTGCTGTTGAAGTTCTGGGGTGGTTTTATTTGCAGAAAAAATGTCTGGCTACTTAGGTAAAGATGATTAGAGTTCCAAAACAGAGAGAATAAGAATTTGTTACATGTAGAAGACTTGAAACTTACTAGTACATAGAAGAATGCGACCTGTCTTATATTCACGTAATGGAATAAATTTCTTCTTAGCCCAATGTTTTTTATTTTTTTTACTTTGGTATAAGTAAAAAAAATTCTCACCATAATTATGATGCCTAAATTCCCTTTTCCTATTGCAACAGTGTCCTTGTTGGACTTGACTCCTGAATCCTGATCACCTCATTGTGGGACATAGAAAATGTCATTAAACCTATATGTATGTCATTGGCGTTTTGCCTAATGATTAAACTTTTATTAATGACATACAAGGATGTCAATTCCAAAATAACATTTATAATTTTTTAAGTCTTGTTACCTTATGGATCATATCTATATTATATACTAATATATCAGTTGCAAACTGTGTAATCTTCTGAACTAGATATTTTAACTGGGTCATATTTCATATTTAGAAATTGTAATTCACTTTCTTTAATCTAAGGCATTTTAGAAGACTTGGAATGTACATGATGGAGAATTAAGCAGTTTGTTCTAACAATGAAAGCCGAGAGAAAATTATGGTCTATACTCAAATGCTGGTTGATAGGAAACAGCTTAGAGATGATGATTGTATTCAAGAGTTCTTCGAGGGAACCAGCCTCCAAGGAAAGAAAATGGAAAACAGAAAGGTTAGAGAGAGATTTAGAGATTAGAGAGGAAAGGAAACAAGAATATGATGCTTGTGTTATTTCTGCTTAACTTCCCAATTCTCACAGCTCTACACTATATACAATTGAGTACAATTGGCAGTTACAACAGTTACAATCATTAGCCAATCATTAGCTCAGCATACAGCTGGCACCCTAACCAACTTCCTAACTAACGTGCTCAACAAATCACTAACATACTCAGCACCACAATTCTCACACACACAACACCACACACTCAGCATTAGTACACCAAGTAACTCACACACTCAACACTAACACTCTACTCAAGCAACTAACACCAACTCAATTCAATCAACTACTCCTATCACTGGTATTTACATAAGTCACATAATAATGGGATGGATTTTCTTGTCCTGTGATTTTCAATTTCCTTCAAAGAGAGAAAGCTTAACCTCTAGGATCTAGATAAAGCGGTAATGAAACAAAAGGACTTTTCAATCAAATTCACCTCAAGACTAGTTTTCTGAAAAATAATGACATAGTTCAAGTTGGCTGAAAACAGAAGCTCCAATAAGACCTCTTGCTTCTCTTGGTCTTGCAGGCATTTGCAGGACAAGAACAGTGAAGCATCTCCCACATCACTTGTATATCTGCATCCCCCCCACAAGACTCCATGTCTTTGTAGAGACTTACAAGCCCTTGCCTATTCCCTGCCATTATTACCAAGCGAGACACAGTTTAATTGGGGGAAAAAAATCCCAAACATTACATATTGCAGTTTGTGAAACATAAAGTAGAACACTTAAAAAGTGGGACAAATGACTTTTATAGCATACGAGATGACACACTTTTTGTACGTAGCTTCAATGAAGCACTCAAAACCAAATAGATTCTAATTCCTTTCAAGAAATGTAGTATTTGTTAGATAGCTTTTATAAACATTAACAACAGCAGCATAAAGCAAGATCACCTTCAACATCTCACATAACCCAAATTGTTCTTTTTAATTATATTGTATGTGTGTGTGCTAGTTAACTCAATCAACAAAGTTATTGTTATGTGTGAGTGTGCAACTCTAATAAAGGGATTTGAGATCAAATCTGGGAACAAACCTATTGGTGTCTTGAATTAATGGAAACTAATGATTGAACGAGTTCAAATCCTATCGTTTATTAAAATAAAAAAGTTATCTTGTATGTGTCTTACCTCTGGCTTTGTGTCTAAGGAGAGAAGTGACTTTCAGAAGTATACTCTTAGTTGGGAAGAGAAGTGAGCGCTTGGAACATAGCCACTCCCTCCAGTTTGTCATCTTCACAAAGTTGCTTCTCTTTTTCTCCTACTTTTCCATTATATATCTTCATTTTTTTACTAGTATACTTCAACTTCCCCAACCAATAAACTAATGCTAAGAGCAAAACAACAAAATGAATCCTCCATGGAGCAAAGCAACATTTGTAAGGACAGTGAGCCTCGTGTAGTCAAATGATAGGACAAAATAAACTAAGTTTATAGTAGAATTAAAAGAGCTTATTAGTTAGAAATGGACATTGAGTAGGAAAGGTCATTTGGACTTGGTCTCTTAGCCTTTCCCAGTTATCCCTTTTAACAAAAGATTCTCATTTTTTAAGCATTAAGGGTGGAGTTATGGGGCCCCTAGTCAATCGGTCGGTTGCTTTTTCTTTCCATACCTTCTTGATTGTCTGTACCTCTTTCCCTTTGTCCATTGGTGATGGTATAAATTCAAATTGAATTAAATTGGTAATGTTTACTCAAAATCATTAATCTAAAGGATACAATTTTTTTTCAAGAATCTTGTTGAGGTGGCATATTTTGATTGCTGCTAATAAAAATGGTAGTGTCACTGATGAGCTTATACAAAAATTATGTTACTTCAATCACAACATAAACCTTAGCTCAATGATTATGAAGATAATTATTAAAAAATTTGTGTTTTTAACATTACTTTATATAAAATTAATGTATTTTCATCAAATCAAAAAGAATGACGTAGATAGTAACTGGATTCTCTTGGTATCATTTTCAATTCCAAAGCATTCTTAATAATCATTTGACCGCCACATCTAAACAAGGAACATTGGAGCATGCGCTAGCACAACTGCTTCCGGTGAAATCGTCAACTGCTTCCAATGACATCTCACCAGCTCTAAGTTCTTCCAACCCCAACTTGTTATTTTGTATGTTATATTTAGGGTGAGTTTGGTTCAGTTTTTTGAAACTATACTTTTTGAAAAATGAGATTTTCAAAAAGTGCGGTATGAAACTGGGCCTTTTGAAAAAGCTGAATATTTGGTAAAAACTGTTAAAAAGTACTTTTTGAAAAAACTGAGTATTTCGCTAGCATTTATAAAAATAGTGGTTTGAGTGATAAATTACCAAAAATAACAATGTATATATAAAGGAGTTTATTCATTTTTAAATCAACTACTTCGTAATACTTACTCAAAAAAAAAAAAAAACTACTTAATAATAATAATAATAAATATATTATTGTCATAATTATTTGTTATTACTATTACTATTATTGGTACTATTTTAATAATGTTAGTTTTTTTTAGCATCAATTATTTGTTATTTTTAAAATTTTGAACTAAGTATATTATCTATCTTACTTTAATAATGTTTTCTATTTTTAATAATATCAATATCACTATTTTAATAATGTTTTTGTCTTATTGAATATGGTGTTATATTTTTTGGCATGATGGTCTAAAGGGGTTCCAAATGGTAAAGTTGGGTTTTTAATGAAACAAGTGGGCAATTTAGTAATTGAATGAACAATTCCTGAAAGTTGAAGTGGTTTTTTTGCAAAAACTGGCCAAAGGCCCTTTGGCTTTTTGGGGGTCTTCCACTTTTTGAAAAAACAACTTTCTTGATAAAGCAGCTTTTTAATACCCACCAAACACCTAGCATTTAATGTTATATCATGTCATGTCTTGCAACCCACTAGGGCCACATTTCACTGACACTCTTAACTCCATTTCATCGTTCAAAATAAAATATTATAAATCTAAAGATGTATTATGAATAAATACATTGTTTCCAAAACTACCAGATTCTCCAAAAGATTCAACAAAATAGCCTATTTAATTTGATATGATGTCATGTCTCGCAACCCAGTAGGGCCACATTTTACTGACACTCTTAATTCCATTTCATCGTTCAAAATAAAATATTATAAATCTAAAGATGTATTAAGTACTATATTATTTGAATTGTATGTACAGTCACATATTGGATATAAAATCTTAATTGTGTTCCAGGAAACTGGGATATTTGAACCAGCAATCCTCACTTCATGAGGCTTGGTCCTTAAGATAATTGTGTCATCCTATATTATCTATTGGTCTAAATTCGTTTAAAATGCTCATCCCATTGAAGTTTCCCAGCTATGGGTACTAATACCTTCAAGCAGAGATGCCCAAACACATCACACAAACTTACAACATATAGGGATCAATGAATCGCCAAATCGTAACAAAACTTCAATTCTCTAGAACTAATCCTATTGCATTTGAATGATTACCAACTAATATTTTTCCAACATTAAGAAAATCTAATAGTAAAATACATCCAGAATGTTCATCACAAGGTTTACACAGTTGCAGCAGCTTGGGCTGCAAGCCTTTTCTTTGCCTTGTTGATGATAAACAACTTGATTCTACCCTAGGGAATAGACCCACTGCTTTGTCCCCTTTCCAGTGGTGGAGACATTTCTGAGGCCAGTTAAAAACTCATGACCAAGGGGCATATTGAACGTGGACAGTCTCAAAGCTTGTGCATCTCCAAGTTCTATCATAAAATTTATGCAGTTGCAGCAGCTTGATCGGCAAGTCTCTTCCTTGCCTCCTTTATAACAGAATAGAGATTACATTAGGGTGGATTACTATATTTATTATCCATCCGAGTATAGAGGTACAAAATATTTCAGACAACAGAGATCTTTTTGGTCAGCCCAACTTTCCTAAATCAGAGCTATTAGAGATATCATGACTCAAAGATGTTCAAATTCATTGTAGGTCATTACCTAATTACTTGTAAAGCAAGCAAAGTAACAATAATCTTATTTGTAGGGTAAGTTTCATAATCTTGGGATTAGCTAATATATATATATATATATATATCCTACATTGGACCCATTTAAACACAACAGTTTAATATTAAGGACATAATTGCCAAGGGCTCTTTGCTGTAGAAGTAGACCATCAAACTAAATCACATTTATTCTTACTTATGTTTACTCTCTTTTCTTAATCATTCTCAATCTCAAAACAACAAATCTAACAATAGCCATTCAATAAAGTGAAGAAGAACTACACCAATTTAGCAACCTATGATGGAGTTTGTCTTTAGGATTTGGCTGAGTCACTTAGACAGAATACACTAATTCACTAAAAGGTCACAGAGAAATGGTTGAAGTGCACATACCCATGAAACCAGAAGGATATGTCTAATCAGTCCTAGCCTTCCCATCGACAAGAACTTGTCGTTGCGTCAAGATGTCAAATACTTCACGATAAGTGAGAACATCTTTTAACCTGTTTCGAAGGATAAGGATCAATGCAAGCATTTTCCGGATTTATGGGGCCTAGATGATGGCTTTGGAGCCTGCACACCAGAACATTAAAAAGACATAATTAGAGCAAGCACAGACCAAGTTTGTCAACATACAATGTTTGCCAAGCATCCAATGTTTGTCAACATTGAACTTAGTAGGAACACAAATTGAATTAGCTAAAATTCAAAAGTAATTTGACTGCTTACATGGTTTGGTGTGATTAGTATAACATCACTTTTATGTGGATCTACCATTGATACCACCTTTATTATGTGTCAATCACAATAAGGTATGTGATCAGTTGTGAAAAATAATATTTCTAGAATTATTGAAATGCAAAAGCTCGTCAAGTTTATTGAAATACAAAAGCTCATCAAGCGTTTCTTCAATCCTCTGTTTATCCGTAGAAAAATATAGAATGTGACATAAACAACAAAAATTAAGTTTCAGTCCCGAAACTTTAAGGTTAGCTATGAACCTCAATTGATTAATCAAAATCAGTTACATTCTTTTGATCCATCAAGTCCAACTAATAACATAATAAAACATGAAAAACAACTAGCAACAGTGTCTGCTATCATTATAAGTAACATTAGGGTCTAATATGTTGAATTTCATAGACTTTATTGTTGTTCACTTGCGCATCACTTTCTTATGAAATGATGGTAGAAATAAATTTGTAACGTGACACAAGATAGCATAGTTACATAGGCAAATGCAAAGGATATCCAGTACCCAGAACGATGACAAACACAAAATGCCAACATTATGACATTCTCTTTTCACTAATTTAGACGAGTCTATCCGGAATAGAACTTTGGAAGTGGCACAAAAAACCAAATATATTACATATTGTTTGATGGGTTTCTCCCATTAAAATTACTACTCATAGCCTTGCATGATGGGCGGAAAAATTTAACAATTTGTGCTTTTGTTAAATGAAAAATGAAAATAGTATATGAGACTTAGAAGTGTTAGTTTCAAATCATTCATAAAATATAATATATATATATATATATATATATTGAGATTATTTTCTAACAAAGTATAGTTGATAAAATATACTAAATTTCCTAAACTAAGCTCTCTATATTTGTTATTTGAAAGTGTTTTAAATTTTGTAAGTATTTTTTTAAAGAAACATAATACATTATACATTCAATTATTATATAAGGTGAGATATTTTGTAAATAATGTAATGTGTGATTAAAATTTGTTTCTAATGCTTCTTACAAATGTCATCCTCTAAAACAGACTGAATGGACCTAAATGGACTGAAGTAGACTGAAATGAACCGAAATGCACCGAATGGACTGAAGTAGACCAAAATGGACCGTAATAGACCGAAATGCTAAGCTGATGTGGTTGTGCTACGCTAACCCCTTTTTCTTTTTGATACTAGGGTAGCCCTAATTTTGTAGAGAAATACTGAGGCAAAAAACATATAAGCAAATTAAGTATGATTAAGGAGAAAAGAAAACTCTAGCTAATTGTATACACGGAGTGAGTGATTAACTTGGCAGTTAGAATAACAATGAGCCAGGCCTAGCAGTTGTTAGTTTTAGAATTAAACACATAAATGGCCCAATTCCAAGCAAGTCCTAGATAAAAGGCCCGATTTGAACTGCGAGTTTAGTTAGGTAACTTGTAGAGACAATGTTACTTCTACAAGGCCCGATTTAATAATCGCTTCAGCTATACTTTCCATAATGTCTAGTTTATCTTAACGAAGCTTAATTTATTTTATAAGCCTTGTTTAGATGATTTAAATTTTAGTTTATTCACTTTTCTAGGTACAGCTTATATTTGTTAAGCAAAAGAAGAAAATATGCCAATCCAAACACACACTATATTGCCATTTGGTACTCCAATTTATAAGATAGAAACTCCTGCAAGTTGAATTTCAAAATATCCACATTTAAAAGGACAAGTACCAAAGCCATTGCTAAACATAATACCTCTTTGATGTTGAATATTATAGGTTCTTTTTAAGTTTGTGATTTTCATATGACCATTATGCAAGCGAAATATGTGTGTGGATAGTATTTTAGGATTCATCACTAACTTAATTTGGACAGTAATTTATTTTCAAGCATATATTACATGTTTATTTTTGGCTAAAATGCAAAATTTACCCTCTAAATCCAGTTAAAATTCTCATCCCATTGAAGTTCCCCAGCTATGGGTACTAATACCTTCAAGCAGAGATGCCCAAAAGCATCACATAAATTTACAAATATAAAGGGTTATATGAATGTCCTAATTGAAACAAAACTTCCAATCTCTAGAACCAATCCTATTGCATCTGAATGATTACCAACCCATATTTGACCAACAGAATATACATCCAGAATGTTCATCCAAAAAAAATAATAATAATAAATAAGTAAAATTGGGTATGGACCGCCTCCTACCATGAGTGATTGTTTGAATTGTTGGTAGTTAATTTATCACTAACAGCACACAAAAAAGGACTTGTTGGAAAATGGTAATTGGATGGACTTAAAAAGCACAAATATTGGGGAACCTCCACATTCCCATTGGTCTAAGTTTAGCACTTAGCATTAGTGTGAAGCACAAATGTTGGGTTATTATGGCTTCTTGGCTAGTGCATAAAATTGACAATGCAACTCGTGAAAAACAAAAGTTTTTTTTCTGAAATACCAGTCCGTTGGTTGAATCATATCTTCAGAAGTTTACCATTGAAGCATCTGTAAGTCTATAACTGGCTAACTGCCCCCTTCATCTTCTTCTTCTTCTTCATTTAAGATAAATTATTGCTCCACTTGAAAAATAAAAGTGCTACATCTTCTTACAATCCATTCATTCCATTCTACAATATTGGTTGACGAGTGGTAGTATTAGGTCCACTAACACTTTTAACACAGCTTAAAAAGGATCATGTTAATGTGTCTTTCACCATCAACCCACCACTAATTTGAGTAATTTCATTAGTTTCAAAACCCCTTAAAATTCTTTACCGTATTAGTACTGTTTCTTTTTACAGCCTTCAATGAGAATTTCACTCCTTTCGTTAAAATAACATTATTATTATATTAGCAACGTGATGTGTTATACCATGTTGTGTATGCCAGAGTGGATGCAGAAGATGAAGCATAGAATAGGAACACCATGAACACGAGGGTTACGTGGTTCAGCCTTGACGCGTACATCCACGGAGGAATCCCTTAAGGGCTACATCTTTATTGTATAAGAGTGTAGTACAATAACCTTGTGTTACAATAAACCCTAACATGAGTATATATAAGCGACTAAATCCTAGACTACTAGTACAAGCAGGAATGGGCTTTGGCCTATTACATTGAGCTAATATATGTCTAATATATATCTCTAACACCTTTCATGGCTTTCCTTGATACCCGTATGCTCACTTTTTCTCAGCTTCCTTGTCTTTGCAGTGTCTGGCCACTGTCTTGGCAAGCAGCAATCATTGTTGCTTGATTTGAAGAACAGTCTTAAATTCAACAGTACTTTGTCCACAAAACTTGTGCATTGGAATCAAAGTACTGATTGCTGTTCATGGGAAGGTGTAACCTGCAGCGAGGGATGTATTGTTGGTCTCAACCTAGACACTGAATCAATCTATGGCGGCCTTGACAATTCAAGTAGCCTTTTTCGTCTCCAGTATCTCCAGAACCTGAGGTTGGCTTCAAACAACTTCAACCATTCTCGGATTCCACCCGAATTTGGAAATCTGACGAATTTGAGTTACTTAAACTTATCAAATTCTGGCTTTTCAGGCCCAGTTCCCACTCAGATTTCACGCCTCACAAGGTTGGTTACTCTTGATCTGTCTACCCTCTTGAGTATTTCTTCACTGCGCCTTGAGAGGCCAGATTTTGCTACTCTAGTTCAGAACCTTTCACACCTTACAGAACTTTATCTTGATGGTGTATTTATATCAGCGCCAGGGATTGAGTGGTGTAAGGCCTTATCATCTTCACTGCCAAATCTAAGAGTGTTGAGCATGTCATATTGTTTTCTTTCAGGGCCTCTTCATTCTTCCTTACAAAAGCTTCAGTCTCTCTCAGTTATTCATCTTAATAATAATCGTTTTTATGTTACGATTCCAGAATTTTTTGCAAATTTCACAAATTTGTCTTCCTTGAAACTCAGTTCTTCCAGATTGATTGGAACATTACCAAGAAAGATCCTCCAGATTCCAACACTACAGTTGCTTGATTTATCAAAAAATGAACTTAACGGTTCTCTGCCAGAATTTCATCCAAATGGTGCTCTTCAATCACTATTGCTTACTCATTTGGTTCATTTGGACATGTCGTTCAATAACTTCAGCGGACCAGTTCCATCATTCATCATGGCAAAGAATCTTAGAGAGATAAACCTTTCAAATAATAATTTAACAGGTCAGATCACTTTCAATTACTGGAAAGAGCTTCGAAGTCTAGTGAATCTTGATTTGCGTTACAATTCACTTGAGGGAAGTATTCCAATGTCCCTTTTTTCCCTTCCATTATTGCAAAAATTGCAACTTTCCTACAACCATTTTTCTGGTCAACTCCCTGAATTTTTCAATGTTTCTTCTTACCAACTAGATACTCTTGATTTGAGTAGCAACAACCTTGAAGGGCCAATACCAATGTCTATCTTTGAACTCCGAGGCCTCCAGAATCTCCTACTTTCTTCAAACAATTTTAGCGGTTCCTGGCAGCTTAATGCATTTCAGCAGTTGAGAAATCTTTCAAATCTTGGTCTTTCACATAATAACTTGTTGATTGAATATAATGGAGCTAATTCTTCGTCCTTTCCCATAATTGAGTCATTGGGCTTGGCTTCTACCAAGTTGAAAACAGTTCCTGATTTCTTGAGAAACCAATCCAATTTAGTCATTCTAGACCTTTCAGATAACCAAATTCTTGGAGAGATACCCAACTGGATTTGGAAATTTACTCATCTTCTTTACCTAAATCTCTCTCATAACTATCTAGAAGGACCTTTACTCAATCTAAATTCTTCTACAAAAACTACAATGATAGTCTTAGACCTTTCCTCCAACCAACTCCAGGGGCAACTATCTACTCCCTTACCATCTGTTATGCATTTGGATTTGTCAAGGAATAATTTCAACTCTGTTATACCAGCTAGCATTGGTAGCTCCATTATTTCTGCCAGTTTCTTATCTCTTTCAAGCAATAAATTCCATGGGCAAATCCCTGAATCAGTATGCAATGCTAAATCTCTTCAAGTTCTAGATTTGTCTCATAATTCCTTGAGTGGCACACTTCCCCAGTGCTTCTCTACACTGAGTAGAACTCTAGGGGTTCTCAATCTAAGAAGAAACAACCTCATTGGCACAATATTTGATAAGTTTTCAAAGTATTGTCGCTTACAAACTCTGAATCTCAACGAAAACCTACTAGAAGGAGTGATACCAAAGTCTCTTGCCAATTGCACAAATTTGGAGGTATTTGACATTGGGAACAACCAGATACATGATGCCTTCCCATGTCACTTGAAGAAAATATCCAATTTGCGCATCCTTGTCTTGAGATCTAACAAATTTTATGGATCTATTGGTTGTGAGGGACCAAATGATACTTGGCCAATGCTTCAAATTGTAGACCTAGCTTCAAACAACTTTAGTGGTAGGCTATCAATAAAAGCCTTGGCTAACTCAAAGACAATGATGGCTGATAATAAGGCCTATTCATAGCTCAAATGCCTCCATTATAATGTTGGACTAGGTTTTCCTTCTTATTATCAAGATACAATAACTGTTGTCAGCAAAGGTCTGCAGATCGAGTTAGTGAAGATTCTGACTCTTTTCACTTCAATTGATCTTTCATGCAACAATCTTGACGGGCCAATACCAAAAGATTTAGGTGTACTCAAAGCATTGTATATTCTCAACTTATCATTCAATGCTTTCACAGACCCAATCCCACCATCTTCGGGAAAATTGAGTGAACTTGAGTCACTAGACCTATCAAGCAACAAGCTTCTCGGTGAGATCCCTATGCAACTTGCAGATGGACTTACTTTCTTATCAGTGCTAAACCTATCATTTAATCAATTGGTTGGGCCGGTTCCATTTGTCAAGCAATTTGCTACATTTTTGGAAGCTTCTTATGAAGGGAACAAAGGATTATGTGGCCCCCATTTGAAGACAAAATGTGGATCTGTTGAGCCACATTCACCATTTCCAACATTTGAAGATACTCATCCGAATTCTAGGCCTTTGATTGATTGGAAATTCCTAAGTGCAGAACTGGGATTTGCTTTTGGATTCGGGATGGTGATTATGCCTCTTATGTTTTTGAAGAGGTGGAGGATATGGTATTACAAACACGTTGATGACATCTTTTTCAAGATCTTTCCTCAATTGTACCTTGGGGGAAAAAAATACCGACAAGTCCAAGCACATAGGAATCGGATGCAAAGGCACTAATGATTGTTATGAAGAGCAATACAACAATTAGATACGAGATTTTTTCAGGTAAGATATTCGTAACTATTTCACATTCTTGCTAAACATTATTGTAACTTTGTAAGATTATAAAAAATGAAGTTATTTTTGTACACAATTAGCTTTAAATTTTATTCAGCAAAAAAAAAAAGAATATATATATATATATATATATATGAGTGGTGTAGTTGTTAAATAGTGAAGTCATCCTACAATCAATAAGAAGCCTGAATAGTTAATATAACATAGTAAGCCTCATATGCATTAAATTTATTAACTTTCTCTTAACTTGTTTTTTGATATTGATGTTTCTTTGTAAGTTCACAACTTTTAATATCTTACAAAAGTTTAATATATATATATATATATATATATATTTTTTATATTTTGAAGGTTTTATCAGTAATATCATATCAACTTTTTATTTTTTGATAATATAATCAATATATACATAAAAGCAGAGATTTCATGGGAGGCCTATATAGAAGCAAAGATCTCATGGAAGGGTATGAGGTCCTGCTGGTGCATTCCATGACATTCTTAGTTTCCACCTCGTTAAAGTTTAGCATTTATGTAAAAGGATTAAATAATGACAAATATATTTATTTCTTTTTTCTTTTTCTTTTTCTTTTTTGAGAAACAAACACACACACATAAGGGAGAGGGAAATGAGTTCTAACACAAAGGCACACCACAACTCTACTCAAAAGTCATGGTAACTTTTAAGGGAGGGTGGGGCAAGTTATATTACATACAATACACTCTCAATGTATTCATAAAGTTCAAAGAATTTGTATCTTTTTATAATTGTAAGGCCTAATTGCAATTTATTACAGGACATCAGCTAGTTGTTACAATAGGGAAGAAGGGTTTGAATTCTGGTTGTCCTAATTGTAAACACCACAATCTCTTTAAAATTTTGTCCTTATTTAATCACTGCCAATTAAAAAATTTTCTTTGACAAACGCTAATGAAACTCTTCAATCCAACAAAACGCGTACTTTGCCGAACAATTGAAAAGCAAATGGCAAATGTGATTTTTTTTTTTTTTTTTTAATTGTTTCGTACGTACGTACGCATACTATACACGTATATATATGTTACGCGTAAAAACCAACTTGGTGAATCTTATTAATAGAATTTGAATAATAGTTTTTTTTTTTTTTTTTTGGTAAGTTAGCATTACTCTTTTATAAGTTGTGGTTGACTGGTTGTCATATGACCATTTTGTAAGTGAAAGATGCGTAGATATTACAATTCCTAGAGAACATATCAATCACAATTCTTCTAGCTAGAAAGTATTTTCAAATTCCACAAGTATTTGTCAAAAACATTAGATATATATGAAGTACCATAACTGTCAATAAGTATTGTCAAATTCCACAAGTATTTGTCAAAAACATTAGATATATATGAAGTACCTTAACTGTGAATAACAGGTATCTCGAACTCTCAAGCGCCATTTACACTAACAAGTAACAAGAAAAAGATTCCTCAGAAATTCAAAATGACTTCCAAACAAGTAACATTTAAAATAAGAATTCAATACATCAAACAATTGAAAAAGAAATCACATCGAATGGTCATACTCTAGCCTCTCTATTTTGCACTTCTTTCTTACAATCGATGACACAAAACACAATGTAAATTTCTTAGTCATGAATGATGGAGTGTATTAGCATGGAGGCCTCGTCAGCCGTGGGAGCCGCATGATCTGGTCAAGAAGAGTGATATCACAATGTCAATCTATGCCCAAAACCCATTCGATTATGCTTGATGCAAAAATTACATACACCCAAAGAAATTCCCTAATGTAATCATGATTTCTCAAATCTCAGACAAAGATCAAAACCATTCCCAAGTCTCAGACAAAGGCTAACTGCTATTATCTCCCTTATCAATTTTCATATGTGACAATCCCATAACAGTATTGAAATAGTAAGTCATAAATGGTTACCACTAAAAAGTTTTGGTTCCCTAATTAAACTAAATCGTGTAGTTGCATGTGCCATAATTTAAATATATATATAAAAATAAAAAAAAAATAAAAAAACCATTTATATGATGCAATGGTTGAATGAATTTATTGGATAAACAAATATAGCACTTAAGTTTTGTCTTTTCTCAAAATAGTAAAATTTGCCTACAATGCTTGAAGGGCTAAAGAAATTTACCTGTTAGTGATGCAGGCAAGTGGGAAACAAGGTTGTCAATGATACCTCCTCCACCATGACCACCACCACCCTCCTCCTCTTCTATCTTCTCTTGCTTAAGCTGGCCACCATTTCTGCCACCACCTACATCTTCCTCCACCTTAGAGCTCCCACCATTTTCAACTTCAAAATCATCCACTCTTTGTCCAGTAAATTTCCCTGCTTTTGGACTTCGGGGAGAGACCAAGTTAGATATATAATGGCTTATAAGCCCAACTCCCTTATCTTCGCATTTATCCTCACCAAAACTACCTCTCCTATCTTCATCATGCTCTTTTTCTTCCTCAGCTTCCCCTCCGGGCACTAAATTAGAGAGAAGATTGTTTATGAATCCAACTTGCCTTACTTCTCCTCCTTTAGCTTCGTGATCTTTCTTATCATCATCTTCTTCTTCATGATCTTCTCTCACTTTGGAACCTCCCTTTGGACTGAGATTCATGGGATGCACCAAGTTTTCAGTTTCTATAACACTATCTTCCATCTCACTTTTGGATTTCTTTTCCTTTTTTTTGCAAGTTTAGTCTCTCTCTTTTGGGTTCTAGAATTTTTCCCCCTTTGTTCCTTCGGCTTCCTATGTATTTATCTCTTTTGTCCAAAGCAAATGAGACAAACGTCCTTGTCCAGAGAGATATTTCACAGGGAAGCTGTGATTGTAACACGTGTTTCGTAGCTGCTGTCTCATGGCAGTCTTTTTGCCTATTAGAAGGTGACACGTGACACAAATTAAATTAAGTAAGCGTATCCTCGTTCGAGTACAAAGTCGGTGGAAATGTCTCCTAGGAACAGCTTTTGACTCTGAGTTTCAACTTTCAGGTAACATGGTTCAAATTGGGCACATGATTAGCCAGTTGAACAAGCTGTTGGCATTTCATTGGTTCTATAGCAAAGGCAATTACTGAAAAAAGAGAACCCAAGAGATTGGTTTATTGTTTTTCAAGGCTGATATGATTCATGAGATTTTGGATTAAGGGTCCAATACCAATACCGTTTATTTTATTGAAAATTAAAAAATTAAAAATTAAAAATAATTTTCAGATTATTGTTTACTTTAAAATATTGTTCATTTTTCTATTTGCTCTGTTCATGTTTTATAAACAGTGCACTAGGCGCTGGTTAAAAAAAAAAAAAAGGCTGAAAAGCAAAATGCTGTCCGCTAGCCATGATCCAAACGCTACCTAAGGGGGAGTTCAACACTTGCGTTGTGCGTTTGCGTCTGTCAGTGGGTCCTATACATTGTTCACGAAACCCACAAACCTCTTTTTTCAGTAAAATTTTCATTAAAAATGAGTCTCACAGTACTATTCACACATTTAAAAATTATTTTGTTACAGTATTTTCAATTTTCAGCAATAAGCGGTATTCAAACAAACCCTAAGTTTTCTACCCAAAACCTTAAAACTATCTTCAAGGATTCCTAGGGTCCGTTTGAATACAACTTATTTTTGCTGAAACTGAAAACTGAAAACTGAAAACACAGTAGCAAAATAATTTTTAAATGTATGAATAGTGCCATGGAATCCATTTTTAATATTTTTTTTTGAATAAAGTGACTGTGTGTCCCATAAACAGTGCGTGAACAGTACTACTACAAGTGTAAACAGTGATAATTGTCTCCCTAAACGCATAAATAAAATAAAATAAAAAGAGAGGAAAACTCTGAAAAGTGAAAACGCAGATGCCCGCAAACGTGAATCCAAACCCACACTAGTATAATTACCCAAAAATTTATTAGATTAGGACCCATCCCTCGTGTGAAATGAAGGAGCAATGCTGCCAAACTACTCAATAACTACTCTAATTAGCCGATGTCTCTGAAACTTTGATGTTACTATTCATATAATAGACCACCTGAATGGACCATGCTTGGAAATCTTCTGCACCACCAGTTGGCTCCTATGGAACCATAAAAACGAGAAATGCTTGGGACTTCGAAGATCGAACTGTGTTCTTCCCTAGATGCTTGGCTTGAAAAGCAATCTATTTTGCAATCCAATTTTTGGAGCTTCATGATAGCAATAGGATTGAGAGGAAATATTGTGTGAAAAGTATTTATTTTTAGGGCTTCGCATGGTTTGGTAATTGTTGCCACAAGGGTTGTAACTAGTCTATATCGATTGGAGGAAACCTCTCCATGTTTTCTTAGCATTTGCTTGCCCAAGTTATACAAACGTTATAGCTATCTTTCATCTATATATATATATATATATGAAGAGAAGAAGAAGAAGAGACAATGCTCTTTGATTTCTTTACCTATTGATAGTCTTGAAACTGGTGAAGGCCATTAATTCGGGCAAGGTATAGCGGTCGATAGCATGAAATATCTATTATTGATACTCCTGGGAGAGCTCATTTTCAGGTGATTTGGATTGTGTGTAATTTTTAAAAAATTTCTTTTTAATAGGTGCAACTAATTTTTGTCTAGCTTATTTTTTAAGCCCAATAAATCAATGAAAAAAAAAACTCTCCCAAACTAGCATGCAACATAATCATAATCATCAAAAGAAAGCGAATGCACCCACCTCTTTTTCCAAAGCAAATGAAATGCAATCTTTTTCATTAACCCTCTTACCTTCTCTTTTCAGCTTTCTTAAAAACAGACAAGAAAATGAAAATTGCGCCCCCATCAGGGTAAAAAAAGGGGGAAAAATCATTTAGTTTTTTCCTTCAGCTTTTAGCTTTTATGTACAACTTTTCAAAACCTCATTTTTTTTCAAAGTACAAATATAATTTAGCACACTTTCAGCAAAAAGCTAAATAAGCTAATACCAAATACACACGTGTGACATAGACATTATCCCATGCAAAACAGAAGTATAACCTTGAATTAATATCATCAGCAGTCCAAGTGTCCCACATGAAGTACATTAAACACATCTATTTTGAAGAGACAAAACATTATTTTTACAGCAAAAAGAAGATTGGTCAGTACGTAAGTTGCCAAATGAAGGGCAGGTGGGATTGTAAGGGCATTACCATAAAATCTGCAGAATTATGTGATCATCATGATGCTATGGGATCCGAGGTCGACCATACAAGTCCATCTTCTCAGCTTTCTTCTGTGCCTCCCTCCTCTCTTTTCTTTTGGCTTGTCTTGCATCAACATCAGCCTGGACCTTCTCCATTACTTTATCGAAACCAGGAATTGTCTCCTCCAATTTGCTGTACACTTCGTTGCTAAGGTCGGAGAAAATCTTAAACAACCTCTGTAAGAAAGAAACCATAAATGAATATATAGATGATGGAGGAATATGCTCTAACTAGACACATAGTTTTATATAGAGAACCTTATAGGAAAGGATTTACTTAAATTCCAAAAAGTTCAGCAACTAACATACAAATATTACATATTGGACAGGACGTTATACAAAACATGCACCCTTTTCTCTTTTCTTCTTGTTTCTCCCTAAGAGAATATTTCGGTTATAACTTATAATTACTATTTACCATGATCTACATTATCATACATGAATGAAAATTTTGCAAAGGGGAGAAGCCTACAAAGATACAAATCAGGTGGTCCATTAAGCAAGCAGAAATCATCAAAGTAATGAAATAAAATTTTGTTTTGTTTCAAGAGTTGAACATAGCCATAGAGCTCAAGGAAGCTAAGAAAAATAATCCAAAACCTGAAGTGGGAAGCAGTATTTACCTTGACGTCCTTATTCCAATGCCTGATGTATGGTGGACCGGTTGTGTATGAACCAAGAGGTTCACGATACCACTCCCCACCATATGTAATCTGATCCATTGCTTGTTCTATGCTTAAAACCTCCCAAGGCCTTAACCCAGGGATAATTTGTTGCAATTGTTTTCTGCTCACGTACACAAACAAAATATTAGTTTGATTGCCAGTTCTTGACATGCAATGACATCCCCAATGGACACATGTGATAAAGATGAAAGGGAATTAACAAAACAGTGATCCTCGGCAATGGGAAGACATCATTATCATAATAAAAAATTTTAGTTAAAAAAAAAAACATATTTGCAATATTTTTCTTCTAATTTTCCTCTAACTATGACTTACTTCAATCCCTAATTAATAAATCATTAATGCCTATATCTCCAATCTGCCTATCTTTCCTTCTAACAGAAGATGATAGAATCCTTTTCTAGGACAGAATGTGAACCTTGACCTATAACCTCCAGAAGTTGCTTCCTCTTTGCAACAATGCATACCATTAAATTTCTATCAATCAGATGTAAAAGAGACAAGAAGGTAATATACCAGCTGCATAAACATACCTAACATCTTTTGGTATGTATTTGTTTGGCATGTGGTCGTCCTCTTCCAAAATTGTAGTCAGTTCAGAGCCACTAGCCCAAAGAAATAGGGCATGACTAGGAGTTCTAACCCCTGGCCAAACACCGTCATTAGCTTCCAGTACTGCTAAATCACGTCTCTTGCTCTCTACAGCCTCTTGTTGGAGCTGCTTATAGCTTTTCTTCTCATGCCCTTTTAGTGGAACCCATGGAGGTATCCCTTTCTGTAGTTTGTGAATAAAAGCTGTTGCAGCAGCACCGAGTCTAACTGAAGATCACCAAATAGTAAACCAAGAATCAATTAAGATCAAATAAATACAACATATAATAAACGTTAACAACATCAAGGGTTGGACCATCCAAATAACTTCTAGTAGCCTAATTAGGTGGCACAACTAAAGTAGTTACACTGGTTATGATAAACTTTTTCTCTACCTCCAAAAATGTACCCATCACAGAAAAGAAGCAGGTATCTGCATTTTTCCCTTATGACTCTTAATATAATTTTAATAACATCTCCAAGGAAATCATGGAGTAACTTGATATTAATCAGGAGAGTTTAACAAAAGGTAATTGTCCGCTATAAATTGTATTCGAAAGAAATCATCACCTCTTCCTTCCATGACCATTTTCTAATTCTGGACATATAGTCTAAGCATATTTTCATCTAATCAAGATCACAAGATCATTGCCAGTATCAAACCTTGCCAGCCACCTTTTCTTAACAAATTGGCAAATTATAACATCATTGCCACTACCAAGTGATCAAGAAAGTAAGAAACTACTAAAAGATAACAGACATGGAAAAAGTTTTAAGTTCAACAACAAACCTTCCCAAGTGGCAATTGCACGTTCCAAGCCATAAACCATGTGAATTGGTGCCCACTCATCCATGTCGTCACCCCAAATGAAAGTGTGTTTATCAATAATCCCACCACCCCATGCCGTTTTAAGTGTTATTAACTCGCACGGTCCCCGAGTCCGCCCCAACCGATCCTTGTACCACCAACCTCCACTCCTCATGATAACTTCATCAACCAACAACAACAACATAAATGAAAAACATATAGAACCAAAAGATCCAAAATAATTATACCATGATCATTCCCCTCTCTTTGATACAAAGAGAGTCCAATTCATTTCATTTTAAAGATTTAGTCTTCACATGTGGTACATAATGCCACATCATCTAAAATTCCATTCCACCAAATTAGGAACAGTAAGTCTAGTGCAACAAAAAATTTCACTAGTTTTGTCTACAATAAGAATGAAGCAATGCAACATTCACAACATTTTTCACAACTTCTAAGTTGGCAAATTGTTATAGATTCTCGTATGTATCCGCCACTGCAACCACT
The DNA here is from genome assembly GCA_032727855.1 of Quercus ilex subsp. ballota. Lineage (NCBI taxonomy): Eukaryota > Viridiplantae > Streptophyta > Magnoliopsida > Fagales > Fagaceae > Quercus > Quercus ilex. Next base: position 36,848,935 of record CM064914.1, read on the forward strand.
TTATTTTCTACCACTAACAATTTGCCACCTCAGAAATTACGAAAAGATTTAATGATTAAAAATGGTGTCATTAATAGTGATGTTCCATCAAAACTGAGTTGTGATCCGTGCATAATAAAAGTGATATCAATAACGTACAGGTCATGTAAACTGTTGTGACAAATGTCTTGTGTCTAACATTACCAAATAAGGAAATGAAAACTGAATTCAATGTATGAACTACAATACTAAATAAAAAATTCAAACACTTACAATCATAGTAACGCTTCTCAAGCCTCTTATACCCAACAGCTTGAGCAACATCAATGGGCCGACCCGGTGGGTAAGGCCTTTGTCTAAAACCCCAAAGCCCAAAAAAGAACTGTCTAGCAAAATCCCAAAACTTGTCATCTGATTCCTTCTTCGTCTTAATAGCTTTCCTCACCATAGGCCTCCCATCCAAACCTATCACGTGCGGTACCGCTTGCCAAAGCTTCTTATCCTCTTTCCTATACGGCGTGTCGTTTTCCTTCAACTCCATCTCGTTTATCTTATCGGCTATCTCCTCGGCCCGGGCTAAGAATTGGACCACCGGGCTGGCCCGGAACCGAGCCCAGAACTCCTCGTTTTCTCGGATCTCTTCCGGGGTCGGGTTTTCTTTGTGTTCGAAAATCGGGTCGGAGTTTAGGATCTTTTCGACTTCTGGGGTGTGACGGTAATCGGGGATGTTTTCGCATTCCCAGAAGAATTGGTCCACCATTTGGCGCATTGGGCCGGGTTCGTCCGGGTTTCTGGGTTGGGGTTTGGGTCTTTTGGATTTGAAGGGGTTTGAGATGGAAGCGAAGTTTGGAGGGGTTTGTTTGGGTGAGATTGATTGGGTGAGTGAGAGGAGGTTGATTGGAGAGATTGGGTTTTGGGGTTTGTTGAACCAGTTTTCGAAGGGGTTGTTGAAGTTGATCGATGCCATTTTCAGAGAGAGAGAGAGAGGGTTTTAGAAGGGAAATGAAAGGGTTTAGAATTGAGAGAGAGAGAGAGCAATGGAGGAGTGAGCTGAAGAGGACTGAGCTGAGCTTACTAGGGAACTCAAGTGGATAGAATCATAGATGGTGTTGTTGGGCTGTATGATGTGTGGACCGATGGAATTCAATTATTAGCCTGGGAACCCATTGGGCTAAAATAAGAAAAGAGAGTGGTTATCGGTTCTTTCATACGACCAAACCGATAGTCGAATTACACTGTGATAAATAATTTAATTAATAATTTTAAAATTATAAAAAGTAAAAAATTGCCTATTAATTAAGTGCGTACCTTTGATAATATTAACAAGTGTTTATATATTTTTGATAATGTTAATAATTTTTTACACATAACTTATATAACAAATGGTTTTAAATATTCTTCTAAAAAAATAGTATTAAATATAAAAGGGAGTCTACACTTATATATTATCTATTTATATATTCCCAAATAGTATTGTGGGGAATCTACACGAATAGATTGTATACTTGGTCACTCGACGCCATGAAGGGTCCCACTTCGATATCTGCTATATTATTAAAAAATTAAAGATATAGGTTAAGTAAGTTTAAGATTCTCGACCAACAAAAAAAAAAAAAAAAAGGTTAAGTAAGTTTAAGAGTACAACTAGGACAGAATAGGGTATATTATTACTCGTGCCCACGTTTTATACTAAGCCTGCTCAAGCCAAATGTCGAAGCAGTTGACAACACAAAGTTGTAAGAGCTGAGACTCAAACCTTTGAGCAAATTGGACTTTCGAGGGTTTCTTACCATTAAGTCACACTCGCTGGTAGTGAGTCGCACTAAAGATTAAACTGCATAAATGTTGTGAAACCTAATATAAAATAATAAATTTTCACCAGTGTGCACCCTTGCCACGATGGTCACTTCATAAGTTTAAATACTTGTAGGGTGTGGAGGTAGCAAAAGCTAAGATTCAAGTCTTTAAGAGCGAGCTTCACACATATATACATTTATGGTGTGTTTGTTTGGAAGTGAAATAAAGTGAATGGAAAACTTCGGAGAGAAAATAGGTTTGTGTGTTGCTTGGTTGGAAGAAGGGAAAAGAAAACTTTTATGTGGGGCCCAGGCATTTTCCACCCAGGTCCACACAAAATTTGTCTCTCCAAAATAGAAAGAAAACTAGGTGAGAGGAATTTGATGTTGAAATGACAAAATTGCCCATGTGGCAAAATCGAGTTCTCTTTTTTCTTTTTCTTTTTTCTTTTTTTCCTTATGGTTCCCTAGGGCTACGTTGCCTCCTTTATTTATTTTTATTTTTTTCTTTTGGTTTCCTGGGCGTGGTGCTTTTTTTTTTTTTTTTCTTCTTCTTCTTATGGTTTCCTGGGCAACGTTATTTCCTCTCTTTTTTTTTTCCCCCCTTTTGATTTCCTAGGCATGGTGCTTTGTGTGTGTGTGTGTGTGTGTGTGTGTGTGTGTGTTTTTTTTTAACTAGAAATGATTTTTTTTTTCTGGAAATGATTTTTTTGTAATAAATTTGGGTGATTTTTTTTTTTTTTTTGGTTGCTTATCACTTTTTTGTTTTAATTGAGCATCATTTTTTAACAAGAGTATATGAGTAAATTTAAACAAATTCATTTTTTTTCCATCCTTCCACTTTTTCATTCCAAACCAAACAAAAAGGATGAAAATTGAAATATTTCTATCCTCCCACTTTTCTATCATCCCACCATTTTCTATCCTCCTACTTTTCCACCCCTCCAACCAAACACCCTTAAATTTAGGTTAGAGTCAAATTTCTATCTTGTATAAAAAAAATAATAATAAATTTTCATGAATATAAAATATTTGTGATTTCCTAATAAATAAGTTTGACACCTACTTTTTCATTAGTACCTTTGACTGCATTAATGTGATCGTATTAATGAGCCAATTTTCCAAAACAACTAAATTTTTTGTATTACACAGAATTATAATAAAAAATCAATCTAACCTATTTGGCTCCCGATTTAACAGGTTGAAAACAACGATTTTTTTTTTTTTTTCACTTTTTATTTAGTGTAGGGTCTCGTTTTGCAGCTTAAGCCCAAGTATTATGAGATATTGGCTCAATGAGTTCAATAAAATAAATTTGTAGAGAGTGGGTCAAAGAACTAGGCCCTCTATCACTTTAACAACGGCTAGTATGAATTTAAAAGATGATTAAACAAAAATCAGAATACATAGGACTGAATGAATTCATTGTCCGAGAAGGCAAATTTTGATATAAACCAACAAAATTGATTACAAGTGCAACTTTGATTGCTACAGTGTCTCTTCTCTAGTTTTTTTTCGATCCCCTCCTTATTGAGGGTTTCTCCCATTATATAGCTCCCCTTTGAACCATCTTGACCCTACACTTGTTGATCATCTAAGCATTCACTTGAATACTTGTCCCATCAGACATCCCTTTTGACTTTCTGTGAGTTGTGGTAGCTAAGGTATCACTATTCAGGCGTCTTCTCCATATAAATGAGGCCAAAAAAGTAGAAGCAATGCATTTAATGCAGTGATAGTAGCTTTCCCTTAGATATTTTTGAATTCTTATCGCTTTTGTATGGGCATGATGCACGTCTTTATCGGGGGAACCTTACGGAGGGTCACCCAGGTTGTTGGAATACAGATTTGAACTGTATTCATCACGTCCGAGGAGGAATTACTCCTCAGACTCCTCTCCATCTGTTCCTTCCTTTTGAGACTTTAAACTTTGAACTTCTCAAGGTCATTTGCCTCTCCTCAAACATACTCACGTCTTCGGATGAGGCCTAAGGCCCGATATGCAATTTTGGGCCTTTGTCCCTACATTTATAGTTTTAAGTTTTTAAAAATAATTGGACTAAATTTAGGCTCAATTCATTATCAAACTAATTGAACCAACCGATCCAATTTTTAAAACCATGCCATTGGGCTAAAATATGGGGTTGCTCATTCAAATTTTTGGGGTTAGGTTTAAATTTTCTTTTAATTAGTAGAGACAACAAAAAAACTTTACCAGTTAAGCTAAATAAAACCTACAATTAGCTTTAGATTTTTGGATAAGTTTCTTAACACTACTGTAAGGACCAGATTTGAGTCTCTAGCCCAAAATGTGGATGGACTTAAGTCCGAAAAGCCCAAAACAATGAATTTGTAGAGAGTGGATTGGAAAACTGGGTTTTAATGGATCAGACAACAAATAAAGTAGATCTTAATGATAAGAGAATGAAGATAGACAAGTTTTAACTAAAAAAAATCGTCCTCGGAAAAGTTCGAGGAAATCAGTTCTTATATATTTCTCTTAAGTTTGGTTACAAATGCAGTTCTTGATTGCTACATCGCCCTTTCCTCAGGGGTTCCTTACATTATATATCTCTCTTTCAATGATCTTAGCCCTCCACTTGTTGATCATCCAGGCCACTTCTTGAGCACTTGTCCCATCGGATACCCCCTCTGGCCCTCTGTGAGTTGGGGCAGCCAAGGCAGCATTTTTCAAGGGTCTTCTCCATATAAATGCAGCCAGAAAGTTAGCTATAGAGCATTCAATGCAGTGGCAGTAACTTTTTCTTAGATATTTCCTAACTCCCATTCTTCCAATACTTTCATAATGCATGTCTCTATCAGTGGAATTTCCTGAAAGGTCACTTTGAATGATAGGATATACATTTGATCTGTGCTTTGTTTATCCGAGGAGATACTCCTCCTCTGACCACCTTTCCCAACATTTCCATTTGCATCTTACTTATGGGACTCTGAGCTTAACTCCCTCACTACTGTTTATTCGTCCTCGGACCAACCAACGTCCTCGGCCAAGACCCAAGGCCCAATATACAATTTTGGGCCCTTATCCCTACAACTACAATTTATAGGGTAACTCCAATATATTGTTTCTAAAATCCAAGAATTATAAAATGCATAATTTAGGGCTATAATTGAGCTAATTTTTTTTTTTCTAATAATGTTTGAGTTTGGCTTGATTACATCAAGCTCAAGCCAAGCCTACATAAAATGCTTGAGCTCAAGCTTGAATTGGCTCAATTTGATTCATTAGTCAAGTCGTTGAAGTCGAGGTTGAGCTCATTATTGTAGGGGCCTTTTTCGAGACTGAGTGTTCTGAGTAAGGGAGTTGAGACCGGTCCAACTGCAACTCAATTTGGTCCGGCTTGTGCGCAAACGTTGAGTCCAAGTCCAAGGGAAGACGCAGCAAAGTGGGCTTATCCTTTGTTTCTGCCGCAGGAACTTTTCTCCAGTTTCTGCCGTAGGATTGACTTTTCTGTTTCTGCCGCTACTAGTTTCTACCGCAGGATTGACGTTTTTGTCGCAGAAGGAACTATTCTCCGGTTTCTGCCACAGGTCCAACTTTTCAGCTGTGCAGCAAAAACTTTCTGCCGTGCAGTAAAACCATCTGCCGTGCAATAAAAGTTTCTGCTATGCAGTGAAGCTGCCTGCCGTAAAGCCTTCTGCTGTGCAATAAAACTTCCTGCCGTGCATTAAAGCTCTCTACCGTAAAGCCTTCTGCCGTGCAATGAAGCTGTCTGCTGTACTTTAAAGCTGTCTGTCGTGCTTTAAAGCTGTTTGCCGTGCAGTAAAACCTTCGGCAATGTGACTGACTACCATTTTTACTGCAAAAATACTTTTCTACTTCCTGCGCATAAACAAATCTAAAACCCAAAAAAAATACCCATCAAACAAGTGTTAGTTTAAGCGGATTAACATATTCTCAAGTATATATACATACATATATAAGTATATATACTTATACGCATTCACATATATATCTATAAATATATTTTTCCAGAACATGAGAAACAACGTATATGTATATATATATATATATATATATATATACTTATGGCAGGATAATGATTAGTTTGTGTCAAAAGTAAAACATGTAATAACAAATAAAAAAGAAAGTTTCAGCAGGAAATGTTTAGCTGGTAAAATAGTTAACACGGTAAATATAATGAAAATGTGCTACAGCAGAATAACAAGTACAGCAAGACACCACAGCAGGACAACTGATACGGCAGACGTGATAAAAACGTACTACAACAGGATGACTAAATACGGCAGATATAAGTTATAATGAGAGAAATCAAATATATTTGCAATCAAAATCAAGTATTGAATCTGCCCATAGAATAAGTAAACCAAGAAGGAACCCAAACTCCAACTTCAACAACCTTATCATGGGCTCCTGCCATAAAAGTTGTTCATTTTAGAGAATAGGCCTAAATGGCTACTAGCTATTATTTTTGGAGATTTCAAAGAGTAGATTTGCTAAGAGGGATGGAAAAGATGGTCTATTGATGCATGTCCCTATTCCTGCCGCGTTTTCTCTCTTTCTTTCTTTCTTTCTTTCTCTCCCCTCTCTGGGTGTTTTTCCTCTTCCCCTGTTTTTCACTCTTTCCCCTGTTTTCTCCTCTACCTTGGTCCCCCTTTTCTGCCATGGCTACTTCCCTTTTATAGTGAGCTAATTCAATGGGATTTCTCCCTTTTACCCCTAAGGCTTCACCAACTGTTATTGGTTTGTTGTGGGCATCCTTTCAAGATTACCCATCCACCCATTGGTTGCCCCTGTCATTGCTCAGAATACGTCAGCTGCACCGTTACTTATTCCAGGACAAAATTTCATTTTGTTTGTTCCTGCTGTATACCTCTACCTCAATACCTGGCTCTATGGTATGTATCAGTAGTCCCAACTATTTATTACTTTTTTTGGGTAAGATATCATCCCAACAGGATATGTTCCCAAAAGAAGTCATTGCAGGAAACCAAATATAGACCTCCTTTTCCCCCCCCCCCACCAAACCACGCCCTCTGAATCTCTTTGACCGTGGGCCCACCTCCCTTGTATTGGCTGGGTACAGGTTGGTGGTGCCCCGGCCCTTCTGTTCTTGCTCCACTGTCTTTTGTTTTTGTCTCCCATGCCATTCCTGCCGCAGCAGATTAGTTCTGTTTCGTCTGCTGCGTGTTTTTGTCTTATTTCTTCACGCGTTTCCTGCTGCATTTGTCATTTCCTTTAGTTTGACTCTTCCTTCACGCAATTCCTGCTGCTAACACTTCCTGCTGCTCCTTGTTTCCTTTCATCGTTCTTTTTCATATCAGTTCTCAGGCCTATCTTTTTTTATACAAAAGGATTTGGGCTTTTATGGGCCAAATAATATTTACTAGATCAAAAGGGCGTTGGACCCAATTTATCTTCATCTGCTGAAGCCATCCTGCCAAAGAACTGTATTCTGCGGTAGACTTGTATTCTACGGCAGACTTGTATTTTGCTGCAGATTGGCGTTTTGCCGTAGATTGCTTTCACTTGCACTTCTTTCTTTGGACCCTTCTTGTTCTTTGGTCTTCTTGGTGGGCCTTTGGGCCTTGCTCTTCATTGGGCTTTCTTCCTCATAAGCCTTTGGGTATAGATTTGTAAAAATGGGCATCAACAATTATCAAGCTCTTGAGTTCAAGATTCAACATAAGTACATTATCAAGTCAATTTTAAGCATATCATCAAGCCCATTTGGTTTGGATGAGTGGTTCAAACTCCTAATTAATTAAAGGCATAGTATGATATGAATTTATTTTTCAAGCCCATATAAAGTTTATTACAAAATTCAAAAAGGGCCTAGGCTCGACTATTTTTTATTTTTTTTATCAAACCCTATCATTTACGAATTTTTTCATAAACAAATTTTTTTACTTGGGTTCAACTCGTTTATTAAACAAGCCTAAAACTAAGATTCAAACTTGGCTTGTTTACAAATAAACCAACATGAATGAGCTCTTTATTGAGTCCATCGATCCACTCATTCAATTACATAATTTAAGAGGTGCCAAGGCTCTTCAAAATAAAGTTGTCTAAACAAATTAAAAGCTTAGAAAATTATACATAAGTTAAATAAGCTAAATAAACAGCTTAATTTCACTCGACTACTCACTTGAGAAAATATTTGTATTAAAAAAAAAAAAAAAAAGTAAGTTCTTATACTCCAGGGTAAGGTAACCATGATGATTATAACTCACCATGTTCTTTAGAGCATAAACACAAGTTCTGACAAAGAAAAAAGAAGCTGAAAAAGAAAAAGTCCATAACTCAATCAGAGCCTAAAGTTAATAAAGATAAGGAATTGAAGTCACACTGACGCTCACTTGCCCATATTAAAAACTAGCAGTTACTCTCCCACTTTATTGTAATTTCACTGCAAATAAATAGAGTATTCAGTATTCTAATCGATCCACCATTACTTTCACAAACAAGTACACACAGAAAGGCCCATAACCAATTATAACCACACAAAAACCACACCGACTGAAGTGAGCTTCATCGTTTTTATTTTTTTTTTTATGTTTTTGCGGCCACAAATGGGTTCTCGCAAAATACTCACCATTTTGATTCTCACAAACACATTGCTCTCTTTCATTACCCCAACTCACTGTTCTTCTTCTTCTAAGTCAGAGAAAGTTACTGTGTCGCTGTACTATGAAACTCTGTGTCCTTACTGTGCGAATTTCATAGTGAACTATCTGGTGAAGATCTTCCAGAACGGTCTTATCTCCATTGTCAATCTCAGGATGGTCCCATGGGGCAACGCTTGGATCAACAAATCGGACGGCTCCTTCATTTGCCAGGTCACTTCTCCATCTTCTTCAACTTTCATTCTTTCTTTCTTTTTCTTATTTTTTATTTCACAGCAATCTTTTTCAAAACTGTTGGGACGACAAATTGTAATCGGAATGTCACTCTTACGTAGATCCACCACAACATGTCACATCAACTCTCTCGCTCTACCTAGAAAACCAGTGATTTTAAGCATGAGAGTCAATACACAATAGTAGTAGTACTTAAACCAGTGGGTCATGCACGGTGCACCTCCCATTCAAACTTGAGTTTCCCATTTGGGTTTTGTTTATTTACGCATTTTTAAGTAGTAGTCTGTAGTCCTATAATTAACTGGTAAAAGAACAAATTAAGATAATTGATAATTGATAGAAGTAGGAAATGAGAGTCACAGATTTTTTTTTCCCCTTGTGTTGAAGAGTAATGAGGATTTAGTTGTTCCAATGCGCGTTTCCTGATCTACTTACTTTTAGTTTTTGGTCACCTCTCATTTCCTAGTGTCAAAATCTTTTCAAGTCACTTGTAACTTGTAAGGGTGTGCATCAAACGGACCACCCAACAAAACCAATTCAATCCAACCTACTTTGTGTTTCGAGTTTATTTTCGTGAGTTAGTGGGTTGAGTTAGAATGGGTTTAAGATGATAGTTTTTTTTTTTTTTTTGAAAGATAGTTTTTTCAATCCATATAACCTATTTTAAATTCACCACATATGAAAGTTTATTTATTTTATAATTTTATGAATTAATGTTGATAAATTTGAAATTTTGCATTACAAGTTTTTTTTTTTTTTTTGTTAAGAAAAAATGGGGGCCTTTATGGGGTTAAGCATATGAGTTGCAATAATTTATAAATAATTAAATAATTAATAAAAGTTCAATTTATAGAAGGAATGAGAGATGTAAGCCCAGCCCATTTGGTTAAGTTAGTTTCTACCCATATAATAAATAGGGTTTAGTTAGGAATTTCACAACCTGACAAGTTTGAGTTTTGAGTTGAAAATCCTTTTAAAAAAAATAATAATGAAAAATAAGACTAGGGATTGAAAAATAAGCCTATCCAACGAGTTTAAAACTTTAATTAAAATTTTCGGTTGTCGACTAACAATAATAATGATAATAAATAATAAATACATGCACTGAGTGCATGGTGGGCCAGTCTATAAAGAGGCCTTAAGCTGTTAGGTCCGTGGGAGCCGATTTTTAGTAAGTACTCTGGGCCGGGATCTTTGTTGTGATTTGTCCACGCGTGCAAGAATTTCCAGGTAAGGCCCTGATGATTTAAAAAAAAAAAAATGTATGTAAGCCATGAAATTAGATTTATTGTATATATTATAGAGTAATGCTACAAACACAAACTATTTTACAATATTTTTACAAACTACTGATATGGTTTAGCATTTACCAAATAATTATTGATAAATAAAAATATAATATTAATAATGGTTCAAATTAGAACTAGTAAAAATTTGTCATATCAATAGTTTATAAAAATATTGTAAAATAGTTTGTGTCTGTAGCATTACTCTATATTATAACCCTTAAAAGTAGAATTGTTTTAACTAATCTTCATTTTACCATATTTGCAGCATGGGTCAGATGAATGCTTGCTGAACACTATTGAAGCCTGCACTATTATTGTCTACCCTGATGTGGTAAGCCCCCAATATCTCTATTATAAAAAAACAAAAACAAAAACACTTGACTATATTATAGTGAGCATATCAGGCTTGTAATAATAATTCTCTTGTTTGCAAAGTGAAGGAATGGGTTAATTGATATATGCAATTGTGAGAGATTGTGTTTTCTTAACTTTTTGTAGCGAACTTTGCTTATTTGCAATTTTGACCTATGTTTAGATTAACCTTTTGCTTGTACACTTTATTATAAATAAAAATTGTGAGATTTTAAAAAACTGTATATAAGCAAATAAGAAAAAAAAAACATGTGATTATGGTTTAAAATATTATACAAAACATGTTTTTTTTTCTTCAGAGAACAAAGTGGAAGAGAAGGATTCGAACCTTTTTTTTATTTTTGAGAAAGTTTAAACCAATGGTGTCTACTCCTAATAATTGTTTTTTTATCATCAGGATTCAAATCTAAATTCTCCTAAAATCGTAAGAAAATTAGACAATATCATTGAATTGTAAGACTCATGTCATCGTGTCTTGAAAGCATGTTGCTGACCTGAAAATATTGTACAATTTGAGTCTGATTCAGGTCCGGCATTTTAGATTTATCCACTGTGTTGAGCGTCTCACCTTGGAGGGCAAGCATACGGAGTGGATCAATTGCTTTCAAAAGTCAGGGTTGGGTACTGTACCCATCGATTGCTACAATAGTGGTTATGGAAATGTGGTTAGTTTCACTTGCTAGTTCTTTGATTGGTCCAGTACCATGTACCCTCTTTTATTATTTCTTTTGTTTACTTTATTGTTCAAATTCATGGACTTTCTTCATTAGTTAAATTCCAATTTCATATTTGATACACAGATTGAACAAAAATATGCCAAGGAAACAGCTCAGCTCAATCCACCACATAGATTTGTACCATGGGTGGTTGTGAATAATCAACCAATCCAAGAGGTTGGTCCCTTTTTCCTTTGCGATGAATATTCAATCACACAAAAAATGATCTCATCATGCAACATTCTTTTTATGAGAGGTGATGTTGCATGTAACTGTCACATTAGATACCAAAGCCTTTGGTCCGACATTAGTCTTTAGGCTTTTCCTTCATTTATTTTCTTAACAAAATCTTTCTTGATGTAGGACTATGGAAATTTTGTGGCCTATATTTGTAAGGCTTACAAAGGTCCTAAACCTGAGGCCTGTAGATCACTTTCACCTATGGTTGACTCAATTGAGAAATCAAATTCTATACAGCCAGTATGCTATGTGGATGAAGAAAGAACTTGACATCATCAACAACAGCAAATAAAATCCCAAGTTTGGTGAAAGATTCTCTGACAAACCATGGATGAAGGAGGAGCTTTCAGTGTGACTCTGAGACATGATTTATATAGTTCTACATCAATACAAAACTTTACAGCGTCATGGTGTATTTCACTAATGTTAATATGATGGTAATTTATTGGCTGATTGGCATGCTTTGGAAAACAAGTAACCTGGTTTTAGTACTCTTTTTTTTCCCTTCTTGATTTAGGTTATTTATGTGTCTAACATGTATTTTTGTTTATAACTTTGGTTTCTAGAGAACAACCTAAAGTTATCAAGAGCCTTGTAGCTCATTAGCATTGCTTGGTACTTGGTTATCCCATAGCGTAGAACTTGGCTTTAAAGATTTCTTCTCCTTGTTGTGAGCATTTTTTTTTTTTAAAAAAGCCTAAAGTTTGAATACCAACATCGGGCTGTTGATGATTAAGCTTTTTGAAGACTGATTCATGACTCTCCAAAATTGATATCTAGCTAAGTTGTTTCAAATTGGCATGATCCCTGCATAAAGAATGAGACAAAAAGATGAAGAATGATAAAAAAGACCTATCTTTTGTCAGTTGTCAGTTGTCATCTTCTGTAAAGGGGCAATGACTGTGAAGGATTAGGTGATGAATTTTTATGCATGTGACTACTAATGATTGGTCTGCAAGAATCTCGGTCTAAAGACTCATATAAGATTGAAAACCTTACTTGGCACAGCCTAGAACATAAGTCACACTTGGTTGGAGGTAATTACCAACCCAAATGCAGTCAGATGGATTTGATCTGGACTCTCTCTTAACTTTTATTATGTGTAATTTGAGAAAGAAATTTTAAATTTTTTTAAAGACATACTAAGATTTTGAGTTACAGTGTCCACTTTATGGTAATCACTCTTTATCATTAAACTAGGATACTAATAGGTTTTTATTTGGTTTATGTGGGATTCAATCTTAATACTTTATTCGATGACAAGATACTTTACCAATTGGGCTAATTGAAACCCACTACAAAATTATTATTATTATTATTATTTTTTTTTTTTTTTAGTATTATCTAATAGATAAGAGGCATGGAATATTAATTTCCTCTTGAATTTTCTATGGTATATACCATGACTCTGAGTATGATTATGTCCATTGAACATAAATGCAGAGAATGTTTCATTCATTATGAGGAAAATGAGAAGTTGTGGCATTGATGAGTTCTTTGTAATGTTTGTCATCACACATCTTAATTCAGTAAAAATATATCAAGTTTAGCTAGCATCTTTATTGTGCATGTCTTAATTTCTCAGTAAGAAATAGAAATAAACCTTTTATACATGAAAATTAGGAAAAAAAAAAGTTTGAACTATCTTCCAAAAAGGTATAACATTAATAGAAAATTTTGATCTAACGTGTCACTCCTGTATGTTTTGTCTGCAAGGAATTAAAGTCCATACCTAAGCCTGCAAATCTTTTCTTTTTGTTGAAACATTTAAAAGAAGCACACACCATCAATCCTTCTGTCATATATATATATATATATATATATAGGAATAGGAAGTTTCCTCACTCAAACTCCTCTTAATTCTTATGTTGGACCACATTGAACGAGTTCACATGAATGGTAATAGATTCTCACTCTAGAATGGCTGCAAAATTCAGTATGACCAAAGTAGTTCATGGCTGAGATCATTTCACATGTGGTGTTGAAACTACAAACTGGACTTAACATTTTAAAGAGACCAATTAATAAGATTTACAAGCTGTACATGTAGAATGTATAGGATAAGTATCATTTGAGAATGTAAACGATAAGGATCATTAAACGCAGAGCTGACTTGAGCAGGAGAATTATAGTGGAAAGGGACAGAAATCTGCAAAATGAATAGTGTAATTGTTAAAGAAATTGACCAAAAATCAAATTGTTAAGCTATTGCACTCAGTTTCTGCTGCCCTTTTAGTCACTGAATATGAAAATAAAGTCATTGATATCATATTACACATTCAAAAGCAACAACTTGTTCAAATTATATATACCCACACGTACCCTTCTAGAGACGATATTACTATGGTCTCAAAACAAAATGGCTTCTACCAAATTAATTTTCACGTTTGTAACAGCTTTCTTGTTGTCCTTGTTCATATCCCCTTCTCATTCCTTTTGGTCTTATCCTCCAAATGATGATGGTCTCAAGGTCTCTGCCATTGATTCTCCAAAGGTTAATCTGTCTCTCTACTATGATACTTTGTGTCAAAATTGTTCTACTTTCATCGTGACAAATCTCACAGAAGTCTTCAACAATGATCTCATCACTATCATCAATCTCAGACTAGTCCCTTGGGCCAATGCTTACATTAATAAAACTAACAATGCCATTGTTTGTCAGGTAACATTTTCATCTCCATCTGGTTTTTTGTTATTTTACAAGCATTTTTGTGATACCTGCAAGGCCATTTTACCACAATGTAGTCATATTTGATTCCATGTACCTAGTAGAGTTGACTTGGCATTAGTTGGAGGTTGGAAGTTCAAAATTTTGACTTCCATTTGGTTCTGAAAAGTCTGTAAGAATAAAATTTATAAAAATAGAGACTTGAACCTTTACATGTTATAGTGTTATAATCAGTTGAATGGATTCTCAGCAAATCAAACTGAGAAAACTGGTTCATGAAGCTCCAATCTGAAGTCTCTTACACAAAGTTCCATACTTTATTCATTAGCAATATATGGGCCCTCCTCTTTTTTTTGTTAATTAACCTTTGGAATGTAATTCATTTCTGCTTATAACAAAATTTTGGAATCATATAATTCCAGCCAGGCAGATGCCACCATGCCCCACATAGTGATTGTGGCATGGCACTTCTATCAATCAAAAATTTCCATTTTACATGGACTAAATCCTGTTCAATTTTTCAACATGATTGTTGCTCGTCTGTCTTGACTTTTAACAAAAAAAAATTGCAGCATGGACCTGATGAATGCTTACTAAATACTTTGGAAGCTTGTGCTATCAACGTGTGGCCCGATGTGGTAAGACTGCTTTTTACCCCTAATTACACATAAGTAAATCCTAGTACAACCTTTTGATGAATTGAAAAGACAAATTTTCAAGTGAAACCTAACGTTCATATTAGTAACAATGTGGAGTACAGTTACAAAGTGTCTGTAGAGCATGTAACCAAATTTAAAGATGGTACATATTGGTTTGCAGAACAAACATTATGCTGTGATCTACTGCTTTCAGTTTCTGGCCATTGAGGGAAAACACAAAGACTGGAAAAGTTGTTTCGACACGCTGGGGTTGAATAAGACATCCGTTTTGGACTGCTATGTCAGTGGCAATGGAACAAAGGTAAATTTCATCTCTTTCATTCATTATGGTTGTTTTTATTATCTATGCTTCTAAATGCCGATTTTACTTATTTGTCAGCATTATTACTATCACCACTACTTGAATTGTATTTATTAGCTTTAGAATAAGAAATCAATGATATGACCCACAGAGTTATTCTCTAAATAGTGAAAGGACCCCCGTGATTTACTTGAATTGTCTCTTTATTAGACTCCAAAAACATGTAAATGACTGTTCATCTTTAAAGTGGTCTTCTTCTTTTCTTTACTTTTTTCTTGGCTTCTGGTGCTTGCAACTTGATTTTTGGATATTTGTTATTTTTATCTTTCATTATTGAATAAATATGCATTAGGCCATGAGATATACCGCTTTCCAATGCAGCTTCTACAAAAGTATGCTGATGAAACTGGCCATTTAAATCCACCTCATAGATTTGTGCCATGGCTGGTTGTCAATAATCAACCACTCCAAGAGGTAGTCCTATCTAAATTTTTAGCACTCCCCTTCTCTTTCTTTCTCTCATTGATTTATGGCTGTTCTTAATGCAGGACTATAAAAATTTTGCTACCTATGTCTGCAAGGCATTCAAAGGCAGTGGAGCACCTCAGGCCTGCAAATCACTTGTACATAAGAAGATCAACTAGCTAGATTAGAAGGCATATGCTATTAATTAAGTTTGCCTTAAATGTAAAATAAGAATAGCAGATGTTCTTAACAGTTTCTATAAAGGCAACAAAAAATTTCATGTGTAAACCTTTGTGATGGAAGCTTCAAAATGATTTCCAATATTAATATGAAAGAAAAATCCAGAGGCTGACCAAGAGGAATAACCTAATCATCAAATTATAATTTACTCATATTTCATTTTGATCAGAATAGTTTACTAAATTCAAATGTTATAGTTGACTAGTGACTATACTTCATCAAGAAGAAGTTAGTTGTTTGAGTATCCATCTCTTTTAGTTCTATGCCACTCCCTCCCTCATCTAACATAGCCACTTAACATAATTCCAGTTGAACCTGTTAGTTCCTGTTACACTTTTCTTTTCTTTTTTTAATTTTACTACAGCCACAGTTGTGCCAGACTCTTACCTTTCAAGAAAGATGTTAGCTATAAAGTTACAATAGTAATTCCATGGCTAAAGATAAACCTGTTTACTAAAAGATAAACCTGTTTACTAAAAGATTAAAACTTGATCCCGGAAGTGGTGGTGTAAGGGCAAGATTAAGGTAGTAAATTAAAATAACATTGTCATCAACTGGGCTTTCACCAAAAAAAAAAAAAAAAGTTTCTGCAAATGGAATTCACAAAAATAAACAAAAGCTATGTCCTCAAATTTTGGTGAAAAAAAATAAATACTAAATAAAAGGAAAAATATGTAAATTACTTTATAGCATCATTTTGTTGAGGACTTTAAGAGCGTGAAATTTTAGCTTTATAAATTTGATCTTACCGTTAAGACTTTATAATTTAATCATTTATAGAGGCAATTTCTTCTACTCTATGAGAGAGAGAGAGAAAAAAAAATCAAGGATAAAATGGATCGAAGTGGACCAAACTAGGTTGAATGGACCAAAGTGAACCAAACGGATAGAATTGGATCAAAATTGATTGAAGTGGACTGAATGGACTGAAATGGACCGGAATTGACTGAAATGCTACACTAATGTGGCTTAACAGAAGCACAGCCTGTCAATTGAAATTGCAAAGAGATAATATTTCATGAGAAACAATAGGCGGTCTAAAGCATAACATACCGGAATAGAATTGCATTAGTTCATTAGTTGTCTGGTAAACTGATTTGGTTAGTGCATTAGTTGTCTGGCAACCTCATAATTAATGAAGGGGTTAATTCATTTTTTACGTGCATTTGCACCCTTTGCTTTAATTAAGGTAGTAAAAGTAGATGGATCATGGACAACTATTCAAATATATGCTACATTATTACCGAGCCCCAACCATACACTCAAAAATTACCAACTAAAACAATAAATAGAGAGCATCACTATTAGTCATCACTCACAACCGTGCATATTATAATTTTGTAACTTTTTTTTTATGGATATAATTTTATAACTTGATTAGCTCAATTAAACTGTGAAAAAGTGGTAGGCACTTTCATAATTAAGAAGAATTATAACATAAGTTATATATATGTCCGTGACACATGAGAGCTAGGCATAAATGTGCTAGGCTCTCCAAAATGGCTCATCTTAAAATTTTCTCCTTCATTGTTCTAACTTCTCTGCTGTTCATGTCAATTCCTCCATTCTGTTGTGCTGACTATCATGGCAACAGAGATTGAGCTCCACCACAACCTCCAAATGCTAAGTTGTCTCTAAGCAAAACTCCAAAACTCAATCTGACTTTGTACTATGATTCACTGTGTCCATCTAGCAGGGATTTCATCATAAAGGACCTAGTGAAAGTATTTATGGAGGACCTAATCAGCATTGTCAACCTCCGGCTTGTCCCATGGGGCAATGCTCTTATTGTAGAACCCAACAAGAACATAATTTGCCAGGTCAGATTTTGATCTTCATTCATTTTTTTCCCCTCATGCATTTAATAATGTACTTAGGATTAATGATTAGGACACTTTCTCAAGCATTTAAGCCTATGTGTTTTTGGTATTAATGTTTTGCAGCATGGCCCAGATGAATACAACCTGAATGCTATAGAGGCCTGTGCCATTAACATCTGGCCAGATGTGGGAAAACCTGCTCTCTTCCAGTCTTCCTCAATTCTCTTAAAAATACATCATACAATCTATAGTTGCACTGTTATCAAGTTTTAGTTAATAAATTGCTAGCATAACATGTACAACTAGCCTAAACTGTTGCAAATAATATGAACTACTAAGATACAATGAATTGTAACTCTAATGCAGAAGCAACATTTCAAGTTCATCAAGTGTGTTGAGAGTCAAGCCTCTGAAGGAAGGCAAATAGGGGAAAACACATGGAAATCTTCTTGTCAAAAACTAAGCGAGTCCAAGACCTGTTTCAGATTGCTACAATAGTGGCCTTGGGAGAGAGGTAAAGTATCATCAGGTTATCAGATTATGTTATGGTTTATTGAATTAGATTCATTAGTGAGAAACCTCTAATCTATTTGTGTAATGAATCGATATGCAGCTTTTACTACGTCATGCTGATGAAACAAATCATCTTAATCCGCCTCATACATTTGTACCATGGTTGATCTTGGATAACCAACCATTGTACAAGGTTAGCTTTTAATCTCTCTCTGTCACACATGCACGCGCATTCATGCTAATTCTTTACTTCTGGATGCAGGACTTCAAAAACTTTGTCACCTATGTTTGCAAGGCTTACAAAGGCCACCTTCAAATAAAGGCTTGCAAATCACTTCCAGAAGAGATCAACTTAGATGAGAATGCCAATTCAATCCAACCGCTGTGTAATGCTAGTGAAGCAAAGAAAATGCATGGGTCACCAAAAGCTTCATGGATGCAACATATGAAGATGGAACCTCCGGCCTAATTCAGATATCGTTCTACATCACCTTCTGCTCTGTCAATCATGGCTGGTCTGCTACTATTATAATAATACCTTGCCAGCTTGTTTATGGTGTTTAGATGGATATATAGCAAGCTTATGAGAAGAGGGAACTACTGTTTGTATTTCATAGTGGATGTACTTATGGCTCAACTAGAAATTTATGCGGGTTACATGTAACTTTGGTAAGCCTTTAGAATCTCCCCGACTAATTGATAGTTATAATATAATCTTCAGTTACAGAACTAACTAAATTGAAACTATAAATCTAGGGACAATTTTTCACATGACCTATTATAATTGATGCATAATAAATTGATATCAAATATATATCTATGTGAAAATGATGTTGCTCTAGTCACAACTTACTACCTTAAAAATTGTGAAGAAAGTTGTCACCCTAACATTACTCAAATTTAAATTACATGCCGGACTCCAAATGAGGGGAAAACTAATTAATAAATTAAAAGACATACCCTACAAACCAAAGACATCAAACAACAAATGTTTTTTACAAACATTTCATCAAGCCATTTATATCTTTGCTATCTCGCTATGTCATGTGAACAGCTTGCTCAGAGAATTCTAGTAAGTTTGCAACAAATCTTGTCAGTCATAGCATATTGAACACTTTATTGTCGTAATAAGATCCTTTAAAATTCTTAGGATGACTCCACCATAAAGTTCTTAAAATCCTATCCATTAGTTTGGAAATAAATGTATTAGATGTTATCATGTCTTCAACATTTAAGAAAACATCAACCATCACCATTTTAGTTTATATTTAAATTATTGATGATGTGACAAAATCCAATCCTATGTTTTCAAGATAAATGGATAAAATTTTAAGAACTCCATAGTAGAGTGCCCTAATAGTAATAACTCTAGTGAATACTAATTCAGTCTCATCCAATCACAATACAATAGAGATGCAAGCAATGTTTATGGTGGGATTGTAATGATGTAACTAGACAATGCTTGTTGTGGAAATTAGAAGTGACAACCTTAACACCAAAAAATTGTGTATCATAAGTATGGCTAATCTCACTTTATTTTATTCTTAATCAAAATTGTCTGTAGCACTTAAAACTAGAATAATACATTTCCACAAAACATGACTATGTTTCTTCAGCAAAATACAAGTGGAAACTGAAACTAAAATTCCTCCTGCAGGAACCAGAACCATTCTAGAATAAACACTGGAAAATATGGCTCTAAAATAACTTATTACAAACACAAACCTAACTAAAGATTACAGATTTGAAATATGCAAAATGCAGTCCCTAAAAATACCAGACAAAAAGTTCTAAAGGTAGTTAGCACACTATATTACACATACTGTCTGAAAGGAAGAATGTCCAATATTTATCACGAACTTATCATTTTCCAAATGCCATTACACGCATCAACAGGATCTATCTTTGTCAGGTCAAATTCAAACCTCTCAACCACCTTTTTCTCCCTATCCACAATATCTGCAATTAATAAGGTTTAAGGAGAACACAGTTGTTACAATATTAGGCAGCCTTGAATCTGAAAATAGCCCATGCAAAAGAAAGTCTATAAAATGAAAAAATAATGCCAAACCACAATAGAAGGATACGGCCTGAAATTTTAGCCTGATCATCTAAGTTTGGAATAATGTTTGTGACAGAAGCATACAATGAAAGCATCCTCCTGCAAGACAACACAAAAATGTTTCATTTTTTGGATTTATGGAACTCAGCTGTTAGTCTCTTATTCACAGAGAGAGAGAGAGAGAGAGAGAGAGAGAGATCATCAAATAATGCAACAAAAGATTCAGGACAGTATTTTTCATGGGCAATGTGATACAACCCTCAAGTTCGTTTTATAAGAATAATAACTTGTTGAGTGCTGCAAAAGATCCCAATATTCCTCAACCTGAAAACTTCTAAGGGCACGCCAGTGGTACTAAGTAACACAAGGCCAGCTGTCTTCTAGCATTGTCAAAAACTAGAGGACATCTAGGCTGTGTTACATCTTTCATATGAGTTAATTTGAGCAATATTTTGTGAATCTGAAACATCTCCTAGTGGGATGAACTTAGCCTGTCAAGACCCACACAAGAAAAAGTTCCTAAAAAGATATTTAAATGAAAAGTCTGCCTTGGAATTTTTTTTTTTTTTTTTTTTTCACGTGAATTGGGTTTTGAAAAAGCCTTTTCTATTCCATCACAATTGCTCTTTTGCTTGCATTGATCGTTCAAGCACCAAAATGTTTTCTAAATATGAACAGATGTCATGTCTAAAAATGCACATAAAAGACAGAACAAAACCATTGACTTAAACATGAAGATTCATGAAACTAACACAAACATAACTAGTACAGGCTTATAATTATGACTAGAAGTTATCACTGTCTTTCTAAAAGACAAGAAAATCCAACTGCACAAAAACACAATTGCCAACTCCTGTGTGGTCTTGTTGTTATGTTGTAAGAGCATGGACTGCCTTGAACCAAATCTCTAAAATGCTGGACAAAACCATTATGTGTACAATAAAAAATTCATAAAGACAAGAATATCCCACAAACTTAATTCACTTTATAAGGTTTTTATATTTGTCAAGCTTACAGTAGTTAAATCAACCTCACTGACTTGTTATGTTAGTGTGTTTGGATGAGTTTATCTGTTTATTTTGTTCCGTTTGCAAAAGCACAGTTGTGCATTGAAAAAGGCAATGCTTTAAAAGGCTGTGCAGTTTGTTTTAAGTGTGAAAATAAGCTCATCCAAACAAATGCTTACATATAAAGATGTGACAGCAATTGTTAGAGATTTAAAAAGCCGTAGCAATGGACTACAGAACTTGACACTGATAAATGAACACAATTTCTTTCTCAAGACATTAATGTTAGATACTTAAACAAATAAGCACTCAAGAATTAGTTATTTTAATTTTAATTTTTGCTAGATTCTCACTGTTACTCTTATCATTCTGAGTAAGAATACATACACGTATGAAATTCTCATGATGCCATAAACCAAGAAACATTTACTTACTCTGCCCTCATCTCATCCTGCTCAAGTTTCTTCAGAGCTTGCCTTCGTTCTTGAAGGGGAATACTTTGGAGTTCCAGATCATTAATCTCATTGTTTATCCTTGTGTTGTATGGAAAACAAAGACTTGACAATCAACACCATCAAAATAAAACCAATTATCTGAAAAAACTCACAGTTAAAATTGACAATATACTTATCTAAGCTCATCCATAAGCAAATGTTCTTTCTCCATTTCCACTTCCAATTCTTTCTGAAGGAGGTCAATTTCTGCATCTGCAGCAACCTCAGATTTTGCCTCCTCTGTCTTCTTCTTACATACATCTATCTTTTTCTGATAATCTGCTTCATATAAGAAAAGGTAAACTGTACGATATAGCAACAACGGGATCTGAATTCAAATGAAAAAGACTTGTATACAAGCAATTGAGATCCATCCTGTTAGCTAGAGTGAAAACCTATACCTCAGCGCATGATGTTGACTAGCATGGAAACAAAACAATTGTCAAAATGCTTATTGCTTGAAAGCCCATCATATTTTCAACTTATTCATCTTAAATAATTTTTAAAGCAAACTAAACTACAGACTAACATCTTATACTCAACTACATCTTTACAAAACCCCCAGATCAAACTTAAAATAATATAAGCCCAAGCTGAACCATTCATTACAATTTCCAATTCTGTCAAGTCAGAACAAAGGGTATCTTTATCTATATTCTCAAATCCCAACTAATATACTCAAAACAACACCCCCACTCTTAACAATCAAAAATATTTACAAGCTTTAGAAGTTAGGATGAAAACTTTTAAGAGAAAAGATATAGAACATAGTGGAGGGTGTCCCAACAGGTGTGTGTGTGACTCACCGATCGAGAAAAGATAATGAGAAACAGGTATAATAGAAGATCTTCAATAAAATAGGAAAGAGTTTGTCATGGCCCACGAGCTTCAAAGGATAAAGGAAACCAATTCAACTGCCTTGGAACAACAAAACAAAAGGAGTCAACAAATCCCACCCCCACCCCCCGGGGAGAAAAAAATGGGGAACCTTTTGTCCTATATCTTACTATGAGCAATCTGTTAATAATGCCTCTTTTGCTATGAATCATATCAAAGTGAGCTCCATATGCACATACTATCACAAAAATCCATCTTTCTGAAATTTCTGTAAGTCCTCTACTGTCAGTACACACTATGATAGTGCATAGCAACTCGAATTGAACACAAAGAAGCCTCAATTCTTCTTCTAACATCACAATTGTTAAACTACCAATTCTCCCAAAAGCTTAAATTGTTAGAAAATTGTGAATTTAATCATTTAACCATAATTCTAACAATAGCCACATAAAACTTAACTAGGAATTGTAGTGTACTAGGCAAGCCCAACACCCCAACCATGGCAAAGATAAATCCTCATGCTCCTCCATAATGTGATAAATTATTCTCTCAAACCCATCTTCCTTCCATTTGTTTTGGGTGATAATTCGATATTGAAAACGCTAAGAGGTGTCAGTTAAACTGGCAAACACATCTTCCTTTATCAACTCATATTTTACTTTCCATTACTTTCATGTGTACCTATTAGTATTACTAACACTGATTTTATTAGCACCAATCCCTTCATGACACCTCAGCATTTATGAAAATTATTGTTTATTATTGATTTCTA
The DNA here is from genome assembly GCA_032727855.1 of Quercus ilex subsp. ballota. Lineage (NCBI taxonomy): Eukaryota > Viridiplantae > Streptophyta > Magnoliopsida > Fagales > Fagaceae > Quercus > Quercus ilex. The sequence continues at coordinate 36,872,008 of CM064914.1, forward strand.
AAATACAATCACAAAGGAAAAATAGAATACAAAACGACATTTTTCATTGAAAAGATAATTAATAAAATGAAAATGAAAATTGAAGAACCGGACCTTGGAGTGAGCTCTGGAGCTGATTGAAATCAGAGTCACAAGAAGAGCGAAGTGACTTGGAATGTTCTAGACACTGCGTGAAGCTGTTGATGTCTCTCTTGTCCTTCAGAACTCGAACGAGGTCGTCACTGTACGCTATCAGCTGCTCCACGTCCACGTTTTTTGAAGAATCCCCCATTTTTTTTCTTAGAATGTGACTGCCTAGGGTTTCAGATTTTTCTTTTTTAGTTGAAATTGAATTTCAAAGAGAAAAGAGAAGTAAAGGTTATTGGGTTTTTGTTCGAGTAAAGTGAGAAAAAATGGGTTTGCTTTTTTTCGGATTTGGATTTTGGGGGCGGAAATTGAAATCGTTTTTTTGCGGGAAAGCGAGGAAATGGGAGGGAGGGAATTTGTGGAAAATGATTTGAATGAAAAAAATAAAATGGAATATTAATTGCGAACGAAAATGATAAGTACGATTTAAAATGAAGCCGTTTTGGTTTAAGGTTAGATAATTTAAGTTGTTTACTTTCTTTCCGAGGGTCGATATGTCCGAGTGGTTAAGGAGACAGACTCGAAATCTGTTGGGCTATGCCTGCGCAGGTTCGAATCCTGCTGTCGACGCGTCTGCTATTTTTTGCTTTGCTTTATCTATCTGCAAATTTAGTGCAACATTGGCATTAATGCTTTTCCTCCTCCTTTTTTTTTTTTTTTTTGGTAATTTGTAAAAAATAAATAAACTGTAACCATCATCTGATGTCTAATTGTTTATCCTTCAAGTGTATTTCTCATCTTTCTCATATTTGCATTACATTTTATTCAAATTTATCTCTATGATATATTTGTTGATTGATTGATTTTATCTCTCTTGTTTTACTAATTGGATGAAGGAAACCGTCAAGCATCATCTGATGTCTAATTGTCTATCCTTCAAGTGTATTTCTCAAATTTCTCATATTTGCATTATATTTTATTCAAATTTATCTCTATGATATATTTGTTGATTGATTGATTTTATCTCTCTTGTTTTACTAATTGGATGAATGAAACTATACGGGCTAAATATTCGATGCTCAAAAGATAGTTGAGCTTGGGTCAAGGCCCATCACAATTAATTTATAGAGATGGCTGTTCAGACCAACAGTTGGATTGTTCTACGATAATCCTAACTCAAATAAGAAAATATGGCAAGAGATTAACATACAGATTGTTTATTAAGGATAAAAATATCCAACTTATAGTCCTAAGAATGGTCGAGAAAACCTTTTACACTCAAGAAGATACAAAGTATTATGTTTTCTAATATCTGGGATTTGATCATTATTCACAGGGGATCTCTTCCCTTTTATAGTGCTCTTACTTCAATCCTGACCCTCCACATGTAAGGTTGTTGATTCTCCATCAATATACATGTATCATCCCTCCTTTTAAGGCCATGCTAAGTAAGTTATAGGATGTGCTAGCACTATTCAGATGTCATTTAGCCATAAATGCGGTTGGCACAATTGGTGTAATGTATTCAATGCGGAGGTGATGATTGCTTTTCTGAGAAGTTTCCTTTTCTTCTTATCCACACTGGCTAACACCACCTTCCTCAAATCACAACCTTTGCCCTCGTGCCGATTCTCTCTAACTTTCATATGGCTACTCTCATCTGAGCACCTTCCTCAGGCAAACTGCTTCCTTGGCCACATATCTCTTTTTGGTTTTTCTTAGGCCCACTTGGAATCGAGGGGTTGATGGTTAGGCCTTCAGACTCCTCAGATCAAGCCCAATAGGGCTAATATTTCTAGCCTCTCATCGAAATAATAATAGATTAAATTTAATAAGAATGTGGTGTAAAATACCCTATTTACACTCTTTAACAAAACATTGATATGTTATATTTTTTCAAATGATGACAGCCTAGTGACCAAGACACATGATAACAACCCATTAAAAACTAATAGTCTAAAGCATGGTTTTAAAAAACTAGACTAGTCAAAGAACCAAAAAAGAGGCTGGTTCCCAATTTAACCCAATTCTTGACAAGTTTTTCTTGTTTTTTTTTTTTGTTTTACCTGTTTTCACGGTTTTGACCGGACCGATTCTCAATCTGGTTCAATTTTAAAACAGTGATCTAAAGGATAAACAAATATTGTATTAATGCTTTGTTTGTTTTGACATTAACATTTCATGGGATTTTTTTTTTTTAACATTTTCTAGAAAACTATCTTATTTTCTTATGTCTAGTAGCTATCTTAAAATGAGATGAAAAACAATTTATTGACTTCCCTTATTTAATTTCACATGAGATAGAATTGTTTTTCTTATTTAGCTTAGCATGAGATATAATTGTTTCCCATAAAATTTTAGTTTAAAACAATTTTATCTTATGTCTAGCTAAATAAGAGAAATTAAGAGATAGATAAATAGTTTTTATTTGACTTTTTTATTCTACCAAATATAAAAAAAAAATACAAAAAACTAATTCACATAAGATTTTTTATTGATACAAGAGGAGTATAAGAAAACAAACAAACCAATAAAATAAAAATACTGCCGAACAGCTGCTCCAAACTCAACCACTGTAGACTCCACTTTTTCTCATCCACGAGAGCCTCATCAAAATTAGAATCACACTGTTTCTCTCAGTAGCATTCTTCAACACCCCATACTCTTCCAAGTTCCCAAGAATCACACTATTCATAATCACATTTTTATTTATTTTTTTATTTATTTTTTTCCTATCATTTGCTGCGAATCCCCTTTCTCTCTAGTTAACCTCAACTGCTCATGTCATGTCCCAAGCGACAGTTGTGGTTTGGGGGGGTTTTAGGTGGGCAAAAGTAATTCAACCAGCATGCACAATGGTCGAGACTATTGGGCTTGCTTCATGGTAGGGTATGGTGGAGGGTGGTCAGTGATAGTTGTTGCCTTGTTGGAAACTGGTACAGATTGAGTGGGGTTTTATTTTATTTTGTCGACATTGTAAGTTCGAACTCTTTTCCCCTAACTCTCAAGCACTTGTGTATTAAAAAGTGCTAATTTAGTTGCAATGAATTTGATGATTGGGTGAGGTTGATAATTGTATTGTGACTGTTATGATGTGGTATGTGACTAATTAAAATTTGATTCGAGGGTTTTAATGAGGTTTGGATTGTTTGTAATGAGGCTTATGCTTGTTACTACACAAAAATGGATGTGGCATTGCTTGATTAGATGGTGTATACCATAAATTTTACACTATATTCTTATTAAATTCATACTCAAATAATAAATAGGGTTTACAAGTATTACTCCAAATTTATCTCAAATTAAATACTCTTGTTCATTCCTATTTTTGACATAGACATTTAAGTGTTTATAATTGTGAATGTATAAATTCATGTTAGATAATCATTTATATATATATATACATATGAGATTAAATTCTATAAGGATGGGGTGTAAAACCCATGTTTTACCCCATCTAATAAGTGATTGCCACGTCAGCATTTTACTTAAAATTCAATACATCTTACTACACCTAATAACATCTTGAAAGATTCTTAATTTGGTTGGATTTATATATGTGTATTAGAATTGATTGATTGTGATTGTATTTATTCTTAAAACATGGGTTTTACACCACATCCTTATAGAATTTAATCGCTCTCTCTTTCTCTCTCCCTCTCTATATATATATAATACAATTTAAGTGGTAAACAATCTTATTTAATTTATAATAAATATTAAGAGTTGTCAATTGACGTAAATGTCATTGGCACTAGCCAATTATGTTTAGCTGTTTACTTACTTATTTTATTGATTCGGTTCAACTAATTTGAAATATATGTCATTTTATAAGAGGAAGGTGAGGGATGAGGTATTTGGTTCAAAATCCACCGGATGCAAGTATTATTTACAAATAACAAAAAAGCAAAATCTCAATATGTTATGAACATGTACATTACATCTTAATGTACATCAAAATGAGTATCCTTTTCTTTAGCACTCCATAGGTTCTAACTATGATTGATTTCACGAGGAAGAAAGAAATAGAAAATGAAAGAGGAATAGGAAGAAAGAAACATTTTTTTTCTTTTAAGATATTTAATTGTTTGGAGGAAATCATAGCCAAAAAAAAAAAAGTCTTCATTGTGGGCTTTACAGCATTTAAAAAGTAAACAACCTAAACACAATTATTACCTCTAATCATTATTCAACTTCCTCTTACACTATGTTTGGATGAGCGGATTTTAGGGAGGATGAAAATATTTGAAGAGAAAATAGGAGAGAAAATGAGAAAGGGTGTTGTTTGGTAAGGAGAGAGGAAAGGAAAATTTTTGGTGGGGCCCAGGCATTTTCCACCCGGGCCCACCTAAAACTTGTCTCTCCAAAATGGAGAGAAAATAGCGTGGGAGGAATTTTATGGATAAATGACAAAATTGCCCACTGTGCTAATTTCGTCTCATTGTTTTTTTTTTTTCCTTTTTTTTTTCTTCTGCCTACTTTCCTGGGTGTTTGCTCCTTTTAAGGCATTATTATTTATTATTATTATTTTCACTTTCTAAGAACAATGCCTATTCTTTTTTTTTTTTTAAATTCTTTTTTCTTTTGATTTTCTGGGTTGTACGTAGTGTTCTGTTTTTTTTTTTTTTAATTAGACATGATTTTTTTCCCTAGACACAATTTTTATTGTTTAATAAATTTGGGTGATTGTTTTTTTTTTTTTAATTGCTTGTCATTTTTTTATTTTAATCGTGCATCATTTTTTACTAAGGGTATATGAGTAAATTTATATAAACTCACTTTTTCCATCCCTCCACTTTTTCACTCTCAACCAAACAAAAAGGAGGGAAATTAAAATCTTTTCTATCCTCCCACTTTTCTATCCTCCCACCATTTTCTATCCTCCCACTATTTTCTATCCTCCCACTTTTCCACCTCTCCAACCAAACACACCCTTAGTGTGCGTTTGGGTAAGAATGAAAAATTAAAATTATTTCACTATTCAGTTTATTTTTGCTACTATTTATAGGTCTCATTGCACTTTTTGACACTATTTATGGGTCTCATTATACTATTTTAACTAACTTTTACCTTTTTTCACAGTACTTTCAGTAATAATTTTTCAGTTTTAATAAAATAAGCGGTATTTAAACAAACCTTTAATCTAAGACGAAACAAAATGGTGAATCTAGAGGGAAAATGACTACCACAATTCAATTTTTTAATCCAACAAGTAAAAGGAAGATGCCAATTGTCCCTCCTCCTTTTCCTCGGACCCAAACACAATGTTAGGAAAATGTCCCCATCGGATTAAGAAAAAGAATAGATTAATATTGAGCATTGACATCAATTTTTCAAGAAAAAGAAAGTTAAGTTAAATAGTAAGTAACTCAATTTTTAAAAAAAATAAAAGTAACTCACAAAAAGAAATTAAATTAAATAACAAGTAACTCAGTTATTTAACTATACTTTTGTTCAATTGAATTATCTAGATTTCAAATTGATTCAATTTAGACATTTTTTCCAATTCTATTAAAAAAAATTGTCGATGAGTATATAATTAACTAATAAAAAAATTTTGAAAAAAAATTCTCACATAAAAAAAAACTATAAAATATTTATATTAATTTTATAGAGTTTTTTCATGTGAAAAACTATTTTCTTAATAGAAATTTTATAACGAAATTGATTTGAATTGAATAAATTTAATTTTTTTTAGAAAGAATAAATTTGATACTTAAGATGCATTTGGATACCACTTATCTTGCTAAAAATTGAAAACTGGAAAAAAAAAATATCCAGTTACTATTCACACTCACAAAACACGGTTCATTTGCCTTGATGCACAACGCAAGAGGCGCTGGTACAAAAAAAAAAGTGAAAAACGCAAAACATAGACAATGAATCCAAACATATACTTAAAACACTTAATTGAATAAAAATATAATTAAAAATTTGAAATTAAACATAAAAGGTGCAATTAAACCGACACACTAAAAAAAAAAAAATTAAATAAAAACCGACACACTAAACCCCATCCACAACTAGACTGAAATGCTCCAAACACCCAAACAAGGAATATCATCACCTTTTTTTCACGCCCCCACTTAACTCCCTCTTATATATCTCAAACTTTCTCTCTCTCACACCAAAGAGAAATGAAAACGGAACTGAGCAACACCATCGCATCTTAGCTCGGAATCCAGAGAGCCGTGAAACCCTAACCAAAACCAAAATCCAACACTGCACGCAAAAGAATCCCTCAACGATCGCTTCCTCATAGTCCACTAGGTATCTTCTTTGCTTCCTTCTCTATCTTTTCGTCTTCTATTATTTATTTATTTTTTTCAAAAAAAATGTTTATATAGTTTTTAACGTGTTTGGCTATTAGATCAAGGTTCTGTGTTTATTTTTCCGAGAAAAATCGACGATTTTCCCGAGAAAATTTGATTCGTTTTTGTTATAATGAATATGAATTTGTGTGCGGGCAGTTCAAACTATATGCTTCCTAGAAAGAGAGGTGTGGGAGGAGAGGTCGAAACGAAGCAAGAAGGAGAAGGAGTTGAAACGACGACGTCGCATCAGATCATTTCCACCGAGACGACCTTGACGAAGAAGCATTGCGCTGTTGCGGCGACCACCACCACCACCACCACCACAGAGAGGAACAACACTAAGGGAAACGACGACAACAACAACAACAACAACAAAGCGATCAGCGAAAGCGGCGACACATCGGCATCGGCTGCAGACGAACCTTCCATCATGGCTTTAGGCAATGGAGCTTCGACTGATATCGATGAGGATCTCCACAGTCGCCAGCTCGCGGTTTATGGACGCGAGACGATGCGGCGGCTATTTGCATCTAATGTTCTTGTTTCCGGGATGCAGGGCCTCGGCGCCGAGATTGGTATGTAAAAGTTAACGGATTATAGTTTAATCTCAATGTTTGAATTCAATGGTTGCTAGTGCTTTGTAGTGTTAGTATTAGGCTATGTTACGACACACAAATTACAATAGTAGTTGTGGTGTTGCATAGTCTTCATAGAAACTGGTATGTGCAAAATAACGGGTTTGAGACTTTGAGTTGAATCTCAATCTTTAAATTCATGGTTGCCATTAGATTTACTTAAACTATTAAGAAACTTGTTCTGGGATGCGGGGTCTCTGTGTCAAGATTGGTACGTAAAATTGACGGAGTTTAGTTTAATATCGATCTTTAAATTCATTGTCGCTGATGCTTTGTGTTAGTATTAGGCTATTTTACAATGACATAAAGTATATTTGATTGGCATGCAACGACAGTGATGGTTGTGATATTATGTGGTCATCATAAAAACGAAATTTGTTTTTTGGGAGGGATGCAGGGTCTTGGTGCTGAGATTGGCATGTAAAATTAACAAATTTTAGTTTAAAATCCATCTTTAAATATGCGGTAGCTGATATTTTTAGTAGTGTTCTATATATTTCAATGACATACAATGATACTAATTCCAAGAGCCTTGTAGCTCAATTGATGGGCATCTTCTTATGTTTTCAATGGATACATTCAGGGTTCAAATCCCTTTCCCTGAACTATCAAATTATCAAAATGGCATACAATGATAATAATGGTTGTGATATTGCACGTTTGCCATAAAAATGGGGTTTATGAATGTTGCAGCAAAGAACTTTGTTTTCCAGGATGCAGGGTCTCCGTGCTGAGATTGGTATGTAAAAGAATGGGGTTTAGTTTACTCTCAATCTTCAAGTTCACGGTTGAGGATGCTTATTAGTAGTGTTAGTTTTTGACCATGTTACAATGATGTAAAGTTGTAAACTATATAAACTATTATTTTTTTTGTTCAAAGTGTTCACCATCGTGAACATGATGTTCAATTTTTCAATAAAAGTCTTATTACCTATCAAAAAAAAGTAAACTATATATATTTAAATGAAAATAATAGTTATGATATTGCGTGGGCATTATAAAAATTGGGGTTTATGAATGTTGCAGCGAAGAACCTTGTTCTTGCTGGTGTGAAGTCTGTGACGTTGCATGATGATGGCGTTGTGGAGTTGTGGGATTTATCTGGAAATTTCATTTTTTCTGAGGATGACGTGGGGAAGAATCGTGCCCTTGCTTCTGTCCAGAAATTGCAAGAGTTGAATAACGCAGTGGTCATTTCTACTTTGACAAGTGAATTGACTAAGGAACAACTTTCGGATTTTCAGGTAATGCATTTGAGTTATTTAAACATTTGTTGGTTAAGGAAATTGCATATGAATGGGATGCTTAGCTTTCATTGCTAGTACCTGCTTGCTCACTCCCAAGTGCATGAGATCGTAGCAATATAATTCTCGGAGTACCGAGGCCGACCACAAGGAGCAGGGTATATTCAAAGACAATATAATTGAACAAAAATTTAGGTAAAGAAGAAAAATACTTTTGCTTGGTGATTGTTAACAAGAATAATAATAAAAACTGATTTAAATCAATAATGTAAATACCAGGGTTTCGGGGTGTTTTCCTATATCGATATGAAATTCTTTGTGATCTAAGAAATTATGTATTTCATAATTAATTGTTCTTATACAATTAAAAACTTATGATTTAGTTGAACTGAGACAATTCAAGAATGCATGATAACCTCGATTAATAATGCGGTTAGAAAAGTTTTCAGAAAAACCCATTCACTTTAAAACCTGATTTCTATTTGAAACTATTAGAAATTCATCTAAACAATAAGAAAAACATGATTGAACTTATTGAAAGCATCGAAGAACTAATACATCAAAAGAAATCTAATTGAACAATTAAATATGTCGTGAATAAAATTCTAGAAAGAATCACATTGAATATTCATACCGTATAGAAGAAACATAAACCCTAGCCCTAGCAAAGAGTTTAGGCTACCATTAGAGAAAGGGAAATACAAGTTTTCCTCTGTCCAAAAATTCCTTCTCACAGCCTCCCTTCAAAACCCTAATGTCTAAGTGTCCAAAGAAAAATATAACTTTTACTATTTTAATTTTCATCCAGGTTTATAGCAGTAACTTGTGAGTTAATTTCGGCCTTCAAAAATTGAGAATTTCGAAAAACTCAAAACTGGAAAGTTGTAGATATTTAAGTCACGGTTCCAATCCATCTGGCCTTGTGTCAATTGGATTTTTGAGGAGAGAGATACGCCCAAAATACTGATCAGTGCTCAAATCAGATTTTTCCTTTTCAGATTCTGCCTCTTTGATTTCTTTCCTTTTTTGAAGCTTCCAATTATGGTAGATGATCCAAGCACTTCCGCTGCACCTCCTTAGACACAAATTCCTGTAAACTTATCTTTCTCACATGATTTCCTAAAAGTAGAAAATTACACACAATAAATAGCATCTTATTCAAGAAATTATGTGAAGATAAATAATAGAGACTAATGCAAATCATGGCTTAATTATACAAATTAAGCATAGTAATAAGGAGATAATGCCCACATAAATATATAACAAGTACATATTTTAAGGCGTTATCAGTACCTATGTCTGGAACATTATAGAAAATGGTTAAGTGGTATGCATTGATGCAGTAAAGAAAATTAAGTTAAAATGTTAAGAAACAAGAAAATTATTATTAAAATTTTAGCATTGATTAATAAAAAAATCATGCCAAGAGAATTCACAACACATAATATGCTAACATTGCAGGGTATGAAACTTGGTAAGACATTTGATTTATTATGGTCATAGCTTATTTCTCTTAATATTGTTCCATCCTCAGAGAGGTTGGACCTAAGTGTGATGGCAAGTGCTCTCTGTTCAATTGATGTATTGTGGGTACCTAAAAGCCACGTTTCCTAGATCCTGCAGAAGCGAGAACATTGAGCACTGGGTACAAATTCTTTTATTGTTCCGTCCTCGGGTTGGTGCCTCTAAAAAATTAAAGCCATTCCTTACAGAATTATATGTGCATGTAGATGGATGGATGGTAGAAAGAGAGTTCAGCCAACATTGATAGGAATTAACCATTTTTTGACATATCCATCTTTCAGTCTTTGTTGTTTCATTTTTCAATATGTATTATTTGTAACATAAGTCAACATAAAGTGTCTTGAAAATAAGGTCAATGAATTCAAAGAGGATTATAAACAAATAGAGTTGGTGACTAAATAGGCACTACTAAACTTGACCCAGCCCTGGTGAGAAAAATAACTTATCTTGAACATCTCTTTCTAGTTATGAGATGCAAACAGCAAGGGCGGGAGAGTTCAAACCAATTACACAGACATCATATGTATGAAACTACTACCACTAAGCTGCAAGTGGTAATGCCTTCAACAACAACAACAAAGCTTTAGTCCCAAATTTTTAGGGTTGGTTATGGATCCTCAACAAATTAGTTAGGGTTGGGCACATGGATAAATAGATTTAAAATTCTCCAATAAATAACTTTCATTGAATAAATGTTTAGAATACATGAACCATAGGCCAAACAATTGACTAGAACTGGTCAGGTATTTCCTTGGTCCTTGTCCAAGGTGATGTCTAGTTGGGTTTTAAAGACTATAAGTTCAATGATTCTTGGAGTCAATTACGTTGGAAATGACAGACCACAGTTAAAGAGGGGGAAATGTGGACGCGTCAAGTAGTGTTTCAGCTCTTTCTAGATATTTATATCAGCCAGATAAATGTTCTAGCTTGTAAAATTTGCTTGTTATCTGTAGCATCTGAGATTATTCTTTCATCCGGACTCCTAGATGGACGTAGTAGCTGCATGTTTTTTTTTTCAACATGATTTGCACAAAAAGTAATTCGAATCTTAAGAGAGATGTATGTGCTTTGATTCTGACAAATACTATGCCTGTCTTTGGCCTTTGAATTTCTACAGGTGGTAGTTTTTACAGATATTGGCTTGGAGAAAGCAATTGAGTTTGATGATTACTGCCGTAATCATCAACCTCCAATTTCCTTTATAAAATCTGAAGTACGAGGCCTTTTCGGTAGCGTGTTTTGTGACTTTGGCCCTGAGTTTACGGTATTTGATGTGGATGGTGAGGATCCACATACAGGCATAATTGCGTCTATTAGCAATGACAACCCCGCTCTTGTATCCTGCGTTGATGATGAGAGGCTTGAGTTTCAGGATGGGGACCTGGTTGTGTTCTCTGAAGTCAATGGAATGACAGAACTAAACAATGGAAAGCCAAGGAAGGTTAAGAATGCAAGACCCTACTCATTTGCCATTGAGGAGGACACCACACAGTATGCTGCATATGTGAAAGGTGGCATTGTCACACAGGTGAAGCAACCTAAGGTGTTAAACTTTAAGCCGTTGCAAGAAGCACTAAGGGATCCTGGTGATTTCCTTCTAAGTGACTTCTCCAAGTTTGATCGTCCACCCCTCCTACACCTGGCATTTCAAGCGCTTGATAAATTTATATTGGAGTTTGGACGCTTTCCAGTTGCTGGATCAGAGGATGATGCTCAGAAGTTCATTTCTCTGGTCATTGGCATCAATGATACCTTATCAGATGGGAGGCTTGAGGCAATTGATCAAAACCTTCTTCGTCATTTTGCATCTGGTGCTAGGGCTGTGCTGAATCCCATGGCTGCAATGTTTGGTGGTATTGTTGGACAGGAAGTTGTGAAGGCTTGCTCTGGGAAGTTTCATCCTCTTTTCCAGGTCAGTCACATTAGTTGGGGATCGGTTCTGAGTGGATCTGGAAACTTTATAGATTGATAATTTGGTCTAGTTGAAGATTAGCTTTGTCTAGACTATGGATTGGGGTGCCCAACTGATTGAGTGAACTCCAGTGTTTTTTCTGCTGTCTTGAGTTTCCCATCAACTCAAATATTATGAAATTTTATCCAATGTTGTTGAAGTTCTGATATTTTATGTTTCTTTTTTGGCACAGTTTTTCTACTTCGACTCAGTTGAGTCCCTTCCCACGGAACCCTTGCATCCTAGTGATCTGAAACCCTTAAACAGTCGTTATGATGCACAAATTTCAGTGTTTGGATCCAAACTACAGAAGAACCTTGAGGATGCAAAAGTATTTATTGTGGGATCTGGTGCACTGGGGTGTGAGTTCTTGAAGAATTTAGCGCTGATGGGGGTTTCTTGTAATAAACAAGGGAAATTAACAATTACAGATGATGATGTTATTGAGAAAAGTAACCTCAGCAGGCAGTTTCTCTTCCGGGACTGGAACATTGGGCAGGCTAAGTCAACAGTCGCTGCTTCAGCTGCTGGTTTGATAAACCCTCGCCTCAACATTGAAGCACTGCAGAACCGCGCAGCCCCTGAGACAGAGAATGTATTTGATGACACATTCTGGGAAAACCTGAATGTTGTAATCAATGCTCTGGACAATGTGAATGCTAGGCTTTACATTGATCAGAGATGCTTATATTTCCAGAAGCCATTATTGGAATCAGGGACCCTAGGTACCAAGTGCAACACTCAGATGGTTATTCCTCACCTTACCGAAAATTATGGTGCCTCTCGAGATCCACCTGAAAAGCAAGCACCCATGTGCACAGTTCATTCATTCCCTCACAATATTGACCACTGCTTGACATGGGCTCGATCTGAGTTTGAGGGTTTACTTGAGAAGACACCAGCTGAAGTGAATGCTTATCTAGTCAACCCAAATGAATACACATCTGCAATGAAGAATGCTGGCGATGCTCAGGCCAGGGACAACTTGGAACGTGTTCTTGAATGCCTTGACAAGGAGAAATGTGAAGCATTCCAAGATTGCATAGAATGGGCTCGTCTGAAGTACTTATTTTATTTAATAATTACATTTATTTAGTTTACAATATAGGATCACATCTTTAACTCAGTGTCTAATGGCTTGTATTAATGGAACCAGGTTTGAAGATTACTTTGCCAACCGTGTGAAGCAGTTAACATACACTTTTCCCGAGGATGCTACAACCAGTAATGGGACACCATTCTGGTCTGCTCCCAAGCGCTTCCCTCGCCCACTGCAGTTCTCAGTTGATGATCTCAGTCACCTCTATTTTATTATGGCAGCATCAGTACTACGTGCAGAGACATTTGGCATCCCAATTCCTGATTGGGTCAAGTCCCCTAGCAAGATGGCTGATGCTGTTAACAAAGTGATAGTCCCTGATTTCCAGCCCAGGAAAGGTGTTAAAATTGAGACAGATGAAAAAGCTAACACCCTTTCTGCTTCATCAATTGATGACGCTGCTGTTATTGATGAGTTGATCATGAAGTTAGAAGAATGCCAGAATCAGTTGCCCCAAGGTTTCAAGATGAATCCAATTCAGTTTGAGAAGGTTAGTCTCCTGTTTTCTCTTCTTATTCTCTCATCTGTACTCTTTCCCTTTTCCCTCCTGGAGGTGTTTAGAATGCCGATTTGTAGTAAATCGTTTTGGACTTTACTATCATGTGTTACAATTCTTATATATATATATATATATAGTCATTTGTTACAGTTAGCTCTAAATAATTGATTTTTATGTTGTGGCTTTTTCACCTTCTTCTGGAGGTTCATTTCTATGGTGGGTTGGGTCATTTGTTTGGTTATGGATGAAAAGAGGTAGTTTTTACCTTTCAAATCTTCACAAACTTACGTCAAGGTCTTTTGAGTGTTCTCTAAAATTGTATCCGTGAGTGGCCTATGAGAAGATTGTGCACCAAGCAAGGTGCTGGTTCACATGATGATAGGGACCTTTTGCCAAACCATTTTTAAAGATCTCCAAAATCAGGAAATGGACTTCTTTTACATTCTTCAACATTGTTCATAAATAGGTTGCTATGTTTAGACTTGTTCATCCCACACTAGTGTCGCTTCTGAAATTGTACGACACTGACACCATGGTTATTCTTATAGAATTCACTCCATACATGAGACAATCTCATTTCAGTTTGTGTTTCATTTGGAATTTCGAATACAGAATTCTGTTAATTGGTGTTAAGTTAGATTCTATGTTAGAATCATGCATCTACCATTTTTATTTTTATAACTATTGGCCTGTAGGGGAGAGAGAAGTTTTTAGTGCACTTAAACATATTTTCTAGATGGCCGACCATGACTAGTCTATTAAGGATCCATAGCCGATCCCAAATTTTTGGGACTAAGACTTTTTTTTTTAACATATTTTCTTTATGCCCAGGATGATGACACAAACTATCATATGGACCTAATAGCTGGACTTGCGAACATGAGGGCAAGGAATTATGGTATCCCTGAAGTTGATAAGCTTAAGGCCAAGTTCATTGCAGGGAGGATCATCCCGGCAATTGCAACTGCCACTGCCATGGCGACAGGTCTTGTCTGCTTGGAGCTGTACAAGGTTATAGATGGAGGGCATAAATTAGAGGATTACCGAAACACCTTTGCGAACCTAGCACTCCCTCTTTTCTCAATAGCTGAGCCAGTTCCTCCTAAATTGATTGAGCACAAAGACTTGAGCTGGACTGTGTGGGACAGATGGATTTTGAAGGACAATCCAACATTGAGGGAGCTTCTTCAATGGCTGAAAGACAAGGACTTGAATGCTTACAGCATCTCTTATGGGAGTTGCCTACTTTATAATAGCATCTTCCCAAAGCATCGAGAGCGCATGGATAAGAAGTTAGTGGACTTGGCTAGGGAAGTGGCCAAGGCAGATCTACCTCCATATCGACGTCACCTTGATGTGGTAGTGGCTTGTGAGGATGACGATGACAATGATATCGATATCCCTCAGGTTTCGGTTTACTTCAGGTAGGCATTTTGACAGTCAAAAAAAGAAAAGAAAAGAGAATGCTGTCTTAGGATGGGACCCTATCTTAATTAGAACTCCAGTTTAACGCATGGGATGTATGTTATAGTAACTCTTCTCCATATATACCAATGGTGTTAAGTAACGATTATTGTTCAATACCAATATTACCAATATTGGCGTTGCTTTGCTTTTTAGGTTGAGCTATGGTTTTGTGGTTGATTCCTTGTGTCATTAATCTAACTGGAAAGATTGATTTTCGAGAGGAAGGTAGACCAGAAAACGAGTTTGAGTAATAGTTTTCTAGATGCATTAGTGGGACATTCTTTCTAATTGAATAGCAAAGTCTTGTGGTTAGGTGTCTGGATTGTTACAGTTAAATAGACGCCATGTACTGGGCCACTGGCATGGCAATCGATCTAGAAAAACAAGGGCAGGAAAAAACAACATAAAGAAAAAACTAATTGCAAATTTGATCTGGGATCTCATTCAAATTAGTGACTTTCATGAGATAGAAAAATAATTGCAATTTCTCTCTGATATCTAAATCAAATTGGCGAGTTTCATGAGATGCATGGTGCTTTCAAAGAATAATGGGATGGACTAGTCATGGCCTCATGGGATTGCAAGTGATACTTTCTGCTCTGGAGATCATGTTTTATGCCAATTAGGGATTGACCTGGGGAATTTAATTTCTTAATTATTGTTAGAATCGTGGTTAAATGATTAAATTTATCATTTTCTAATAGTTTTAATTTTTGGGATAATTAGTAATTTAACAAGGTATTAAAGCATTTAAAATGCTAAATTTTCCACTTGTTGAGTTTCACTTATTAAGAGAGTTTGGGCCCACACGTAAAGGAGAATGTTAGAATTGTAGTGAGTGTTAGAATTGTGGTTAAATAATAATTATAACATTTTTATGTGAATGTGATTCCTGTTTTTACTTCTTTATCTTGTTCTTGACTATGTTTAGCCGCTTGGTACGAATCCTCTCAAGACTGCCTTATCCAATTACTTATTAGCATCAAGCATTTGGGGCAGAATACTTGCCCCATTTCTGGATTTATTTTTTGCTCAGAAAACATTTGTACTAGAGCTCATGCTTGAAATGTGATCCCATTTAAGCTGCGATAATGACCGTTTTCTCTTCTTTAATCATTTCATATTCCATAAATATTGCACTATGATAACAATGAACCAAATAGGGACAATGGTTGAAATTTTGAATGATAATAAAAGATACATAGGGGTTCGTGGCACTCAACTTATTGGTCGCTTCGCCAGCGAATCTCGCAATGCAGGCAAGTTAAATCAGTGGGTTCCTGAATTAAGTTCTTGCTATTGGAACCAATGGAAATTCATGTGCAAGTAATGCAAAGTGGGAGCAATGTTAGTTGACTTCCAAGTATTAAGACAATGACTTAGGAGTTGGGACAATTAAGTAAAAACATAATAGTGATAGCAAATGCTATGTAATGTAACTCTCGGAACATGGTATAATATTAATATGTCAGTTAACCAATATTCTTTTTTTGCTGTATTGGCTTAAATAATCTTATACAATTACAATTATACAGACCGGATTAAAAAAAAAAGACTTTCGTGGCTTCCCCTTAGCTATGGTTCGTCCAGGTTGAAATTCTCACTATTGTATTTCGTTTCCATTCTAAGACCATCTCATTTCCAATCTGTCCCTAAATCTTTATCCCATATTTATTTTCCCCTTCTTCCACCATTTCTCTTGCTTCCATGAATATTTCTTTGCTCAGTCGCCTACCCACCAACCTGAGTCCCGCATCAAGATGACAACCTCCCCTTATCTCCTTCCATCTTTGGAACCAAGCAAGAGAAGAGATATAAGGTGCCACAAAGAGGAATTCCAGGGCTATTCTTGCTTCTGTAAAATGAAGTGGAAAATTCATTTCCAAAGATTCTAACAAGGCTTGATAATGCGCCAAATATCCCTCAAAGAACGACCCAAAATCTGAGCAATTTTTCAGTTTTTCACAAGCGTCTCCATCACCAAAGGTTATAATACCTTTGTGAATAGTACTACAATTGGTAGAATTAGCTATCGATTCCTTAGCCACCCTTAGAAAATCCATGACAAGGCTTCTACTTCTCCCCCTCCCAATGTGTGGAAGCCCAACCATGCAATTAAAGGCCAACCATTCTCTCCTTCCACCCCTTTTCTTCTTTAGTTCACTTACTAAATCATCAATTCCCACCTCTTCCACTTTCAACTTTAGGCCGAAAGCCCTTGCTTGATCATAGAGTCGCCCTTTCGTCTCCTCAGACCTCCACAATGCAGCACCATTACAATCCTCCTCTTTCCATCTCATTGATGTCAATTTTAATGTTTTGTGTTGGTGTGCAATGGCCTTAATCATTGGAGGCCATTGAACACCTTCTCCCATGTCAAAGTCCACTGTGTGTATTGTCTCTGCATCATCTGGAATAGCTTCAAAAATCGCAGAGTTTGCAGCAAAGTGAGCAAACTTCCCATCAGGTAAGGCTTGGTAGAGTGCCTGAAATGCAGCCTCGAAGTTCTTCAAGGACTCTTGTTTCAAATTCTCACCTTGATTAATCTCACTGTCTTGAGATAAATTGAAAGCAAGGCGCTCCAATGTTTTGCCAACTGGGCTACCTTTCTCACTGATGCGTCTCAATATAACTTGCCCAAGCTCTCTTTGATCCTTCTCCAAGGCTTCCCCATAAGCCTTAAGTAGATGAAAAAGGTCCAATTGTTTATCTATTTCCATGTCTTCTCCTAGCAATGATAGAGATGATTGAACAGACACTACATCTGTTAATACTGATTCAGAATTCATGGAATGGCTAGGACTGAAACTACCTTCTCCTTCACTAGGCAAGGGTTGCAAAGGGAAAATTCCTCCATTAAAATAAGGGTCTTGTCCAGGGAACAAAATTCCCACTTCTGTGGGGAAAATGTCTTCCAAACCTCCATACACGCTCTCTATCTCATCATTCAAAAAGATTTGCTGGGAAACATCATAAATGGGACATGGGATTGAAGAAAATTCAAATTCCTCAGTTGTGGTGACAAAGTCATCACTTGGGAACCTGGGTGGTGAAAATTGGAGTGAAGGAAGCTCCGAATTGTCCTCTGTTGTGGTGAAGAGTGTAGGGAACTGATCAAAGTCACAGAAATCAACAAGAGCATCCATGTTGAAGTCATGGTGTTCAATCTGGTCAAAGATTGAATCCATGGTTAGCTCAGGCTGAAACATCTTTTTGATGATTTCTACAGGCTAATTAAGGAAACTTTGTGTTGGGAGTAGTTTAGTTTTATGGCAAGCCTAAACATATAAATGTATATATATAGAAGTTGAACAATGTATAGACTATAGATAGGTTAATATAAAATAATTGGTGAAAACAGAATATAAAAAGGTACCAAATGGTCCTAACCCCAATACTTTTCTTTTTAAATAATTTATAACCAATCACTCTCACCCGTGCACAGAATTTAATTCCAGCAAGGTTCCCATCTGATCTCTAATTCTTTTCTTGGCAGCTTCTTGGTTGGAGCTGGCTTATGCATCATGCATACAATATTTTCAGCCATATCTTATTTAAGAGATTCATTGAATAAATTAAACTTTCATGTCATTTCTTTGTAATTACCTTTCATTCCCTAAGAAATTTAACATTAAATGCATATATTAAAAATTTATGATTTTTATTTTAAAAAATGATAAATTACCATGGTAATTAACGTGATTGGTACTTTATCAATAATATTATTATAAATAACTTTAGTAATTTTTTTTATATGTTACATTTTTTAAAAGATGTTATATTAATTTGTAAAATCTATACATAGAAATTTATAATATCCTTAATATTATTTTTTAAAAAAATGATATGTCTATCAATTTGGTCTTCTACGTGACAAAAGTTTTCAACGGTAGAAAAAGACTAACCCCTCGTGACCCGTTAATTCAATTGCACTTAGCTGTATAAATATTATTTAAAAAATAAAAATAATTCAAACAAAATTGACTTCTAGTTAGCTGGTTTTGTGGTCAAAAGTAATATTTTCTATTTAGAAAGGGACAAACATAAAGACTTCATAAACTTTCATGAAACTTCGTTGTTAAGATTGGTGTGATGGTCATAATACACGCAGATTAGTTTTCGAATTTTCTAATTTTCTTATTGATGAAAAGTTAAACTTAGCACAAACTTGGGAGAATACCTTTTTGATTATATAGTCCCCAAAATTTTAATAATTAATACATGTATTAGAAATTTGGCCCCAAAAAATGGAGCTCCCCCCCAAAAAAAGCTGTCCCCTAGACCCCAATTTAGAGATACGTGGTAATCTGTATTGCCTATGGAGCCAAATAGTCAATAAAGTAGAAAATTTAGTAATTCATATTAACAAAAGTTGCTAAGAATTTCATTATTGAGGTGATAATTAAATTTTACTCCATGAAAAATGATCGTTCAGTATAACTTTGATAGAAAATATTAACTTTGTAAATATATCAGTACCATAATTTGCCTTCCAAAATAAAAATTGATGGTTTTACTTCACTGATAAAAAACTCCGTTTCGTTGAGTTGTAAACATTAGTTGCTTATGAAAATTATTAAAACAAAACTATACATGTACTTAATCAAATTGGTATTTGCATTTAAGGACATCTACGGAAATATCACCAGCTAACCAATTTATCTTTTTGAGAGATAGGACGTTTCCATTAAAAACATTAAATAGTGTTAATCGAGTTACAAGTATTTTGATGAGGTATTGTCGCTTAAATTAATAGCCTCATCCATCATTTTTATGTATATTAAAATCTATATATAATACTTAATACTTATTTTGTTGTATAATATTTATATGTTTGCCCACAATATTGTTAAATACTTTGAAACTTGATTTTTTTTTTAATTCATAATTTATTTTAAAAAATTGTATAACATTGTAAGATTATAATATATTATAATATTTACCGTTAAAAGCAGATTTTATTTTTCAAACTGATTAAATGATTTTGAAATCTACAAATAAGAATTCAAAATATAAAATACTTTTATATCCTAAAATTACATAAATTTAAGCAACCTACCAAACACTTTCTCAATCACTCTATTCTCACGACCAAATATTGAGACCTTGATCATAAACATCCAATTAATTATCTCAATGGAATTAAGGAAATCATTTATAAGTATCAACATAAAGAGAATGTTATTAAACAAAGAGAAATTTGCTAAAAATACATTCATTTATGAAAATTCAATTGACTTTAGTTGGACTTTTGTATCCTTTAAAAAAAGCGAAAAAATACTTTTAAGTCACCATGGATTTTTGTTTTTACCACTATGGCTATATACAAAGAAACCAACAAATTATGAATTCTAACACAAAAAAGAAAAAGAAAAAAAGAAAGCTAACTTCATAAATAATCAATTAAAATGTTTCTTTTTCTTTTTCTTTAGTTCTAAAATAAAATACATTTATAACTTTCCCAAACCAAAATCTCAAACACCCAAAGACTCCAAGCGAATCATAACCTTCACAATATCTATAATGTCTGACTTCAACATCAAAACCGTAAGCTACTGTCATTGAATAAAAAACGCAAGCCCCCTTCCTTGGTCATAGTCTACTCATATGGGTTACAATCAAATGATACTGCAACGTTGAAGTTATGTAGGTGTCATTGAAAAGTTGAAGTTAAACGACATCATTTTTTTCTAAGTGTATTTGAGATAGGATGATATGAAAGGCTATGGACATGTGTATATAAAGGAGTAAAAGTGAAAATGATGAATGGAAATGCAAAGAGTTTTTTGTGTGTATGAGAGATGGAATGTCTTGAAACATTGAACCAAATGAAATAAATAGTAGGCTTAAAACATTGAATACAAAATGTAACAAAAATTAGTCTTGAAACATTGAACCAAAAGAAATAAAGAGTCTCCACTTTTAAATTTGTTCTTATCTCTAATATGGCTTAAGGGTACGTATCTCAATTCTCTTTATAGAGCACGCCATATGGCAGAATCTCATGTTCTCTCGCATGAGAGATCTGCTTTTATATATATATATTGATATTGATTAGTTGTTTGAGAACTATAACAAAATATTAATAAGTCTAGGGACACAGTAAATTTTACAATATTATTCATAATTTTTAAAATTATAGGTTGTGATTAGTGTACAATAAACCTAATGTCCATGATAATAGCAATAAAAATAATATTGTATTAATCATAAATTGTTATTTATCACTTCAATAAGTTGTGAAAAAAAAAAGTTGTCAAATTTGTTGCGTAGCTGTAGGTACATATATATGCTTGAACATATACGCTTAATAGTAGATAGATAAAATATAGAGATTGAAAGCAAAGAGTTTGACGTACGCAACTTCATGCTAAAACTTTGTCTTATTTATTGTCCATGTAATGCAAAAGTATTACTTTTTACTTATTTGGATAAGGACTGCCAACTTATCTAAATCTTTAGATTTTGCACGCAAGATATATTTGTATTAGTATTAAATCCTTTCCATTGTTAATTAATTAACTTTTTTTTTTTTAAACTTCCTCAAAAAAAAAAAAAACTTTTTTTTTAAAGGACCACAATGTATATTAATATTAAATCCTCTCCATTGTTATGTTCCAATAACAACGAGAGAGTTTACTCAAAAAAAAAAAAAAAAAAAAAAAACAACGATGACAACAACAACAAGAAGACAGCAATCGATTACTTGTATGGTGTTAGATTATTAGATTATTAATAATATATTATTATATATGTTGTATCATTAATATATTATATCCGTTGTAAATTTATTGATTACAATTTGTTATATATAATATATATCTTGACAATCTTTCCTATTCCGAGCTACATGACTCATTTTTTTGCCAACTTTTTGTGAAACACGTAAAGAGCTAACTGATAAAAGAAATAGAATAAGAAAAATCTATAACCCTGCATATGTGAAAGGGTTGTGATGTAAAGTTTGTGTGTCTTTTGATTAACCAGTGGGAAAATAGCTAAGACATGTAGGTCTCTTCCAGTTGATGATTTTTTTTTTTTTTTGATTAACCAGATAATGAAAAAATTAGCCTTCTAACAACTGTCACAAATGATATGATGATATATATTTCTGTGTCATCAATTTGCAACGTGATACCATTTCATGATGTCTAATTAAACTTTGGTATATATTGTACTCAATTCCTTTTCAGATATACCTATTAATTCATAAACTCGAAAAGTCAAATTAACAACAGACAACTGGGGGCAAAAACATAGAAAGATTTGATATAGTTTTCCTTTATATTGTTAGATGGTCTCTGCAGGTTGATGCATGATCAATGCATTTGAATTAAACAGTAATGAATAAAACAAACGGTGCTTATTTCTTATTCTTTATCACCTCACGGATCTTAAAAAAAATAAACAAACCAGTGCTTTTAAAGCTTCTCATGTGGAAATTTAAATAGATCTATTTCGTTGTTGGAATTAAATAATATAAATCTAAAGACGTATAAATGAAAAAACACTCTATATACTATTACATCGAAGAGGACCAAAAAGTAAAATTTTAATTGTGAAATAAATTTTTCTCAATTTTCCAATTCCAATGAAATGAAAAAGATCCATTTTCTATGAGGTGTCAGTGTCACACTTCAAATTATATTATTACAAATATCGTTGGTCCTATATTCAAACTTCCCATCCAAAAGGTTGGAATATATATTGAAATTTGGATTTGATAGCATGCTATTAGAAGCAAGGGAGCCAATACCGTACCGGAGGTTATACCGGTTTGGCCAGCGGTACAATATATTTCGGATACTGGTCAATACCGGTGTACCGTTTCAGGTTTACTGCTATATTTTATATTTATAAATATATATATATATATATGTGTGTGTGTGTGTGTGTGTGTGTGTGTGTGTTATAATAAATATAAAAGTTTACCATAAAACATTTCCTCAATTCAGAACTAATTATTCATGGTTTTAGACTTTAGTATCAATTAAAAGGGGGGGAAAAAAAAAACACAATATAAAAAATAGAAAGCTTAAAAGTTGCCATTGCATACTAAGAAATCAAATAATACTAATAAGTTAATCCAAATATGATGTCGCGAAAGTCTAAAGAAAAGCACACACGATACTCTCTTGATGGAACAGAAACTAAACCATTAGTTTCTAGTAGTAAACCTCGAATCCACGAGGGGTTTCTCTGAATCCACGAGGGGACTGGAATCCACCAGAAGAAAATTTGATAAAACGTCTGTGTTTATTGATAATAGTCTATCTTGCCTCCAACGGCTACAAAACCTATAAATACTGAGAAAAAACGTTTAAAACCCTAATTCGCACTAATTAAGCGATTAGGTGACAAAATTATCGAATTTTATCAAAAATGGCAAAATTGAGTTAAATGTAGAATCATAAACTACTGATCTTAAGGGTCGTCCCAAAATAGACGGGACCTTATTCTGACTTTTAAACTAAAAGTTATTAAGGAAAAACAAATGTTACTATAAATAGCAAAAACACTGTTTTCGGTGCCTTAATGAAACAATTTGCTTAAATTTTGGCGACATTCATGATAACATGAGTCTGGATCAGAACGCCGTTTCCCTTCAACCTACCAAATTTCATGCAATTTCGACACCGTTACCCCTGATGGCCCTTACTGGCACCCCTCTTTGATCTTACGTTGTGACTTCCTGCACCCCTGTTGCTCCAGGAAGGCATGTGCTGTCTGTTCTACATCAAAATAAGTTACCATTCTGCTCTAACAAAAATTCAAAAATTACAAAACTTAAAAAAATAAAAAATAAACTTTTTCCTATACCGGCCGGTACGCCCGGTACCGGTCAGTATTGCCCGAAATTGGCCGGTATAGCCGGTATTTAAATTGGTATGAAACGTTGATATTTCGATACTGGTATAGTACATACTGGCCGGTACGGCTGGTACCGGTACGGTATTGACTACCTTGATTAGAAGACAAAATTTCAACAACATAATTAAATTTTTATTAAGTTGCGTCGACCTTTCATTCAATGAACTTGTTCTTTACTCTTTTGATATTATTAATTGTTCTTAAGATAATCCTACCTAACAAACTATATTGAGTATTGACTTGTCATGATGGATCACAATTTTAACCTAAAATTTATAATCAAGAACAAGATGGTCATTCTCATACTAAACAATGTGTGTTAATACAAAGTTCGGTTTGTACCATAATGTTTCATCGATAAATGAGAAATATAAAATGCCAAACTTTGAATGAACATGTCAAGATAATCGTTGTGTTTGAAACAGTAACGCTACATACCCAATAAATTTCATTATTTTTTTGAAATTTTATTTAAGGGACAAATTATGATTGTTGCAACATTTCTTTCTCATTAATTCACCTTGTACAAGTTTATTGTACGCTAATGATCATAACATGCTACTAAAAAATCACGAAACAGAAATGGTAAAATTTATTGCACTTATTATATTCATCATGTTTGAAAACATTTGCATGAAAGCAAAATTATTTCTCAATAAATTTTTTAACTTCTGAAGACACATAAACCATGTTGATATCTAGAACAAGATAACACTGATATGACAATGGTATTAATGAGTTGGAATTCATTTCCACATCAAATATAAAACAGACATTGCCACATTGGGATGGAAATTTGACTGTATCCTTTCCTTTATGCTTCAAGAAAAGGTTCCGAGGAAGAATTTAGAGTCATAACATTTAAGTCTAATATACAATTATAAGACTGGAGCAAAGAAAAGATTGTCTTCCCTTAGCTATGGGTTGTCCAAGTTGAAACTCTCACTATTGTATTTCCTTTCCATTCTAAGACCATCTCATTTCCAATCTGTCCCTCAATCCTTACCCCATATTTATCTTCCCCTTCTTCCACCATTTCTCTTGCTTCCATGAATATATCTTTGCTCAGTCGCCTACCCACCAACCCTAGCCCCGCCTCAAGATGACAACCTTCCCTTATCTCCTCAAATCTTTGGAACCAAGCAAGAGAAGAGATATAAGGTGCTACAAAGAGGCATTCCAGGGCTACTCTTGCATCTGTATAATTAAATGGAAAATTCATTTCCAAAGATTCTAACAAGGCTTGGTAACGCACCAAATTCCCCTCAAAGAATGACTCAAAATCTGAGCAATTTTTCAGTTTTTCACAAGCGTCTCCATCACCAAAGGCTATAATACCCTTGTGAATAGTACTACAATTGGCAGAATTAGCTATCAATTCCTTAGCCACCCTTAGAAACTCCGTGACAAGGCTTCTATTTCTCACCCTCCCCATGTGTGGAAGCCCAACCATGCAATTGAAGACCAACCATTCTCTCCTTCCACCCCTTTTTGTCTTTAGTTCACTTACTAAATCATCAATTCCCATCTCTTCCACCTTTAACTTTAGGCCAAAAGCTCTTGCTTGATCATAGAGTCGCCTTTTCGTCTCCTCAAACTTCCACAATGAAGCACCATTACAATCCTCCTCTTCCCATTTCATTGATGTTAATTTTAATGTTTTGTCTTGGTGTGCAATGGCCTCCATCATTGGAGGCCATTGAACACCTTCTCCCATGTCAAAGTCCACTATGTGTATTGTCTCTACATCATTTGGAATAGCTTCAAGAATCGCAGAGTTAGCTGCAAAGTGAGCAAACTTCCCATCAGGTAAGGCTTGGTAGAGTGCTTGAAATGCGGCCTTGAAGTTCTTCAAGGACTCTTGTTTCTAATTCTCACCTTGATTAATCTCACTTTCTTGAGATAAATAGAAAGCAAGGCACTCCAATGTTTTGCCAACTAGGCCACCTTTCTCACTGATGCGTCTCAAAATAATTTGCCCAAGCTCCCCTTGATCCTTCTCCAAGGCTTCCCCATAAGCCTTAAGTAGATGAAAAAGGCTCAATTGGTTATCTATTTCCATGTCTTCTCCTGGCAATTTTAGAGATGATTGAACAGACACTACATCTGTTAATAATGATTCAGATATCATGGACTAGCTAGGACTCAAACTATCTTCTCCACGGGACATTTGTTGCAAAGGAAAAAAAGGGTCTTGTCCAGCGTACCAGGCTCCCACATTTGTGGGGTTTGATAAACTTTCTTCACTATCTCCACAAGTACCCTCTATCTTGTCATCCCAAATAAAATCCAGTCCCATTGACCTCTCTAATTCCTTAAAGAAATCTGAATTGGTTGACATGATTTGCTGGGAATCATTAGAAATGGCATGTGACACAGAGTCAGCCGGGTACATGGTTGAAGGATATGGGATTGAAGAAAGTAAAGAATTAGATTCCTCAGTTGTGGTGACAAATTTATCACTCGGGAACCTGGGTGGTGAAAATTGGAGTGAAAATAGCCCCGGATAGTCATCTGTTGCGGTGAAGAATGTAGAGATCTGATCAGAGTCATAGAAATCTACAAGGCAATCCATGTTGAAGTCATGGTGTTCAACCTGGTCAAAAGTTGAATTCATGATTAGCTTAGGTTGCAACATCTTTTTGATGATTTCAACAGGCCAAAAAGGAAACTTTGTGTTGGGAGTAGTTTAGTTTCACTACAAAAAAAAAGGTCTTGTAGCCACGTTTTTAAAACGCGGCTATAGGTCAAAAAAACGTGGCTATAGGACGATTTGGCCTGTAGCCGCATTTTTTTAGGCCGCATTTTCAAATGTGGCTTAAACCCCGTGACTATAGGCTTGAGGGGGTCTATGGTCGCACTTTTCAAACGTGGCCTAAAACCAGGACCAATGGCCACATTTAAAATGTGGCTATAGGATCGGACCAATGACCGCGTTTAAAACGTGGCTAGAGGGTCAGACCAATGGCCACATTTTAAATGCGGCTATAGTTATGGCCTATAGCCCCATTTTAAATGCGGCTAAAACCTGTCTTTAAAGCTGTGAACAAGGGTCCTATAGCTACGTTTAAAACGCGGCTATAGGTCCTGGTCTTAGGCCACATTTTAAATGCGGCCTAAAACCAGGACCTATGGCCGCCTTTAAAACGTGGCTATAGGTCCCTAGTTGACAGCTTCGAAGACACGTTTTAGCCGCGTTTGAGCTGTGAACAAGGGTCCTATAGCTACGTTTAAAACACGGCTATAGGTCCTGGTCTTAGGCCACATTTTAAATGCGGCCTAAAACCAGGACCTATGGCCGCCTTTAAAACGTGGCTATAGGTCCCTAGTTGACAGCTTCGAAGACACGTTTTAGCTGCGTTTCAAACGCGGCTATAGGCCATAACTATAGCCATGTTTTTTAAATGTGGCTATATCTGTCACCTATAGTCGCGTTTAAAACGCGACTATAACCCCCTAGTTTTTTTTTGAATTTGTCTGTAGCTGCGTTTGAAAAACGCGGCTATAGTTTTTTTTGTTTTTGTTTGTTTGTTTGTTTGTTTTTTTTTTTTCTAGGCCAGATGGCAAACGCATTTACAAATGTTGCTATAAGTTTTACAAATGCTACTATAAAAAACCTGTCACACACACAATTCCAGCTTGTTATTCCTTTGAAATTCCGGCTCATTGCATGTAACAAAATAAGAAGCCGGAATTTCAAAGGAATATTAAGCTGGAATTTTCTCAAACCTATCACAATGTCAATCAATCTTTAAGGAATACGGGAAAATTATCAATCTTTAAGGAATATGCAGTCCAATACAGCAACAAAATGGAATAAAGTTTAGGGTCCATTTGACACAAAAAAGATGCAGCAAACATCACACTTATGGTTATACCCTTG
>CM064914.1:37593591-37671893 GCA_032727855.1 Quercus ilex subsp. ballota
CATATGAAGTTCTTGGTGGTAGGAATAGACTATTTCACCAAATGGGTGGAAGCAGAACCCTTAGCGAATATCACGCAGCAGAATGTAAAAAACTTCATCTAGAAGAACATCTTGTGCAGGTTTGGGGTGCCCAGAGTGT
Source organism: Quercus ilex subsp. ballota (assembly GCA_032727855.1). Taxonomy (NCBI): domain Eukaryota; kingdom Viridiplantae; phylum Streptophyta; class Magnoliopsida; order Fagales; family Fagaceae; genus Quercus; species Quercus ilex. The sequence continues at coordinate 37,593,731 of CM064914.1, forward strand.
TAGTGTCCGATAACAGACGACAATTTGACAATGCACTTTTTAAGGATTTTTGTAAATACTTTGGAATTCAAAATCATTGTTCCTCACTCACCCACCTATAGGCAAACGGTCAAGTTGAAGTTGCAAACCGATCCTTATTGAAAATCATCAAGACTCGGCTTGAGGGGGCAAAGGGAGTATGGTCTGAGGAGCTACCAAGCGTTTTATGGGCATACAGAACAATGGTGAGAACCTCTATAGGGAAAACTCCTTTCAAGCTAGCCTATGGGAGCGAGGCAGTTATACCTGTGGAAATGCACATGACCAACCACAGGGTGACGATGTATCAAGATAAAGATAACGAGGAACAACTCCGTGTGAACCTCGATCTGATAGATGAGGTAAGGACAGACACAGAATAAAGGATGGCGAGGTACAAGAACGTCATGGCTAGACAGCACAATGCAATGGTGAAACCAAGACGATTCAACATAGGAGATCTCGTCCTGAAAAGAGTTTTGTTAGCAAACAAGAACCTGGCTCATGGGAAATTAGGACCTAATTGGGAGGGACCCTACAGAGTTATTAACTGGAAGAGATAAGGATCCTACTACTTGGAGGCCCTGAACGGGAGGAAATTGGAACATTCTTGGAATGTTGAACACCTGAGGAGGTATTACTAGTAGAGTGCCAACTTGGATAAGCGTTATCCTGGACGAGCCTGTTTATCACTATAAGGAGCTTGTTTATAGGGGTGTGCATGGGTCGGGTTGGGTCGAGTTAAAGGGATTTTTTAACCCAACCCACCATGGTGGGTCAAAAAAATTCGACCCAACCCACCACATAAGTCCAACCCAACCCAACCCATATGGGTCGGGTTGGGTTAGGTTGAACCTATGGGTTTGACAAATTTTTTATTATTATTATTATTAAATTGAGTAGAAAAAATTATAAATATTAATATATTAAAAAAACCTAAAGATTAGTATCAATGTAACTCCTTAAAGGCAAACAACACTAACGAATAAACAACAATAATAATTTATTAGGATTTGTGTGAACTAGTTGGCTTTTATATAGGATAGGAAGAACTGGTTATTTAAAAAAAAATTATTAATTATATAATATATTATATATATATATATATATATTAAATTAGTATTAGTAGGAGGAACTGAGGAAGTGCTGCTCTACGACTGGTTTTTTTTTAAAAATTATTAAATATATAATATATACTTAAATATATATAAGTGCCCTACAGCTGATTTAAAAAAAAATGATTAAATATATAATATATTTTAAATATATATTAAATATGGGTGGGTCGGGTCGGGTTTGGCGGGTTTGTAATTTTATGACCCAAACCCAACCCGACCCATTATAAATTTTTTTTTTGTAACCCAACCCAACCCAACCCACCAAGCCTTAAAAACCGACCCAACCCGGCGGGTCGGGTCGGGTTTGGCGGGTTAGTGGGTTTTCTGCACACCCCTACTTGTTTATTTACATATCTTTAGTATTATTTTATAACATTATTCTATTGTTATTATGATGTGGTTATGGACGAAGTTATGGATTTGCCTGTATTTGTTTAACTCCTTAGAATGCACTAGCTCATGAGCATGTGCCTCGTATGTGAACAATATTTATGCTATGTACATAATGTTGTGTAAATTCCTAATTTCCATACTACTTTGTTCAAATCAACCCATAGGAAGGCCGAAAAGCCCAATACGAGAAAATTCTCTGGACGCAGAGATGTGGCGTCAATAAGCTTTCCCAAGGGCAAAGCATAGCATGCTCGTCCATGTAAAGAACGAGGTAAAACCATAGCTTCCCTGAGCAACTCAGAATGTCAGTTCGTATAACGGATGAGGTAAAGCGTAATACATGTCCAACCCATGGACGAGTAAATGCATAAACAAATTAACTTGTTGATTAAGACGCTTACTAAAACAGTCCAACCTATGGACGAGTGAAAAGTTGAGTCTTATCTTCATTAAAGGTGAAAACCAGCTAAGTTTAAGGACGAGTAATGTTGATAATCACCATCTCACAAAGATGAGTTATACTTAACGAAATTCAAAGTATGACGAGAAAATGTATGTCTATGCAACAAGAAGGAATTACTTCTATGGATGAATAAAAACTTAAAACTATCAAAAAAGAGTTCTCGTTCGTGCAATGATATAAAAGAAAATAAAGCAATTGTTTAAAGGCAGACAACCAACGTCCAAACACCTTGGCAAAAATAATTGTTCAGTAGCTTGTCCTAAAAACCATGGACGAACTTAATGTACTTGAGTTACATTTAAAAAGAAAAAAGAAAAAAAAAGAAGAAGAAAAGTACAAGGCTTAAATCTCGTCTTTAGGTAGGAGGGACATTGTCCTTAGGTTCATCCTCAGGAGATAGGGTGCTAGCATCATCTTCAATGTTTACATCTTTTGAGCTCGCTTGGAAGAGGGAGCTGGTGGCAGCGCCAAGATTGAGCTTTATAGAACTGAAGTCAAGGTTAGGGAAGCTCTCAATGGCGTCTAGCCTGAAGTCCTCAAACCCAGTTGCATAGTTCCTGTCCAACATATCAGTAAATTGCTTGGACGCTTGAAACTCTGCAACTACGTCTCCCTTGGCCTTTTCAAGAAGGGCACTCAGCTCATTGTTCCTCTTCTGGAGGTCGTCAAGACAAGTGTCCTTCTCAAGGACGTCAGTCTTTAGCTTTTCATTCAAGTTTTGTAGCTCCTTCGTCTCGTCCTTAGCTTTAGTAGCCACCTCAGCCCATCTCTTGTTCTCGTCCTTCACCTCTTTGATCCTTTTGTCCAATAGAACCCTTGTCTTGTCTAGATCAGTTGCCTACCTAGATGCAGCAATAAACTTGGACATTGCCTACAAGGGTTAAAATTTGGTTAGAACCAAACAAATACATATTTCAGTGGTTGATAAAGACGAGACATATAAAAATTTACTTACCTTGAAGAGATCATGAACACCAGAGTACTCAAAATCCTTCAGAGACATATTGTAACAAGCTACCATGTTCGTGTCAGTCACTGCTGTTGTAAACCTCTCCCAAGCCAGGTCCTTGTTCCCAAGAAGGTGTTGAGGAACTTCTTTCACAGGCTGAGACGAGGAGGGTGCGTGAACTGTGGACGGGATCTTCTTAGATCGAGGATCCTTAGGTTCCAAGTCAAGTATCTGCACTAGGGGCTCCTGATCAGGGACGAGAGGAGTAGGTTGAACGTCTTGATGCTTGGACGGCTTGCTTTTGTTCTCCCAACCACGCCTACTTGGAAGATCACCCAAATCCACCCTCGACGATATATTTTTTTCGTTTTTCACTTGCTGATGGATGAGTCTGAGGTTGCACCCCCTGCTTAACTACCTCGTCCATCACCCCTTTGTTTTTATTTTCTTTCATCGTTGCCATTCCTAAAAGAAAGGATGTCAATTGCCAAAAAATGGTGAATAAATAAAGAAAAGGGAGGAAAAGAAAAAAACTTACGTATGCGGACAATAGTCTTGTGTGCAAGAGCTTCGACGGAAGGCTTAGGACCTAGGCCTTAGATAGCAAGACGTTGAAGACTTACCAAAGAATGAAACGCCCTATCAGTGTACAGACGAACCTTTTGGATGCGTTCAATGTGAAGTCTACTTAATTGAGGTCGTCTAGCACCTGGAAAAAAAAGAAAAAAGAAAAAGAAAAAAAAGGAAGGTAAACAGAGGACTTAAAGTTAGAATTTTTAACAATTACAAATAAGAATAAAGACAATAAATGACAAAGATAGGACAAGCATACCTTCAGGACGAAGGTTTCCTAACTCCCTTGTGTAGGGAGGAAATGGGTCCCTGTTAACCTCAGAAGGGTGTCCAGCCCAGAAACCTGAGATGAAGAAGAACTCCGTCTTCCAGTTCCTATCTGAGGAGACTAATGACTTAATTAATCTATAATCTCTTCCCCTGGCAGTGAATTGATAAAAGCCAAGGGATTGGTTAATTTCGAAAGGCTTATAACAATAAAGGAACTCATCCACAGTAAGAGGACAGTTCCCCTCAAACACCTCTTCCACAAAACTTGCATGGAGACGACTAATCTCCATGCATTAGGATTAAACTGACAAACTCCTAAACCTAACCTAGTCAACAGTTCCCTAGCAAAAGTATTCAAAGGTAACCTAAGACCCCCTAGAAGATAAGCCCCATAAACACCTATCCCAAAACGAGGCTGACAACACCATTCTCCCTCGATGGCTAACCTAGGGTTAAGCTCATCTGGGATTTGGTACCACTTCTTAAGTAAATTTAACTTACTATCATCCGTCTTCAAAGCTACCCCTATGGCACAACTATAAACCACCTCAACCTCGTCTTGATTAGAGGACGAGGGAGCATTTGTGCCAGCCTTAGAGCCTAACTCAGATCTCGTCTTAAGCTTCTCCTAAAACACTTCCAAAGGAATTCCAGGGACGCCAGACTCATACTCGTCCGTAGTGTTCCCTTCACTACTGCTACCACTATCACTATTGCTATCACTAGAACCACTAAAACTGCTAAGGTCATTATACTCGTCTATAACCTTATCCATACTATCACTAGATGAGGTAAGCACAATCTCAGCCATTTTAAAGAAAACTTAACTAAGGACGAAGATAAGGAAAATACCTGGATCTAGAACGAGGGAAGGCTATAGACGCAGGAAGCTTCTAGACGAAGATCTAGGACGAGGAAGGAAATTTCAGAAATAGGGAGGGTAACAGAGGTATTCTACTATTTATAGGCAGTAAATCCTGGCACCTGAAACGACACAACCAATCAACAGAAGACACGTGGCATGCTCTTCGGTTAGATCAATCGACGTGATTTTTCGCCAATGAGGTCATGACATGTGGCATACTAATTTACTAATGAAAACATACGCGTCCTACGCTTCCCTGGACGACCCACAGACATGGGGGCAATTGATGGGGGCATACTTCAGATTTGTCCACGAGGCTCGTCCTGATCTAGAGCATGCCTCCTAAAATACTCGTCCAGGGCCAAATCGTCCTGGTAGGGTTTCCTGGTAAATCTCGTCTTGAGAGAGCACGTCCTGAGCAGGCTCGTCTTGGATGAGAAATCATAGTTCATTACTACGAACCGTTGCCAACAACGGTTAGAGAAAATGAAGACAAACAATATAACTTCCATGGCGGTTACGGGAGTTATTTCCAAGTTTTTTGGACTCCGCAACAAGGGGGGAAGTTATAAAAAAGAAATAACCGCTTCATACACGATATATAAGCATTCTACGAAGAGGTAAAGGCATTCGGACACTTTTTCCACTATACTTGGAACCACACAAGAAATACTAACTTTACCATCGGAGGATTCTTGATCGGCCTCCACCGGTCTCCTCTGATTTTCTTATTTCCTTTTTCAGGACTCATCGACAACCTTTGATCATTAACGCCCGAGATTTTCAGCCTACTGATTTCTGAGAAACTATCAGAATGAAAAAAAAAACAATTTTTTTTAATGGAAAAAAGGAAACTTTTCTTTTATAACCAAAAAAAAAAAAAAAAAAAACTTTTTTTTAGAAGAATAAACGTTTATTATATATAGATTTTTTTTTAGAGAAAAAAGAGAAGGTGTTTACTTTAAACTCAAATACTTATTACCTTATTTACATTTTTTTTAACTTTATCCAAAAACATTTTTGGTAAATCGCTATGAACCCTAATTGTCTAAAAAAAAAAAGTCACGTGTGAAAAGGAAGATTTTGCTGTTGAATATGTAGCTTTTTTTTTTTTTTAATGGTATTATGTTTTTTTAATTTATTTACAGGAAGTAATATAATTTAAAATTAAAAAAAAAGGAATAGATGAAAATTATTTTTGTTTTTTTTTTTTATGTGTACTATGTTGTTGTTGTTGTTGGTTTTTGTTTTTGTTTGTTTGTTTGTTTTTTTTTTTTTTTTACGTAGTAATATAATTTAAATAAAAAAAAGATTAGATGAAGAGTTTGAATTGTAATCAAATTAAAAAAATTTATCAACTTATAAATTATAATAATAAAAGAATTAGATGAAGAGTTTGGATTGTAATCAAATCAAGATTTTTATAAATTTAGAAATTATAGGAGAATAAGATAAGTATAAAAAAAATTATATTTAATTTTTCAAAATTCTAAAAAAAATTTATACAATTTAGTGCAGCCACTTGACGCAATCACGGCTTCTAAGTCCAACTTTTATTATATAATATATGATTTTGATAATAATATTTGTTGGGAGTAAAAGCCCAAATTTGTATATTAGGCCTTGGGCCTTATTTGGGGACATGGGTGTGTCCGAGGAGGAGTAAATGATTGGAAGAGACCCTAAGTTTAGAGTCACATAATGAAGGAATGGAGGAAAATAGTCTGAGGAGGAACTCCTTCTCGGATACGATGAATACTGATCAAATCTGTATTTCGGCAATCTAGGCGACCTTCCAGGAGGTTTCAACGATAAGGATGAGCCTCATGCACGTACAGGAGATAGGAACTTAGAAATATCTAAAGGAAAAGTTGTTACCACTGCAGCTACTTTTTTGGCTGCATTTATGTGGAGAAGACCCCTGAACGGTGCAGTCTCAGCTATCACAACTCACAAAAAGCCAAAGAGGATGTCTGATGGGACATGCACTCAAGTGAAGACTTAGATGATTAACAAGTGTAGGATCAAGATGGTCTAAAAGGAACTATATAATGTGAGAGATCTCCCATGAGAAGGGGATCGAAAAACAGAGAGAAAAAAGATCGTAGCAATCCAAGTTGTATTTGTAAACAATTATATTGATTTATACTCATAATTGTCTCTTCGGACAGTGAATTTATCCAGCCCTACGTGTTCTGTTCTTACTTGATTATCTTTTAACTCCATACTAGCCGTTATTATATTCACTAGGGCCTAGTTCTTCAACCTACTCTCTACAAATATATTATATTGGGCTCACTGGGCCATCACCCCATTCATCTTTGGGTTTGGGCCGCAAATTGTGTCCCTACAATATTTTTTTGATAATAACAATATTTATTTTGTTATTATTAAAATTGAATGATTAAAATTTTAAATTTATATATTCTAATTTCACTATATAGTTATTGTTAACTATATATAGTATTTCTATTAGAATAATATCTAATTTATACAATTCAAATTTGATATTATTCTAATTACTATTAATATTTTTAATAATTTATTTGATATTATGGTGCTTGTATAAACTGAAATTTCGGTATTGTCCAATTTTGACTAGTAATAGATATTGGGGCTTTGCAATATTTGATTATTGGAACTCGAATTTAGCAAACTTGAGTTTCATCTGGGTAAATCTTTTTAACAGCTCCACGTGATTTTTTTTTTAAATTTCACGTCAGAGTTATACTAGTTGGACCTTGAGTTTAGTAATGTCGATTTTGGGTTGGAACTTGAGTTTGCCAAACTCGAGTTCTAAAAAAGTTTAACTAACTCAATAACTTCAAGTGCATGCTATTTATCAAAACTTTTTTTTTTCCTAAAAATGTACTATTTAGCAAATTTTGCCTGCACTCTGCAACGCTATTGGACAATCTTAAAGTCTTAACCAGTGTTATTAAACTCGGCCCAACCCAACCAGTTAGACTAATAACTCGGTGACCCGGCACATGGACCGGTACGGGTCATCAATTAGATCGAATGTGCACAAGACTTGGTCAGAACCAGTAAAACCGGATGGGTTTTTAGCAAATTGTGTGATCTAGTTGGGTTTTAATGACCCAGTTGGGTTTATAGATTTGCAACATTACATTAATAGGTTTGTCCCATTGACTTTTTAATTATTTAATGTGATAATATGGTAATTTAAATAAGATAAAACCTAAAGAAATATAATAAAAAAATGCACTGTTCTCTCACTTCTTTGACAATTCACAATAGTTACTGATAATGTATCCATAAATTGTAGAGTATGGGACGGGTGGTCAAGTTTCAACACTAGGAGATGTTTGCAGCTATGGGATACTCTTATTAGAGTTGTTCACTGGAAAAAGACGTATTGACGAAATTTTCAAAGATGGCCTGAGCATTCACAGGTTCACTACAATGGCTTTGCCTGAACATGTCATGGATATATTAGACCTGCCAATGTTCTTTGGAAATTTGGAAAGGAAGATGAAGATGTTAACGATGACAAACATAAGGATGACAAAGAAGAAAGAGCAATAATCGAAAATCAACGTGTCAATGTTAGTAGCAGAATAAAAGATTGCTTGATATCTGTTTTTCGAATTGGATTGTCGTGTTCTACAACATCCCGGGATGAGAGGGTGCCTATGAATGTTGTTGTCAACAAAATGAATGCAATTATAGACACGTTTCTTTAATATAAGATGAGGAAACAAAAGAAGAAAGTGCTAGGTACGTTAACTCATTTTATTTGAACATACAGATTGGTCACTTCTTTGTAAAATAATAAAAACATAAATTTAAATTGAAGAAGAAAAAAAATGTAAATGTGAAAAGAGAAGATAAGGAAAGAATATCAATCTAAACAATTATGATTATCAAGTCTACTTGTTACTGTTGTTCAACAAATGGAATGGAATGCAATTGTTGTTTGTTTATGTTGTTGAAAGAAAATAATTTGCAGTTGTTTAATTCTTCCCTAATTATATTAGTCATACACTTATTGCTTATTAATTAATTCATGTGATTGTCTGTATGTTTTATTGCATGACAGGATAGGATGGAAGTAATGACCCTTGATTGAGCAATGTTTCCGAGGCTGTGATGGTCATAAGTTATAGGCTTGTGACATTCAATTGAGCGATCTTTACAGTTTAATCATATGCCTCCTCAACCTTTATGTCATTGTTTTCCATATCAATGGTAATTTAGATCGGTTACTAACTGTTATTTGCCAAATGAAACTTTGTTAAACCATATTCTTAAATCTTTATTACTATGGAATGTACGATCCCTACTTTGACTTGTATATGTGTTTCATACACCATTTGTACTATATCCCTCCTTTATGTCATTCCTTGGCTATTTGGCTTTGGCCTTACTCTTCCTAGCCAAATCCTAACTTAGAAATTTTTATGGACAATTTCATGGGACTTGTTCGGCTATTCCTGTTTTTTTTTTTTTTTGATAGTTTTTAAATAAATTTTTTTAATTATTTTAAATTATAATGATATGAGAAGTGAATGAAGGAATACATGATGAAGCACTATCTCCTTCATTAACTTGTTATATATTTTGCCTGAAAAACAATTAAAAAAAAGAAGAAAAAATATTGAAATTGTTAAATGCTTAACTAGGTGATTTTATAATATCTTATAAAATTATATTATGAAAACATAAGTATGCTGTTAAATTATAACATGATAAAAGCAATAAATAAAAATATATAATCGTACTTTTATTCTCAAATTTGATTTTGGTTTTTATGCAAATATTTACAGTGTACTTTTAAATCTTGAACCAATTAAAATATATATGTATTTCATAGCATATATATTTCATTTCAAGGCAAAAAAAAAAAAAAAAGATTATTGAAAAGCCTCCGCCCAAACTTATTTAGTTATGTACCATATTTTTAGAACACAAGTTTGCTGAAGTCAAACTCGAGTTTATGAAACTTAAGTTATAAGTCAAACTCGAGTTTATGAAACTTAAGTTTGACTTATCTTGAAACTTTTTTAATTATGTAGCATTTTTTAGCCATAATGCTTGTAACTCGAGTTTAATAAATGCGAGTTTCACTTAAAACTTGAGGTTAGTGAACTCGAGTTCCAAAATTGCTATATAAAAGCTTAGAAGTATAGGCAGAGGCTTCATAGTAAAATCTTTTGCAAGAACATATAATATTCGGCAAAAAAAAAGCCTACATTCCGTATGGCACTAACTATGCTTATACGTGGGTCGATCCAAATTTCAAATGTGGGGAGGGTAGAGCGTGGGGCCAGTTCAGACTAGCCCATCCCAACTGGGCCCAAACAAAAACTGTTATACCAATAAAAGCATAAACCCAACAAATCCAGTCATGATACTAGATCATGGGCCCACACTAATGTATGCAGGCTGTGTCTTGAATTCCCAGCCTAAGACATGGCCAACGAAGACTTAGGGTATGTTTGGTACACTGAATGAGGATTACAATAGAAATTGTAGTATTTATTACTAGGAATAAAATGTGTTGTAATGTAATAACTAAACATATTCATTAGTTTGGTTGTGAGTTATAACATTAGAATGAAACTTAACATTTATTTTTGAAAATTTCTCACTCATACCATTATATTTCCTTAAAAATTGTTATTTTTAAATTTAAGAGAGAAATGTGTTATTTTTTTATGATTTTTTATTTTTATAATTGTTAGATGTATATGGAAAATTTGTTTATTTTGAAATATATTAAGTTTTGAAATTATTGCTCTTACTAAGGAATAACTAATACAACATTTTAAAGATGAATAATTATTCCTCATTTTGAAAAATAGCTATTCATAAGAATGATTATTCCTTATAATAAAAACATAATCAAACTGAAGAATAATTAAACTATAGGAATAACTATTACATTACATCGCCTATTACAGTCTACTAAACATGCCCTTAATAAAGTGTACACTCATGTAGTACACGTGAGAAACTGACCAACTACAAAACGAACGGTGCAAATTGATCGCAGTGGCCACCGACTGTGATTCTTACTTGTTCCACATTTAATTCTATTTTATTTTCACAGTCAGTCACATGGTTGAGATTCTCACATCTCACCACAAGTAAAAAAAAAAAAAAAAAAAATCAGATTCATGGTAATATGTGTCAACAAGCCATGTGTAATCGGATCCGTTACTTTATCATCCATGGCAAAGTGTAGCATTTATTATTGCTACATTCTTGTTGAGCCACCTCAGTCCTAGTGTAAAACTTCGGTTCCATTCGGTACATTTTGATCCACCTCAATCTAGTTTGGTCGCATTCAGTCCATTATGCCCATTTTGGTCCTATTCGATCTATTCTATCCATTTCGGTTTACCTTGGTCCAATTCTATCCACTTTAGTCTCATTCAATCTAATTCATTCCACTTCGGTCCATTTTGCCAATTTGGTCCAATTCAGTCTATTCTATCCATTTCAGTCCACCTTAGTCCAATTTTGTCCACTTTGGTCCCATTTAGTACAATTTGGTCTACTTCGGTCCATTTTGCCCATTTCAGTCCAATTCATTCTATTCTATCCATTTTGGTCCCCCATGGTCCAATTCTATCCACTTTGGTCCCATTCAGTCCAATTCATTTCACTTCGGTCCATTCCACCCATTTTGGTCCAATTTGGTCTATTCTATCCATTTCTGTCCACCTTAGTCCAATTCTGTCCGTTTTGGTCCCATTCAGTCCAATTGATTCTAATTCGGTCCATTTGGTCCACCTTGCTCTAATTTGGTTTCATTCAGCCCATTCTGCACATTTCGGTCCACCTAGGTTCAATTCGGTCCACTTTAGTCCAATCAAGTGCAATTCGGTCTCATTCTGTCCATTCTACCCATTCAGTTCACCTTTGTCAACTCGGTCCACTTCGGTCCCATTTAGTCCTATTCAGTCCATTTGGTTTTATTCTGTCCAATTCAGTCTCAATTGGTCCTTTCTTCCCATTTTGGTCCACCTTGGCCAATTTTGGTCCAATTCGGTCCATTCTGCCTATTCTGCTCAATTCGGTCCACTTCGTTTCCATTCAGTCTAATTCGGTCAATTCGGTCTACCGTGGTCCAATTCGGTCCAATTCGGTCTCATTCAGTCCATTCTACCATTTCGGTCCATCTCTGCTCAATTCGGTTTACTTTAGTCCTATTCGGTCCTATTCTGTCCATTCGATCCACTTCCATCTTCTTGGTCCACCTCGGTCTAATTTGGTCCATTCGGTATTATAAATGGATTTTAATAGATCTCTTTTGTATTCTCTAATTCATTACACACACACGCATATATATATATATATATATATTTTATAATCTTTTGGATCATTTGAAAAGATATCAAAACTTTGACCTAAATCAAAGAAGTGCATACATTCAATTATATATGAATATTTGTTAGTCTCAGCCATACCTAGACATGGCAATGGTTCAAGTTGAGCTGATCTTGAGTTCAACCCAGTTGGGTTTAGGTCATATTTACCTAGATTTAAATCATGACTCCAATGTTTAAAAGCAATGTACTGTACACACATATACGGTACAATACATGAATATCCTCAAATCATTCAATATACACGCATGTAATTTTCTCTTTTCTCAACACTTCATTTTCTCTGCTCTTAGCCAAATGAAGCTTCCGTTCATGTTCTTTTCCCTACTTCCAAAGATCCATCAACCGAGTTAGCACTCACAGAGAGTTTTCTGGCCAACATTAATAAATAAGTCTGGCGTTAGTGTTCTTTTATTCTATCCATTGACCAACAGATATGTAACAACATCTCTTCCACTTTCTGCGTTGCCAGAGCTTAATGGGTTTGGTCGTAAATTAGTGAAACTTACCATTGTAACATCAAATTGAACCAAACAAGTGCGGTTAAATCCAGACGAAATCTCAACAACAATTTGGGTATGATCATATATGGTGAACTTGTCCCCGGGCATAGGCTAATACTAATAGCTTTGTTTTTGAAATCAGAACCTTCATTCAATCATAGCAAAAACAGCAACAGTTAAAAACAAGCTATACATTGGTGACACGTTGAGGTAGCTGTAAACCTTCTTCTGCCAAAAGAAAAAAAAAAAAAAGAGTAAACCTGTAACATCACCCGAAATCTTGACAACAAAAACGCAGCCGCGGGGTGAGCACAGAGCGAACTATTCTTTCGCCTTTTACTAAAGAAATCTTGACAACAAAAGAAAAAAAAAATTTATTGGAGTGTCAAACACGGAGGATAAGGCAACGTAGCAAACAGGGCAAAAAATATATCGCGATGTGTCAAACACGGTGGAAAAGCATCTGATCCAGAATCTTTGATTTGAAGAAAGAGGCATTTGCGTGTAAGAATCCAGCACTTAGGGAGAAATCCTTAGATATCGATGCCTATTTCTTGGTCCTCGCAATTACTATTTTTTTGATGAACAGGCCCTCACAATTGCTAATGAACTAGCTAGGACCGCTTTTTGATCAATGACATGTTGATTTAGGAGTCTTTTTCAAGTTCACTTGGTTTACAAATACCACAACCTTCCAAACTTGTCTAATTGGATGTGGGCTGGACGCCTAGACCTATTGGTGCCTAATTCTTGGCTCATTTTCTTTCCATCGTCTTCTTTCTTGATTTGCTTTCCCGTAGCTAATCTTTAAAATATTATTGTGTTGGTGCAAATACAATGATAATAGAAATAATACAAAGAGAAACTGAATAGTACGCTGAATATTATTAATTTAAAGAGAGAAATTACACAACACTATTTGGACTGAGGCGCGGCACTTGTTCTCTTTAAGGAGATTCAAGCCCTTGGTTGGCTAATCTTTGTAACCGGTGCAGACCTTCTCTGACTTGTCTCCCCCAGGATCCAAGAGGCTGATTTATTTCCAATTTTGATACCTCCACTCTTCACCTCCCCCTTGCGCACGTATCTAGCCCAATATCTGAGTCAATACATTTTAGCCCATTAATCACCACAATTAAAAAAAATAAAAAAGTCTCTCTCCTTTTCAATGTGGGATTAAACATTTTCACTAACTCCTCATCTTCCATATTCACTCCCACATCTTTACATTTATGTTATTACATTTATTTATTTTATTTATTTAATATTAAAATGCTCCAACAATCCCCCACTCATTTTAATATTAAATTTTTAGTTAAAGAGAGATTACCAGGCAAAGACAGGTCACTATGCATCATGAAGGTGTGCTCTGCATTGAACCTTCACTTAGTAAAACAACGATCTCAACTCCAGAGTCGTAGTGGTCTCCGACTTGAACTAGGACTGCTTTAGGGAAATTAAGCGTCACTGCTTACACATAACAACCCAGGTGTTGACATGAGCTTTTATAGCTAGCACTTTACGGCCGTGTGCTGATCCCGGTTTCATGAGTGTATTTGAGATTAAGTCCAAATCTCATAGGGAGCGGCCCCACCCCCACACTCACATAGGTGAAATTTGTCAAGGGTGCTCCTGTAATTCTGACACCCCACTCATACGAGCTACAAACTTCATTAAGAGTTTTTTACTCAACCTCTTCACATTACAGGATAAATGCACTTACATCATAGGGATGAACAATTGAATAATTATTTACAAAATAAATAATTAAAAATAAATAAAATTGTGCATTTCTTACGACCATCGTATGATTCGTTTTTCCCATTGAACCCAATTCTCAGGATCTCTGGTCCTTGGGTTGGGTATCCTCATACATGGCTCATAATTCTATGGACTTTAGTCCCATCCCCCTCGATGTATTCCAGACTCTATCTTTTGCCAAGGCCTTGGTAAATGGATCTGCAAGATTATCATTATATTTAATATAATCCACAGTTATGATGCCACTACCCATTCTTTTTTTTGAGAAACAAACACACACACACACACACAAGGGAGATGAAAAGAGATTCTAACACAAAAGCACACTACAACTACACTCAAAAGCTATGGTAACTTTTAAAGGAGGGTGGGACAAAAATGTAAACATTCAATTGGTTGCTAGTGTTGCATGATGTTTGTAAACCTTTTTTTTTTTTTTGGTTGCCAGCTGAAGACAAGGGGGATTCATCCTCATATCAAAGACCCACTATAAAGGGTTCAGTTGCCACGTGGCTTGGCATACGACATTTGTATCTGGTAAGCTGTATACAGATATACTTATATAAGATGCGCATGTATGCCTCAATAGAAGAATGTGTTGTCCAAATTGTCTCAAGTACCACTTACATGAGTTCTTGTTGCATTTAGCTATTTAAGCATAACTTTATTCAATATCATTAATATTATTATATATTTTGAAACGTTGAATTGCATGTTATTTAAGTTCTTAATACACGTTAAATTTTGTCAATCAGATATTATTTACTATATGATTTATAAGATTATATTTTATGCATAATTTTAAATTACAAAAACTTGCGATTTAAACAATTTATTGATAACATAACTATTAATCTTAAATTTTCTAGAAATTTTGCAAGTATAGAGGATATAAAAAGAAAATGTAATCTTATGATGGATTTGTCAAAATTCACATCAATCAATCTATATCTATATATTACTAAAAGCTGAAGCGTAGCATTTAATATTGCTACGCTCACGTTGAGCCACGTCAACAGCCATGTCATTTCCACCATATTTTTTGTAATTGTTCAACAATTTAAAATTAGTTTTTTTCAATTTTAAAATACTAACAAATATAAAATAAATCTCATCCTTATCTCCACCATAAAGCCCACTTCTTATTAATTTAATTCCCACCACTATCTCCACCATAAATCCCACTTCTTATTAATTTAATTCCATCATCATGTGGCTGCATAAATTACTGCCATAAATACATTTTAAAAACATGAAAAGAAGTGACTTTTTGTATGGTGGTTTCTGCAAAATGTTTTGATATTCTTAGTAACTTTGTTGTTTAGTAGCCTATATTAATTTAAAGACACAATGTTTTGATTCATTAGATACCGTTTTACTTCTCAAAAGTTTCTCAAAAAAAAAAAAACCATTCTTCTTCTAAAAAAGAATACAACTTTCTAACTTTTGGGTAGGAGTTACAAACCCATTTCATGTTCCTACCCATAAAAAACTATATAAAAAAAAAAAATCTAAGACATTGCTCTCTTTGTTTCTATACGCTACTCCTCTCTCCCTTTCCCTCTCTCTCACTCTCTTCTGAAATTTATTTTTCTGTGCACAACTTTGAAACAATTTCTCTCTATTTGGTCGAAAATCTCAGAAAAATGGCTTCTCTTTTCAATTATGCTCTTTGTACTTTATTTCTTGCAAGAACTCCCACCACCGTAATACCGCCGACTGCACATCAATTAAAGGTACTTTCTTATGTTCAAAAAATTTGATATGAATTGTTTAGTTTTGATTTACGTATTTAGCCTAGAATTGGTTTTGATTAAGGTTTAAAATTTAGAATTGGTTTGAGAAACTTAGAAAGATGAGAAAAAGAAGGGCACGATTGGAGGATTTTGAAAAGAGTTGCCTACCATGTGTTTGATGAAATTTCTCTTTAGACAGGTGGTACATAATTTTTGGATTCAATTCTTTCTTTTTCCCATATTGATATAAATTTTGGCCATCTGTTGTATTCACAAAATCCTTTTGAGTTGTCGTTGATTTCTTGGCTTGGTTTGTTTGCAGCAGTTTTGCTGCTTTTGGGATTTTGTATATATATGTTGATTTGTTGGTTTATTTGTTGTTCAATTCTAAGATTCCAACATAATCAAACAAAGAAATATGTGGCACTGGTATCAAACTATGAAATATTGGCACACCTTTGAGGTTTGTAAGTTGGAATATTTGTAGTTGTAGTTTTTTTATTGAGAAGATTTGATTCAAAAAGATTTGGCAAGTTTTAATCACCTTGATTTAAAAAAAAAAAAAAAATCCCTCTTTTTTTGTCGTCTCATAGTGGAATTGATAACTATTAATGCCTATTTCTTAATTTTTTAATTGTTGAAATTGTTTTAGTTATTGGATTAAAAATAAATAAATTGTTTTAGTTATATTTATATGGAGATTTTGTAGTTCTATACCTTCGAATTAAATCAGTTTTAACCTCTATCATATTGCACTCAACATAACTCGCACACTTAAGTATTGTGTATCTAGGGATCTTTTTGACACCTACACTTCGGTATATGGATTTCATAGAGAGTTTGTAATGGTTAAATTGTTAAGGAGATGTTACATTTACTATGTGTTTGATCTTTTATTTAATTTGATTAGTGCTTAATGCATTTAATCATTTGTTTAAATATGTTTGGAAGTAGATTAGAACTTGATTTTAAAGTATGATTTTTGTGGAGTTGAGGTTTGCTTAGGTTTCCAATTGGTCATGAATGCACTTTTCTACTTTATTTCACTAAAAATTTGGTCATCTTGGTTGCTTGATATTTATATCCTAACATGTGCTATAATTTGGTTGATAGTTTTGGTATGAGGCCATATTTATAGGCTCTAGAAGTTATTTTTTGCTATGTGGATAAAACAAAATTATGAAATTTAGTAATTTTGTTGTTAATTGCTTGTGTTGTGATGTAATTTTTCTTAACTCTCTAGGATCTTTTGTTTGTTATCTTTTTCTTTTGAGTTGTAATTTTGTTGTTGTTTGCTTTTGTGATGTGTCTTTAGATGTCATTGTGACTTCCTCCACCGACAATAATGTGAGTTAAATATAAATAAGCAAAATCTCACCAAGGGGACATGGTATTTATCATCATCCCAGATTATTGTCTACAATAGCCAGAACTTTAGTGCATAGCATATGAAAAGAGTCCAAACTAATCACCCCTAAGTGTTTGTGATGATACCTAAACCAAATTGAAGTGTTTCAATTATAGGAGAGAGTCCCTTTTTTCTCTGACTCTTATTTTTTGAGTTTGGGTTGTAGGGAATGATGATAATGCCAATTATTCACTCCCACCGCCAAGTGAAACCTAGCAGAGGGTGTGGTTGCCTTCAAAGAGAAGTGCTCCTTTGTCGTATGTTGGACAAGTTACGCATTATGTAATTATGTTTATATTTTAATCTAAAGTCAGAAGTTGCCTATTATTTCATAGACATGTTTCCTTACCTTCAACTCAGATCTCACTATAATGCTATTAATTAGCTATCAGAATATGCGTTGCCATCACACAAAGAAAAGTAAATGAATATGTCATTTGATAGTTCCAATGTTACACTTGACAAATATGGGTTAATAATAGACCTGACCTGACTACCTTATATAATCAAGGTTTCATTTAATTTTGTTGTTTTTAATTTAAAGGTGAAAATATGTTGAAGAAGTTATTGGTGGTCATTGCAATGGAATGGTATGTTGCTTTTTCTCTCTAAACTAATAAACATGTTTGTTACGTTGTTTCTATATTATTCTATTCTTAGTTGGTTATCTTTTTGGCATGTTATACAATCTGTTAGATTTGGGAGAGTTGCAGACTATGGCCTGGACTTTAGAAGGTTCACTTTTTATTTCTCAAGGGAGTAATTGAATTCATGTTTGAGTAAAGCAAATGACATAGAAATTTTTACTGCAATGCGTGGAGAATTTGGCAACCAAAAATCAACAATGGACTGAATTTATAGAGCATCCATTATGGTCCAAGGAGCATCTCACTGTGGGCACAAGAATACTTGATTGAGTACACTGGATTAAGAAACATAGCAAATTGATTTATGCTTTTTTTTTTCTTTTTTTGGTTTAGTTTCCATGAAAGCCAATAAAATATAGATTAATTGGGCGTGATGTAGATGTAGGGAAATCATATTGACAGTAAAGTTGTGTTATTTTATATTTATTATGTTACAATTTTAATTATTCCTCACTACTAGAATTTTGTCTGTTTGATTTCTTAACTAATTAGATATGCTCTCTATTTGTTCTTTATTCTAGATTTTTTTTTCCTTGCAATAATGTAGAGTACAACTCCTAGGCTCATACTCATATTGGATTAGGCATTATAATAATTCTCTTGGTTCTATTGTGGTGTAAAAGAATTTTGTTATTATATCTAATTTTAATTTTCTCTTTTTACATGGTTGTAGTTCCAATTTTATGTGATACACTACAATTGTGGGGCTAAATTTTACTCAAGATAATATAAAATAGTTGTCATCTATCTTAACATTTACCAAGGAATTGTATTTATGTAATATCACGTTATGATTATGTAATATATTATTATATAAAATTTGAATGTTTCTCATTTTTAACGATGTTTAAAATTATGACAATTTGTCATATGAGATGTTTAATTACTTTCTCTCCATTTCATAAGGAAATGAATTAAAATAATCGAAATTAGATAAATATTTAAACTTGGACATTTTAACATTTTGAGCTAAAAGTTACCCGTGCATCGCACGGGTTAGCGACTAGTATATATATAAAAGCAGAGACCTTATGCGAGAGTGCATGAGGTCCTGCCATGTGGCGCTTTAATGCTGCATTTAACATTTTTTACCTATTTTCATTAAGTTTTTTTTGCTGTTACTCAATAGATCATAGTAACTTCTTTTTACTATTATATAAATTTAGCATTTTTTACTTTTTTTTATTAAGTTTTTTTTACAATTACCCAAAAGATCATGGTAACTTTTTTTTTATTATTATATTAAGTTCTTTTTTAATGTTACCCAATAGATCATAGTAACTTCGTTTTACTATTATATATATTTACCATCTTTTACTTATTCTTATAAAGTTTTTTTTTTTTAGTGTTACCCAATAGATCATAGCAACTTCTTTTTATTATTATATAACGGGTTGCTCTTGACAATTAGACCAAAAGTTATTATCTACAAAATGGACTACTTTTTAAAAATAGAAAAAACCTTAAAAAAAACTCAAGCCCAATTATTACCTTATATATTATGACCCAAGTCTAACCCTTCCCACGTGTAAATCAAAGCCAAAACTCTTACCTACTTACAAACTCTCTTCCTCCTCTCCCACGTGTAGATGATACTTCAAAAAAATCTCATTCTCATGAAATCATCTCTTCATTTTTCCCCATTTTCAATTCAATACACTTTTGTCTATTAATAATGTTCTATGCAATTTATGCAGACAAATTTTCTTTCTCATCGACCAGTGCAACATTTTAAAAATATATATAAATCTTGAGATTCCCGAGGTCGCTGAAATAATTGACAAGTGCATATTTCTAAAATTTTTAATAACAAAAAGTTGATAAATAGCATACACTATCTTACAAAATTCCATTTACTTAATATTTTCCTTAAAAAAAAAATTCAATGATAGGAATAATAAAAAACATGATCTTATACAAGAAATACCAAAATACATGCAAACCAATTTTCATAGGAGGAATTATATTTAAAGAATATGAAAAGAATAGTAAAGATAAAATGCATTGAATGAAATCCTACGAAACATGTTTGTTACTCATTTCAAATTATACTCATCATTTACATTAAAAAAAAAAAATACATCATGTTATTAACATTAAAAATATATATATATATATATATATCATTGCAAGATGCGAACTGCTAGGGTATTGCAACAATAAGTAACATTGATACAACAATGAGTTGGTATTACATGTCATGCGTGCTTTGTGAAAGGAATGTCAAACCATAAGTAGGATCATTTTGGTGTGCAAAATGTGAAACAAAATAAATCTTTATATCCCAAGGTTTGAGACACTCACATTAACTATATACTCTCCAAATATTTATAATATATTCATCTCACTATAACTACTATATATATACAATTGCAAACTACTTCAGATATAGCATTCAAATTGAAATTTTTGATGCAACTGACAAAATAACTTTTGTGATATTTGATCGAGATGTCGAGAAAATCCTAAATAAATCTACAAGAGATTTTGCTGAAAAACAAATTGAGGTATAACTTATTTAAATTATTGTAAAACTATTAATATTGGAGGAGGAATCCCACATGATTTGGAAAAAAAATTAGGAAAAAAAAAGATTTTCCTACTTCATTTGAATGAATTCAATCTAAAGGATGGTTTTGAAAATTACATAGTTATTAAAATTTATGACGCACCTTCAAATAACAAAAAGGTATGGAAGAAAAAAAATATACACAATCCAATATGCTATATTAATTCTTTTTACTGCACTATTCCAAAATTAACCCCAAAAAAAAACATTTACAAAAAATTGTTACTTCATTGAAATTTAATATGAATGCAAATACCTACTAAAAATCTTAGCAACAAAGTCCAAACTTTGTAAGGTCCAATCAAGAATCTCCCGATGCCAATTCATTAGCGATTAACACAAATGATGCAACAAAAGGAAAAAGTGATGAAATCTCAAAAATTGAACAAATATGGACAAACTAAACTTCAAACGTTAAAGATGAAGAAACAGATGATGATAACATACCCCTCAACAAGTTTTACAAGCGTCACCATACCGCAATAATAAAACATTGAAAAAAAAAAGATTTTGTAATGAAAGCTTTTATTACATAATAAAAATCAATAATATAGAATGAATTAATATGCTCTTATTAGGGCATGTTTGGTAGACTGTAATAGATACTGTAATATAATAGATATTCCTATGGCATAACTATTTGATTGTTTAGTTATGTTTTTATTACAATGAATAGTTATTCCTTATGAATAGCTATTCTTCAAAATTAAGAATAACTATTCCTTATCAAAAATACTGAATATCTATTCATTTATCTTATGTAATAACTTTTTAAAAAAATTTCCTAAAAAGTCATTAGTTGCCACATCTTCAGAAGGAAAGAAAATAAATTTTCCTTATTGTTAATTATTAGCTCTATTTTGAACACTCTAAAATAAGTGTATTTTAAGAAATTTGACTTAAAAATGATTTAATTACATATTCTTTTTTATATTCTACTAAATTGTGGATACATATTCAGGATTCTATTCCTAAATGGTCACCAAACTAATGAATAGTAATACATATTACATTCTAACTTAATGTACTCCTTGTAATACTTATTCTTAACTCCATGTAATAATCATTACAATATACCAAACGTGCCCTTAATTTTTATTATACGATATTACTCAAAAGTTGTTTTAATTATTGCTCATTATTTAAACAAAATAATTACAATAGATATGTATGCAAAATTTATAATTGTTATCTTTTATAATGAACTCATTATTAACAAAGTTTTATAATAAATATGTTATAATATACGTATAACATTTTTCAAAAAATAAATTTACATAAAACATTACAACATTATCCGTGCATCGCACGGGCAACTTACTAGTATTGAATAAAGTTGTAGCCTTAAACTACAACTAATTTTGTAGCTAAACTTTACATAAAGGTCACACTAGGATTTAGATCGCAATAGTTTTTAAAACTATTGGATAATCATTAATGCAATTGATATTTTTATGTTTAACCCTAGATCTAAACTAAGATTAAACCTTAGGGTTTATTATGTGATTACTTAATAATAAAAACTGTAAAAAACTTGAAAAAGAACTAATGAGAACCTTGCAAACAATCTATCAAAAGTAATTGATAGGCCACAAACTGAATGACTCATTGTGATAAAATCAATTAATTAATTAGCCAAGTTATTAATTAATCAATTTAACATGCAAATACGTGGAAGTACAAACAAATCACCAAATACTAAATATGCAGCGGAAAAATAAATAACACGGTGATTTGTTTACGAATGGGGAAAACTATAATGGCAAAAAGCCCACCGGGTGATTTTCAGGTCACCACTCCCGAAACTCCACTATTATCAAATCAAGCGGTTACAAGTAAAGGAATCCCAAGTACCTTACCAACCTACAATTGAACCGTTACCCCAATACCCAATTGGACTTGATCTGTACTGACAATTTCTACCTTTGATGCACGGCTTCCAAGTACGTGACTAACCAATGCGCGGATCCCAGTACGTGACTTCAAACACCAACTTAGAAGGAGAGGTTGGCTGCAAAGTTCTTCAGTTCACCATACACGATGAAGATCAGGAAGATGCTTGGTTACAAAACCCTATGGTGCAAATACACAGCAACTTCTAGAGAGAAGATGAACTAGGTTAAGAACTTCGTCTTTTGATTACAATTTGCTTGAACAGAGATTGCTCAATACTTTTACAACTTGTGTACAACTTGACGGCTCTTAAAACAATCCTTTTATATGTTTAGGGTTAGAAGAAAAGAAAGCCCAAAAACATATTCACGGATCCAAAGAAAATCAAATCAGAAAAACTGATTTTATAAATCTCGACAGATAGCAGGTGTCGAGGTAACTATCGAGCAGGTGTCGAGATTTAATGAAATTGTACTTCAGCTTGCTTTTTCTTGGATAGACTTGATGACTTCAATACTTGTTCTTGAAACCTTGTTTCTTGAAGTATTAAAAACACCTAGAACTACCCAATTACAAGTAGAGTGCGTTTTGTCAAAAGGATTAGCCAATTTACATAAACAAGTAACATATGTTCTTAACAAGTGAACACACATATGTCCTAACAGTAATGAAACTGGACATTTGACAACAAAACACATTAATTCAAGACCAATAGGCTAACCATCATCCACATCCATAGATTACCAAAAATTTCAGTAAACTACGTAAATACAGCTGCAATCCCAAACTAGTAGGAAAAACAACCTTTACTAGCCACCCAAACCAACACCTATATTGATAAACTGTTCAAATATATCAACAGTGCTCTGTTTAGTCTATGAAGCTGGCTCATCCTTGTTCTCTGCCACCGGTTTTGCTTGGTCATCTACAGCTTTCTTATCCTCCTCCTTGTAGGTTTGCTTATCCTCCTCCTTGGCCACATCAGGCTTCTCTTCCTGCTCTTTACCCTCAGTTTTACCATCCCCAACATTCAATTTCTCCAAGAGTCCAGCAGTATCTGACGCATTTTTATTATCCTCTTTCTTTCCCTGTGATTCAGCAACCTCTTGAAATGTTTCCATGAAGCTCCTGCAGTCTGAATAAAAACAACTATGTTAAACATGTAAACTAATGAATTCTAAACATTTACAAAGAATAAAAAAAAATTCCCATTTCTATTCACAAGATCTGTAACTGTCTCCCACTTGAAAATGTACTATTAAATTTTAACACATAACACATTTAATGGTCATATAAACCGGCCACGTAATGGGTTCGAGATTTCCCAAACCCGAAAACTGTGTCCATAGTGCATATCTACTGTATGCAAATTTTGTTTCATGTAAAATAAAAAATAACAAGAAATCCTTCCAAGGAAAATCATTCAGATCAGTGTTCTACCAAACTGAAAGTATAAGCCCCCATAAAGAAAGTAAGAAATAGTGATCCTATTGCATCAAGGCCTCCACTAAACTAAAAAATATAAGCTGTAAGTTTGCCAATATCTAGAAAAACAGAGAAGCAGCTATTTGCAAGAAATCCTCCTTCATTTAAGGATGTAGCTAGGGTGCTTCTTTGCATGCCAGAGCAACAATGTGCTATACCCCACTCCCCACATCTCCAATTTCGATTAAAAGAAAAAATAAGAAATTCTCACTGAATCATAGATCAGTAGACAGTAGTTTATCGCATGCAGTTGCTGTCTAATGGCCAAAAAATATAAGCTCTAAAGATGAATATAGTTTCCAGCATTACATAGAGCCACATATAGAACTATTTTGTAACAATTTATTAAAACCAAAATAATCAAAAGTAATTTTCAATGACACAAGAAAGAATCTTTGATACTAGCTCTGTTTGCTCATCCCACATGCAACCATAGCAAGTGACAATAAAACAAAGCCACACCCCACCAGTAAAAGAGCTGCCAAGAATTTCTTTAGCTACATGTAATCAAAGCAACACATATGGTACAAAAACCTCAAAAATACTATCAAAATTAGTCTTCTCTCAAAGCCTTCACCAAAGTTACAAAGCATTCAATTGTCTTACAGATTAACATAACACCAATAAGCTTCTACGACAACAAATTGGATCTTAGACTCTTCATGACAATCTCCAAAGAATTTTCAACAATTCAAAAATACTTATCATCCATGCCTTAACCAGACTCCCCTAATTTGCTCTAAAAAAGAGAACCTTCATATCTAAGATTCTCTAATCTCTAAACTCAGAGCTTGAATTATAATTAAAAGAGCATATCACACATCTCACGGAAACACAGAAAGGAAACAGCTAAGGACTACTCAGAGACATAATTTTTTAATACATATATTCAGGCACGCAAAGAAGCAAATAATTCGAAAAAGAACACTCACTCTCAAGAGAAGCAAATCTAATGCAGAAGAGCTCATTCTTCAATTCCCCATCCGCAAAATTTGTAGCATGCCACACACATGATTTTTCGTTTCCAGCATGCTCTTGCACTGTCATCGTAGGAATGACTGCAACACATGCCAAATTCATCAAAAAATACGCCTTTTTCCAAACCCAAATATAATTTCAATAATTAAATTAAAAAATAATAACTTCATAACACGTCAATGTGAATCGCATGCTTCTTTACTAAATTTCAAGCAAAGGAACAAAAAAAAGAAGATAATAACAAGCTTCCACTAGACTAAAAATTCGTGATAGGATCAAACAAAGGGAATAATTTTTGTGTATAAGTTAATTCTGTTCTTTTGCAATTTCTAAGCAACCAAACAGATCATAATAGCAAAGAAATTAAAAAAAAAATTATAAATAAATTAATCAACTAAGGATTGAGTTTGTTGTGTAAGTTAATTCTGTTCTTTTGGATTTTCTAAGATACCAAACAGAGCATAATAGCAAAGATATTAAAAACAAAAAAACAAAACTTAATCAAAAAATTAAACAACGAAGGAAACAATTTTCGTGTAATTACTGTTCTTTTGCAATTTCTAAGCAACCAAACAGAGCAAAACGGCAAATATATAAAAATCATAAACCACCGACATCAAATTTAATTCTAATATAAAATATTAAAGAGGTTAGTTGATGAAGTCAAAAGTTGCCGTGGTACACATATATCAACAAAACTAATAATTAAATATAACAAATATTAGTGAAAATCTGTTTTTTTTTTTTTTTTGGTCTTTGACGTCGTTTCTTAAGCTAGAAAGTGGAAACTATTTTTTACCAAAGAGATAGATAGGCTTCAAGTCTTCAACAAACAAATGACAATGAAATGAGAGTCCTCAGCCAAAAAATAAGAACAGTGAGAGAAAGAGAGATCCCAGCATCATTGCTCACTGGTCATTGACTGGAGGCTGCAGAAGACAAGGACCGAAGCTGTGACTGGCGTCGATCGGACGACTTGTACGTGGAGTAGGGGTGGCAAATGGACAGGTTTGGGTGGGTTTGGGGTGGGCATAATTGGGTTGGGTATATAAAACCTATTTACCCATTTAAAACCCATTTAACTAATTCCTTATAACCCAAATCCAACCCAACCCAATTATTATGGGTAAACCCTAACCCACCCAATTACCCAATTATCAAAATTACCAAAATGCCACTAAAGTGAAAATGGCCAAAGTACTCTAAAATCTTCAAAAATGATCAAAATGCCCCCAAAACCTGAAAATTACCAAAATACCCTCAAAACCCAAAAAAATGACCAAAATACTTCTGAAACCCATAAAATGACCAAAATACCCCCAAAACCCAAAAAATGACCAAAATACCCCTGAAAGCCAAAAATTACCAAAATACCTCCTAGAACCTAAAAAATGACCAAAATATCCCCAAAACCTTAAAATTACCAAAATACCCTCCAAAACCTAAAAAATGACCAAAATACCCCTGAAACCCAGAAAATGACCAAAAGACCCCCTAGAACCTAAAAAATGACCAAAATACTCTCGAAACCTAAAAATTACAAAAATAATCTCAAAACCTACAAAATGACCAAAATACCCCTAGAACCCAAAAAATGACCAAAATACTCCTGAAATCTAAAAATTACCAAAATACCCCCAAAACCCATAAAATTACCAAAATATCCCCAAAACTAAAAAATGACGAAAATACCCTCAAAATCTAAAAATGACCAAAATATCCCTGGAACCCAAAAAATGACCAAAATACCCCTGAAACCCAAAAAATGACCAAAATACCCCCAAAACCTAAAAATGACCAAAATACCCCATAAACCCAACAAATGTCCAAAATACCTCCAAAACCTAAAAAATTACTAAAATACCTCTGAAACCTAAAAAATGGCCAAAATAACCTCAAAGCCTAAAAATTGACCAAAATAACCCTGAAAACTAAAAATGACCAAAATACTCCCGAAACTTCAAAAATGGCCAAAATAACCACGAAGTCTAAAAATTGACCAAAATAACCTAGAAACCTAAAAATGACCAAAATAGCCCCTAAACCTAAAAAAGACCAAAATACCCCATAAACCCAAAAAATGTCCAAAATACCTCCAAAACCTAAAGAATTACTAAAATACCTCTGAAACCTAAAAAATGGCCAAAATAACCTCAAAGCCTAAAAATTGACCAAAATAACCCTGAAAACTAAAAATGACCAAAATACTCCCGAAACTTAAAAAATGGCCAAAATAACCACGAAGTCTAAAAATTGACCAAAATAACCTAGAAACCTAAAAATGACCAAAATAGCCCCTAAACCTAAAAAATAATCGATATACCTTCGAAACCTAAAAATTAACTGAAATACCCCCTAAAGCCTAAAAAATGACCAAAATACCCCTGAAACCTAAATACAACCAAAATAACCCATAAACCTTAAAATGACTAAAATATCCTCAAAACCTAAAAAATGACCAAAATTCCCCGAAACCTATAAAATGACAAAAAAGCCCCTTAAATCTGTAAGTCGATAAAAATACACCCTAAACCTAAAAAATTATCAAAATCCCCCGTAAAACTAAAAAATGACCAAAATACTCCCTAAATATAAAAAATGATCAAAATACCCATAAACCTAAAAAATGACTAAGATACCCCAAACCCCTATTTTGGTAATTTTAGAGGCTTCGAGTGTATTTTGTTCATCTTATAGGATTAGTTGTATATTGGTCATTTTAGATATTTTGAGGGGTATTTTGGTCGTTTTATAGGTTTAGAGGTATTTTGGTCGTTTTAGACGTTTCAGGGTATTTTTGGAAATTTTAGAGGTTTCACGTTGTTTGTGGCCATTTTAGCGATTTTGGGTTTATTTGGGTCATTTCAAAGGTTTAGGGGTATTTTCGTCACTTTAGAGGTTTGAGGGTATTTTGGTCATTTTTTAGGTTTAAGGGGTATTTTGGTCACTTTTTAGGTTTAGGGGGTATTTTGGTCATTTTTAGGTTTCGGGGTTATTTTTGTCAATTTTTAGACTTCGGGGTTATTTTGTTCATTTTTTGGTTCCAGGGTTATTTTGGTCATTTTTAGGTTTCTAGGTTATTTTGATCAATTTTTAGGCTTCGGGGTTATTTTGGCTAATTTTTAGGTTTCGAGGGTATTTTAATCGTTTTTAAGGTTTCGAGGGTATTTTGGTCATTTTTTAGGTTTTAGGGTTATTTTGGTTATTTTTTAGGCTTCGGGGTTATTTTGGCCATTTTTTAGGTTTCAGAGGTATTTTGGTAATTTTTAGGTTTCTGGGGTATTTTGGTCATTCTTAGGTTTCGGCGGTATTTTGGTAATTTTTTGGGTTTTAGGGGTATTTTGGTCATTTTTAGGTTTTGGGGGTATTTTGGTCATTTTTAGGCTTCGGGGGTATTTTGGTCATTTTTTGGGTTTTAGGGGTATTTTGGTCATTTTTTGGGTTTCAGGGGTATTTTGGTCATTTTTTTTGAGTTTTGGGGGTATTTTGGTCATTTTTAGGTTTTGGGGGTATTTTGGTTATTTTTGGGTTTCGGGGGTATTTTGGTCATTTTTAGGTTTCGAGGGTATTTTGGTCATTTTTGGGTTTCGGGGGTATTTTGGTCATTTTTTGGATTTCAGGGGTATTTTGGTCATTTTTTTGGTTTTATGGGTATTTTGGTCATTTTTAGGTTTCGGGGGTATTTGGTCTTTTTTTGGGCTTCGGGGGTATTTTGGTCATTTTTTGGGTTTTAGGGGTATTTTGGTCATTTTTTAAGTTTTGGGGGTATTTTGGTCATTTTTTTTGAGTTTTGGGGGTATTTTGGTCATTTTTAGGTTTCGGGGGTATTTTGGTCTTTTTTTGAGTTTCGGGGGTATTTTGGTCTTTTTTTGGGGTTTTGAGGTATTTTGGTCATTTTTTGGGTTTAGGTGTTATTTTGGTCATTTTTTAGGTTGAGGGGGTATTTTGGTAATTTTAGTAGTTTTGGGGTTGGGTAATTGGGTACCCAATTAAAACCCAATAAACATTAGTGCTAATTGGGTTTAATTGGGTTAATACCCATTTAACCCAACTAATAATTGGGTGGGTTTGGGTCTATTTTAAGTGGGTGGGTTTGGGTGGGCAAATGGGTTTGGGTTGATTTTGCCACCCCTAACGTGGAGGCAAACTTTTGAGTTATTACCGTATGGACACTACGGCTGTGTGTAAGAGAAAATTTTAGTTTTTTCTTTTTCTATTTGGAGGGATCTTGTAGAAAGATTTTTTTTTTTTTTTTTTAAAGAAAGATTATTGATTCATTGAACGTTAAGTTATTCTTATACTGCTATTTCTTTTTGGTTCTGTGTAAGGTGCTGTAATTTACAAGGTTTTTTTTGCTTTTTTAAGCTCTGATCTGAAATGTAAGAACCATCTACGATTTTTAAACCAGAGGTTCATATGGTTTCCTGACTTATTTATATATATATATATATATATATATGCTGGTTTTGGGAGGTAAAAGAACCATTTTAGTAAACGGTTCACGGTTAACCAGGTTTAACAATACATCTGATCCGAATTTCAAAACTATGCAGCCATTATAAAGATTTAATCTTTATCTCAAAACTGTTTCAAAAAAAAAATCTTTATCTCAAAAAAAATATATAAATAATCTTTATCTCAAAAAATATATATATATAAATAGGCTCCAAGTATCATCCAGCCATCGTAAAGATTTAATCTTTATCTAAAACAATTAAAAATAAAAGTTTAAATAGACTCCAACCGGCATCTAGCCACTGAGATGGCAATATAAACGCACCAAAACAGCAATATAAACTATAAAAAAAAATTATCAAAGATCAAATAAGATAACTAGAAACTTGTACTATTGTGCCGCTATTTTGGCAAGATAAAATTAGAGACGTGCTTTGTTGTAACAAAAAGAAAACAACATTTGAAATGTGTTCCCTCTAAAATAATCAAAAATTTGAAGCTTCGAATGTGTTACCTTCAAATAATCAAACAGACTATTTGGTTTTCACTTTTTCCTTCTAAAACAACTATGACTCTCTTTTCTTCTTCTTCTTTTATTTTTTTTATGTTATTTTTTTTTTTTTTTTTTGGTTTTCCAGTAAACTTCGTTCGGTTGAGTTAAGTGTTGGAATTGGTGTGTGAGTTTAACATAGAAAAAAGAAAAAAAGAAAAAAAAAAGGGGGAGTGCTATAGTTTAAGTGTTTAACCACAGTTAAAATTGATATGGGTTAAATTATGAGTTTTTGACCATAAATCTTTTTTAAAAAGATCTGGTACTTGGACACTCTCCATTTCAAATAGAAATGGAGAGGATCCAAATCCCTGTGTGTAAGAGAAAATTTTAGTTTTTTTCTTTTTCTATTTGGAGGGATCTCGTAGAATGAATTTTTTTTTTTTTTTTTTTTTTTTTTTGAGAAAGATTATTGATTCATTGTAGTTATTCTTATACTGCTATTTCTTTTTGGTTTTGTGTAAGGTGCTGTAATTTACGAGGTTTTTTTTTTGCTTTTTTAAGCTCTAATCTGAACTGTGAGAACCGTCTACGATTTTTAAACCAGGCGGTTCAACCGTGGTTCATATGGTTTCTTGACTTATTTATATATGCCGGTTTTGGGAGGTAAAAGAACCATTTTAGTAAACGGTTCACGGTTAACCAGGTTTAACAATACATCCGATCCGAATTTCAAAACTATGCAGCCATTATAAAGATTTAATCTTTATCTCAAAAATGTTTTAGAAAAAAAAATATTTATCTCAAAAAAAATATATATAAATAATCTTTATCTCAAAAAAAAATATATAAATAGGCTCCAAGTATCATCCAGCCATTGTAAAGATTTAATCTTTATCTAAAAAAATTAAAAATAAAAGTTTAAATAGACTCCAACCGGCATCCAGCCACTGAGACGACAATATAAACGCACCAAAACAACAATATAAACTATATAAATTTTTTTTTTTTATCAAAGATCAAATAAGATAACTCGAAACTTGTACTATTGTACCTCTGTTTTGGCAAGATAAAAACAGAGACGGGCTTTGTTGTAACAAAAAGAAAACAACATTTGAAATGTGTTCCCTCTAAAATAATCAAAAATCTGAAGCTTCAAATGTGTTACCTTCAAATAATCAAACAGACTATTTGGTTTTCACTTTTTCCTTCTAGAACAGCTATGACTCTCTCTCTCTCTCTCTCTTTTTTTTTTTTTAAATGTTATATTTTATTTTTGTTTTTCAGTAAACTTCGTTCGGTTGAGTTAAGTGTTGGAATTGGCGTTTGAGTTTAACAAAAAAAAAAAAGGAGTGCTATAGTAAAATGTTTAACCACAGTTAAAATTGATATGGGTTAAATTATGAGTTTTTGACCATAAATCTTTTTTGAGTAAATTACATATTTGGTCCCTCTCCTTTACATTATATTTCAATTTAGTCCTTAACCTTTCAATTATGTCAATTTGATCCCTAACTTTTTAATGCCGTGTCAATTTAGTCCCTGTCATTATCTCTTCAATAGAAAAGTCTGACGTGTTAAACGGTCTAAATAAAATAATAAAAAAATTTGCCACATCAACTGCCACCTGAACTGACATATCAATTTTTTTTTTTTTTTAGAGAACACGTAAGTTTTTTTTAGAAAACCCAAATCAAATCTTTTTAGTTTGATTCAGAATTTTGCTTATTTCATTAAACAGGGATAGTCACAAACCCATGTAAAACACTCTCTCTAAAATCCAAAATTCCTTCTCCTTCCTTTCATTAAACAGGGACAGTCACAGACCCATGGACATGGGCACACTGGGCTTTTTCCCTTGTCTGTGATTCCTTCATATGTTGTGGTCAGACTAACGAATAAAGCAATTGATCTATTCTATTTATCATGGTTGTTTCCTTAAAATTTATTCCAAGAATATCATTGGAGAAATTCTCCTTGATGATTTGACTACAGTTCATGTAATGTAATGAGCATTGATGCTAATGGAAGAAATAGCTACAGCTTGGAGAAATAGTCTTTAATTCTCTAATCTTATAAATTTCTGTTTGATTTGATAAAGTTTATTTGATGGCAGCATTAATCTACAATTATGGAGAATCATTTTATTTAAAAGTAAAAGTTGCATCTTTACACTTCAAATTGGGGGGAATGTGCAGAATAGCACAGTGAGGAGGGAGAATATAGTAAGTTAAGATGCGCTAGAAAGAATGTTGGAAACTAGCATCTCGAGTTTCTAAGACTCGAGATCCAAAAAGCAAAAACCGAAGTGAAAATTGAGTTTTTAAGACTCCATTTCCAAACTCGAGTCTCAAAAACTCGATTTCCAAAATTTGATCTCCACAAATCGAGACTTAAAAACTCGATTTTTATCTTGGAACTCGAGTTTTAGACCCTCGAGATGCTAGTTTTCAACATTGTTTTAAAACATGTCAACTAACTAAATTTTTTAATATTTAATGTTATTTGGAAATAAAATTCCTTCAAATTGGGCTTTCACTTATTTTGGGGGAACATTCTTTGCAATCTTCATTAACAAAATATTAATCTAAGACATGAAAAATGATTTTCATAGGATGTGACCATAAGTTTAACAATGCTTTTCATATGGCTCTAAAGGTTATGAACTAGACACACACACACTGATATATACACATACTCAAACACCCAATATATATGTACGTGGGTGATTAAGATCCCAAGACTTTTATTTTCCCCTATCCTTGCTGATTGATTTGGTTTAACTGTCCATCTTCAAGTTGTTGGCCTTCAGTTCTAGAACTCATGTATGCTGATCTCTAGATTTCCTTTTTCTTTATGATTTATTGTTTAAGGAAGATAAGATAAAGAACTCGTCTTTAAATTGCAGGGCAGAGGGTTATTGGAGAACCAGTAGTTTCTAGGTTACCCCTTGATGAATTTGGATTTGGGATCCTCTCTTCATCACTGCAGCAAAGTAATTCTGCAGGTTCCTACCTCATCATTAGAGAAGATAGTGCAATCATAAAGGCTGGGACCTTAAAGACACGTGAAGAAATTGTGACTGTGACTTAGGGATTTTTGTTATTTTTTGAGGAAAGGGATTTTTTTGTTGTTGTTGTTGATAGACATGAGTTAGGATTCAATTATCTGTTGTTTTTCTTTTTTTCTAATTTAAAATTATGTTGACATTTTATAAAATAAAATAAAAATAAAATTGTTGATATGTTAGTCTAGGTGGCAAATGATGTGACAAATTTTTTTTTTTTTATTTAGACTGTTTGACACGTCAGACTTTTCCATCTAGTAGATAACGGTAAAGATTAAATTAACATGATATTAAAAGGTTAAAAACCAACTTGATATAATTGAAATATAAGAGACTAAATTGAAATCTGCTTTAAATAATAATGACCAAATACGTAATTTATCCATCTTTTTTAAAAAGATCTGTTCCTTGGACACTCTCCATTTCAAATAGAAATGGAGAGGATCCAAATCCATGAGGTTTTGACCAATGCATGTGGGCTTGACCCACATTTGGGTCTACCTTGACTTGAGCCACAGCTCATGAACCTGAACCAACCATTAATTTCATCACCCTTTCGATTCTTGATTGTACGAGTGTTTCTTATACAAACTCCAATGAAAATTCCGTTCTTTTCATGTCTCTTCTTGTTACCTATAGGCTCACTTTTTGTCAACTTTGGTATCTTTGTGGTGTCTGGCCAGTGTCTTCACGATCAGAGAGACTTGTTGATCGGATTGAAGACCAGCCTCATTTTCAACAATAATTCGTCCGAAAAATTGGTGCACTGGAATGAAAGTCCAAATTGCTGTTTGTGGGAAGGTGTAACCTGCAGCGAGGAGGGACGTCTTATTGGTCTCAACCTGTTCAATGACTCCATCTCTGGTGGACTTGACAATTCAAGCCTTTTCAGTCTCCTGGATCTTGAGAACCTGAATTTGGCTTATAACAATTTCAGCAACTCTGAGATTCCACAGGAGTTTGGCAATCTGACAAAGTTGAGTTGTTTAAACCTATTAAAATGCTGGCTTTGCCGGGCAGATTCCCTCAGAGATTACGAATTTGAACAGGTTGGTTACCCTTGATTTGTCTACCGATTCATTTTTGAGTGATTCTATGCTGAAAATAGAGAAACCAAATTTAGCTTCGTTAGTTCAGAATTTTGGGGAGCTAAAGGAGCTTTATCTTGATGGTGTAAATATATCAGCGCCAGGGAATGAATGGTGTCAGGCCTTATCTTCTTCACTGTGGAATCTAAGGGTGTTGAGCATGTCACAGTGTTATCTTTCAGGGCCTTCTGATTCCTCTTTATCAGAGCTTCGGTCCCTCTCAATTATTCGTCTTCATGGTAATCCCTTATATACTCCAGTTCCAGAATTTTTTGCAAATTTCGTAAATTTGACGTCCTTGAATCTCATTTATTGTGGATTGAATGGAACATTTCCAGAAAGTGTCTTCCAAATTCTTACACTGCAGAAGCTTGACTTATTA
Source organism: Quercus ilex subsp. ballota (assembly GCA_032727855.1). NCBI lineage: Eukaryota > Viridiplantae > Streptophyta > Magnoliopsida > Fagales > Fagaceae > Quercus > Quercus ilex. Next base: position 37,628,200 of record CM064914.1, read on the forward strand.
AATAATGAACTACTTCAAGGGGCACTGCCAGATGCAATTGGTAGGATTCAGATTCTCTAGATTTCGTTGGGTACTCTACCAAATAGATTTCCTTAAATCTTAATAATTCTTTAATAATTTAATGGTTTAGATTCTGCCATATCAGCATTCCACTAACAATATTCTTAAAATAATAAAATAATGTTACAAAAAAAAATAATATTCTTAAAATAATAAAATAATGTTACAAAAAAAACAATTAAAATTATTGTTAGTGGTGGGTTCCAGTTAGCTCAACTGGTAAAGTCTTTGATGGTTGTACAAGAGATTTGGGGTTCAATCTCCGCCTACACCAAAAACTGATTGGTATCTTGGTCTGATGAAAAAGAGCTATCACCAGGAGCGGACGCCATAGGTTGAAACTCTCTCTCAAAAAAAAATTTATTGTTAGTGGAATGCTGACATAGCAGAATCTAGACCATTAAATAATTAAAGAATTGTTAAAATTTAAGGAAATCTATTTAGTAGAGTATCTTAGGAAATCTAGAGAATTTGAATCCCAATTGGTAACCCTACAATGTTGTCCAGATTAGATCTTTCTAATTGTAATTTCAGTGGGTCAATCTCAAACTCTATGGCAAATCTTGTTCAGTTGGTTTATTTGGACATGTCATTCAACAACTTCACTGGACCGATTCCATCATTCAGCATGGCCAAGAATTTGACCGAGATATACCTTTCTCATAATAAATTGACAGGTAAGATTACTACCACTCATTGGAATGAGCTTCCGAATCTAGTTAACCTTCACTTAGGTTTCAATTCACTTGGAGGGAGTATTCCTGTCTCTCTGTTTTCCCTTCCATTGTTGCAGAAATTGGAGCTTTCCGACAACCAATTTTCTGGTCAATTCAATTAATTTTCTGTTTCTTCTTACCTCCTGGACACCCTTGATTTAAGTAGCAACAACTTGGAAGGGCCAATACCAATGTCTGTCTTTGAACTTCAAGGTCTTAAGTTTCTCTCACTTTCTTCAAACAATTTTAGTGGCTCCTTGCAACTTAATAAGATTCAGCAGTGGAGAAACCTTTCCTATCTTGATCTTTCATACAATAGCTTGTTGATTGAATATAATGGAACGAATTCTTCATCATCCTCCTTTCCCCAACTTTCCAAATTAAAACTGGCTTCTTGTAACTTGAAGACTTTTCCTGATTTCTTGAGAAACCAATCCGAATTATCCTATCTAGACCTTTCAATTGGAGAGATACCCAACTGGAATTGGAATCTTACTAATCTTCTTTACCTAAATCTCTCTTATAACCACCTGGAGGGCCTTTGCTCAATCTTCCTACTGCATTGATTGTACTAGACCTTCACTCCAACCAACTCCAGGGTCCACTCCCAGCACTCCTAGCATCTGCTGCATATCTGGATTTCTCAAGGAATAATTTCAGCTGTTATACATGATCGCATTGGCAGCAACCTTACTTTCGCAAATTTCTTATTTCTTTCAAACAATAAATTATCTGGCAGTATCCCTGAATCAATATGCAGGGCTACATATCTTCTAGTTCTTGATCTGTCAAATAATTTATTGAGTGGCACAATTCCCCAATGCTTTTATGAGATGAGTGAGACTCTAATGGTGCTGGATGTGAGGAGAAACCAACTCCGTGGCTATATATATGATTCGTTTTCAGTTAATTGTAGTCTACAAACTCTAAATCTCAATGGAAATCTATTAGAAGGAGTGGTACCAAAGTCTTTGGGGAATTGCAAATATTTTGAGGTCTTGGACCTGGGGAACAATAAGATAAAGGATGCCTTCCCATGTTACTTGAGGAAAATATCCTCATTTCATGTCCTTATCTTGCGATCTAACAAATTTTATGGGTCCATTGATTGTGGAGGGCCAAATAACACATGGCCGATGCTTCAAATTATAGACCTAGCTTCAAACAGTTTTACTGGTTGGCTTCCAAGAAAATCCCTTTATGCCTGGAAGGCAATGATGGATGATGCCCAATCACAATTTGAATTCCTCCAATTTGGAAGCCTACAATTCCGTCAAATTTATTATCAAGATGTGATTACAATTACCAGTAAAAGGTCTAGACATTGAGCTGGTTAAGATTCTAACTCTATTCACTTCAATTGACTTATCTTGCAACAATCTTGATGGGCCAATTCCAGAAGAATTAGGAGCGCTCAAATCGCTACTTTTTCTCAACCTGTCGCATAATGCTCTTACCGGCCACATTCCACCAATTCTAGGAAACTTGACTCAGCTGGAATCATTAGACTTGTCAAGCAACAAGCTTACAGGAGAGATCCCTATGCAATTTGCAGATAGTTTAAATTTCCTTGCAGTTCTAAACCTTTCATTCAATCAATTGGCGGGACCGATTCCCTTTTTCAAGCAATTTGCTACATTTTCGGAAGCATTCTATGAAGGGAATGAGGGATTATGTGGTAATCCTTTGAATAAAAATTGTGCTCTAGTGCTGATGATGCCGAAAATATCAACAGTGGGTTGCACAACGCTCGTGCTCTCGAAATGACACCTGCACAATGAAAAGAGAAAATCTTACAGAGAGCACCGGTGTGGTGCCGGCCGAATACCCTCCGAAGGTCAAGTTAGAACTTTTTTCAACTCTAGAGTACTAGAGAGGGGTTAATTATGCGTACCTCGATTTGTGAGGGTATTGGGGCTTTTATAGTAGTAGGGGGTTGACCTTTCTTCCTTGGAGCAGAAGTCTTTTCCATATAGGAATCCATGCAAGCATAGATTGCGGAGCCCTTTCCATATAGGACTCTATTATTGAGCGTGGTGGCCAAGTAAAGGATTTACTTTAACCGTCGGCCTCATAACCGTCGGCCTCTTAACAGTCGGCCTCTTAATCGTCGGCTTCACTTCAACAACGAATGCCCATCAGCCTTTTGAACATAATTAGCCCTTCGAGCCCGACATGAGATGTTATTTCCGTCGGCACGTATTTTTCCGTCGCTACATGAACCGTCAGTCTGAGAAATAGGCTGACGGGTGAAGCCTATGGTATTACTATGATTATTTCCTCATCAGTTGCCCCCTACTCCATATCTCTGTCGGCAATAACTGACGGGTTATGGAGTTTTCATTCGTCCTTACCTGCTGCTTTGATCAGGAGAGAGAAAATAATTAAAGCTGACACCCCAACATTAAATGCTAGGACACGTGGCGTGCTCGGGTTGGCTCCGTGTCTGGTTTGTGGGCGTCGCTTTGTCTTCCGTGCGTTTTCCTTATATATATATATGGCCCACCTCTCCCCATTTTTGCTATTTCACTTTCACCGGTTCCTGGAGAGATATCCGTCGCTTATCTTCCGTTAGTACTTGCTAACAATATTCCCGTCACTTCTTCGGCCGTTACTTTCGAGGAACTTGTAAGTTCTCTTTCTTTTTGTTCCTGCTTTATTATTATTATTTTCTCTTTTAAGTCGAGTCGTCATCCTAGGTGCTTAGATTACACCCGTCACTTGTAGGTAGTCAGATGTCGAGTGACGTGTCGAGTGACCGGTCGTCGGTCCGCGATGGAGCGGGCTACGACGAGGTATTTGGTTCAGGTAGTGAGTCAGGGAGCTCGTCCTGGTCTTCAGAGAGGGAGACGTCGGCCCAAACTCCTATCGAGGAGGTAGGAGGTCACAGAGACGATGGTCAGGAAAGGGTAGTAGGTGAGGGAAGTGAAAAAGTGGAAGGAGAAAGATATAGTGACGGGAATAGTGAGGGGGATGAAGGTGACGACGGGTCTAGTGAAGGGACTCCTGTGAGTCCTGGAGGCAACCGTCCCTTCATCCTTCCCAAAGAGTGGGCTGTAAATAAGTTTCTCCCCAAGATGACTCTCAAAATTTTTAACGAGTTACGAACCCGTTTCCAAATCCCCGACCATATTCCTATCCGTCTGCCTGAAGATGGCAAAAAATGTTATACGGGAAGAACTGCAGACGTTGGTATGTACGATGCCATGTTTGCCGCCGGTCTTAGACTGCCCCTGACGGCATTACATCGTCAGTTAGTTGACTTTCTTGGCTTATCCGTCAGCCAAGTCGCTCCGAATTCGTGGAGGATTTTTATAGGTGCCGAGGTACTGTGGGGTCGTTTGAGTGGAGGGAATCGTCAGCTTTCTTTGGACGAATTCTTTTATTGTTATAGACCTCGGCACCTTTCTTCTTCCAAAGGGATGTACCATTTTGCCGTCAGGAAGAAAGATCTTAGGTTGGTGTTTGAGACGCCGGACTCGAATAGAGCCTGGAAGAGCAGGTTCTTTTTCGTTGAAGGGACGGACTGGGTGTGCCGTCAGGAAGAATGGGAAACGATACCCCACGGCTATTTTGACAATACTTGGGCGTTTATAAAAGAGTCAGGTTTTAGTCGTCAGCTTTTGACTTTATTTTGAGCAAGTAATAATTTCGGTTTTTCAGTGGTTCTAACGCCGTCGGTTTATTTGCACTTTTCAGCCCTCATTCGCCCTTCCATAACTGGTGAGCAAGAGGACTTCATCCGTCGGGTTTTGGAGATTCCCTTAGAGGAGCGGTCGTGTCGAGACTTAATCACCCTTGACTACCTTCACGCCTTCTATGGTGGTCCTGAACCGACGCCTGAGGCTCGCAGGCTAGAAGGATTCTCCCGTCACCGTGAGTACTTTACCCTTATTTTCGAAATTATCCTTGTATTACCGTCGGTTTTGCTAATGCATCTTTCTTGTAGAAATGGATGTGGCCAAGCAACGGATAAGGGCTGCCGCTGCCCGCTTAAAAGAAGAGAAGAAAGCAAAGGGGGAGACGGTACCTTCGTCGACCCCCAAAATCGTCAAGGGTTCTTCAAAAAGGAAAACTGACGGGGATAATAGCCGTCCACCGAAGAAAGCAGCCGTTGGTTCTGGGAGCGAGCCCTCAGAGAAGCCGTCACCTAAGCCCAGTCATGGTGCAGGAAAAGGTGTAATGACTTCTTCTGGTCCCGTCCTGGAGGGGCCCCGTTGCCTGCTAACTCACAAGGATTTTGCTGTTGAGGCTGTGGAGTCACTTATAAAGCCGACGGACATAGATCCTTGTGATTTGCTGGCGACGGATGAGTTGGGGTCGTCAGCTTTGTTTGACCTTACTCGGGTAAGCCGCCTCTCCCAAATGGTTCCTCATCTTTTTCTATTTTAATAACTGACGGTTATATCCCTTTCTAGGCCTTGGTTCGTGTAAAGGCGCTTCAGGACCGGTGCGTGGCTAAGGAGCGTGTCGTCACTCGCGTCAATAAGCACAATGCCAATATGCGAGACCAGCAGGCTCAGTATAAAGAGGCAATGCGTCTCCTTAACGTCGAGCTGAAGGAAGTTAGGCAGAAGCTGGAGGAGGCGGATCGTCAGAGGGGTGAGCTAGGGAAGGAGCTGACGACTCTTCGTGCGCAGATGGAGACTGCAGGGGCTGACGCGGTTGAGAAGTTCAAGGCGTCAGACTTTTTCATTGATTCCTGTGCTGGATACTACGGCACAGGATTTGATGATTGCCTCAGACAAGTGGCGTCAGCTTTCCCCGAATTGGACTTATCTGGTATCTCCCTAGATGACGCCCAGCCCATGACGCCTGCTAATGAAGCCGTCACTGCTGGGGCTGACGAATCAGTGGATTCTCCTTCTCATGGAGGCGGTGGAGTTGTTTTGGCCCAACCTGCTGTGAACCTTTCAACAACTGCCCCGACGCCTCCTGTGGTGCTGCTTGACGGAGAGGATCCTTCTGTTAGAGAGTAGAAAGAATTTTTTAAGCGACGGTTTTTTGGTATTTGTAATTCATTTATTTAGCAAACAGTTTTATTAAGTGCCCCCTGGGCTCCTGCTTGTAATATTTTAATACTTTCTTCAAATCCCTATTTTAAATTGTCGTTGCTCTTGATTACTTGATGTGAGGCATGCTTAACTTGTGTGTTTTGTTTGGAATTATGGGCCCTTTTAATGTACCGTCAGCTTTACTTAAACTGTTGATTTAAGCTTTACATTGGGTCACTTGGCAAGTTTGCTTGACGAAGCCGTCAATCTATCGTTTTAATGCTTGTAGGAATTCCGGCAAAATTCTATTATCCCAGGTCAAGGTCATCTCCCTTACAGACTTGTCCACTTGTGGACCGTCAGCCTTAATAGTCGAGATTATTGACTTACGCATTCAGTATGTATTCTATTAGGCCGTTGGTTTTGTTGCTTTGCCTATCTGGTGGACTAGGTTATTTTAGACCGTCAGCTTACCTGGTTCGTCCACTGCGGACTTGGTCTTTTTTAGACCGTCAGCGGTTTAACTCGTCCCCTTTGTGGACTTGGTCTTTTTTAAACCGTCTGCTATCTGGCTCATCCATTTTTTGGACTCATTTTTTTTCGTTGGTCTTTTATAAGACCGTCAGCTTGAGAGCCGAGCTTATGAGACCGTCAGGATTTTATTTAAGCCGTCAGTTTAGAGGCTGAATTGTGGACTGCCACTTCGCCAGCCTTTTATTTAGGCCGTCAGCTTAGTAGCTGAATTGTGGACTTAGCCACTTGTCGTCAGGCTTTTATTCAGGCCGTCAGCTTAGTAGCTGAATTGTGGACTTGGCCACTGTTAGCCTTTTATTCAGGCCGTCAGCTTAGTAGCTGAATTGTGGACTTGACCACTTTTCGTTAGCCTTTTATTCAGGCCGTCAGCTTAGTAGCTGAATTGTGGACTTGGCCACTTTTCGTTAGCCTTTTATTCAGGCCGTCAGCTTAGTAGCTGAATTGTGGACTTAGCCACTTTTCGTTGGTCTTTTACTAATTTTCATTTGTAAGTAGAAACTCCTTGGTTCTGAATAAATCATGCATTCTGTATAAAAAGTAGCTCAAAAAGGAAAAACCTGCCCTTTTGGGCTTATTGTAGCAAAACTAAAGTAAAAGACATGCCCGTTGGGCTTATTGTAGCGAATATTTAAAAGTAGACAGTAAATAAAAAGATAGGTGTTGTTCACGTCATCGCCTCTACTGGTAGTACTTTCGCAGGTGTTCAGCATTCCAAGGATGCGGTAGCTTCCGTCCATCCAATGTCTCTAGATGGTATGCACCCTTTCTTTGCCATGTCGCGACTCGGTAAGGTCCTTCCCAATTGGGGCCGAGTTTTCCTTGGGTTGGGTCTCTTGCTGCGCCCATGACTTTCCTTAGAACGAGGTCTCCCACCTGGAAGTCTCTGTGTTTGACCCGGGAGTTGTAGTGCCTGGCCATGCGGTCCTGGTATCGTGCGAGCCTTTGCTCTGCTGTGACCCTGACTTCGTCCACTAGATCGAGCTGTAGACGTATGGCTTCGTCATTTTTCCCTTCGTCATGGTTGTGCACCCTGTAGCTCGTGAGGCCGACCTCGGCTGGGATGACAGCTTCGCTCCCGTATGTTAGCCTGAATGGTGTCTCCTGTGTTGGCGTCCTTGCCGTCGTCCTGTAGGCCCAAAGTATGCTCGGTAATTCTTCAGCCCATATACCCTTTGCCCCCTCGAGCCGAGTCTTGATAATCTTCAGCAAGGATCGATTCGTGACTTCGACTTGTCCATTGGCTTGAGGGTGGGCGGGGGAGGAGTAGTGGTTTCGTATCCCTAATTGTGAGCAGAAGTCCCGAAAGGCCTCGTTGTCGAATTGCTTCTCGTTATCCGAGACTAAGACTCTAGGGATGCCAAATCTGCATATGATACATCGCCAAACGAAGCTGCGTATGTTCTTCTTCGTAATGGTGGCCAAGGCTTCAGCTTCGACCCACTTTGTAAAGTAGTCGATGCCCACGACTAGAAACTTCAGTTGTCGTATTGCAGTAGGAAACGGTCCCATGATGTCTAGTCCCCATTGAGCGAACGGCCATGGCGCCGTCATCGGGGTAAGTTCTTCAGGTGGTTGTCTCATGACATTGCTGAACCTTTGGCACTTGTCACATTTCTTTACATAGTCCTCGGCATCCTTCTGTATAGTTGGCCAAAAGTACCTCGTTCGTACTAGCTTGTGGATTAACGACCTCGACCCTGAGTGGTTTCCACAGATTCCTTCGTGTACTTCCCTCATGACGTAATCTGCTTCTTCAGGACCTAAGCATCGTAGGTAGGGGCGGGAAAAACCTCTTTTGTACAAGACGTCTCTTATCAGAATGAACCTCGCTGCTTGAACCTTCAGCTTTCTTGCAGCCTTCTTTTCGTCCGGTAGTACCCCGTTCTTCAAGTAGGAAACTAATGGCGTAGTCCAATTGCTTTCGGAACCAAGTTCCTGTACATCAACAGAATTTATAAGTGGAGAGAGCTGAACGAAAGAGAGTATGTTATCAAAGGTAGCCATATGTTCAGCTGAAGCGGTCTTGGCTAGGCGATCAACTTGCTCATTTTCTCCTCGGGGGATCTCATAATTTTGGCCTTCAGCTCGCTGACCCTCCACGTTGCTTAGTCCAGATATCTTTTCATCCTCTCGCCTTTACACACATAATCCCCATTTATCTGATTGACCACGACTTGAGAGTCGCAGTGAATGATCACTCTTTCGGCTCCTGCAGCTTTGGCGAGGTCCAGCCCTGCTATCAGAGCTTCGTACTCCGCCTCGTTGTTGGTGGTGGGGAACTCAAGGCGGATCATACACTCGATCATGTCTCCTTCGGGTGAGTGTAGTACGACACCGGCTCCCCCAGCCTGCTTGTTGGAGGACCCGTCTACGTGTATGCTCCACTGGGGGGATTCTTCTGCCCCCTTGTCTTCGCCATTTGTAAACTCGGCTATGAAATTTGCAACAACCTGTCCTTTAATGGCGGTTCGTGGGCGGTACTGTATGTCAAACTCGCTCAATTCTATGCCCATAGTGCCAATCGTCCAGCAGCTTCAGGGCTGCTTATCGCCCGTCGCAAAGGTTTGTCGGTTAGGACGATTATTGTGTGGGCTTGAAAGTACGGCTTCAGTTTGCGTACCGCGGTAACCAGTGCAAATGCGAGTTTTTCCATGGGCGGATATCTTTCTTCTGCTCCGTGTAGCGCCCGACTGGTGTAGTATACAGGCTTCTGCACACTTCCTTCTTCCCTGATCAAGGCGGCGCTGATGGCGGCCGGGGAAACGGCAAGATAGAGAAAAAGCTCTTCACCCAGTTGTAAGGGACTCAGTAATGGGGGGGAAGAGAGATAAGTTTTTAATTCTTCTAACGCTTGTTGGCACTCGGCGGTCCACTCGAAAGATTTTTTCAGTGTGCGGAAGAAGGGTAAGCACTTGTCCGTTGCCCTGAAGACGAACCTGTTTAGTGCTGCTATCTTGCCGTTGAGGCTTTGTATTTCCTTCACATTCTTTGGTGGGGCCATCTCCATTATGGCCCGGATTTTGTCTGGATTGGCCTCGATGCCCCTCTGGGAGATCATGAATCCTAAGAATTTTCCCGCCGTCACCCCAAAGGCACATTTCCCCGGATTAAGCTTCATGTTGTAAGAGCGGAGAGTGTCGAACGTTTCCCTGAGGTCTTCTAAATGATCTTCCTCCCTTCGACTTTTAACCAGCATATCATCTACGTACACCTGGACATTCCTCCCGATCTGTCGTGCGAACATCTTGTTCATAAGCCTTTGGTATGTTGCGCCCGCATTCTTTAGACCGAACGGCATTACCTTGTAGCAGAAGAGTCCTTGGCTGGTTACGAAGGAAGTTTTTTCTTGATCATCGTCGTGCATCTTGATTTGGTTGTAGTCAGAGAAAGCGTCCATGAAGCTTAACAGCTGGTGTTGAGCCGTAGAGTCTACCAGAGTGTCGACTCTTGGGAGAGGGTAGCTGTCTTTAGGGCATGCCTTATTTAAATCGGTGAAGTCTACACACATCCTCCATTTCCCGGAAGCTTTCTTGACCATCACCACGTTCGCTAGCCAGTCGGGGTAGTAGACTTCTCTAATGAAATTTGCCTCTCGTAGCTTGCGGACTTCTTCAGCTATGGCTTGGTCCCGTTCTGGGGCAAAGACCCGCTTCTTCTGCCGGATTGGTGGGAAGGATGGTGATACATTCAGCCTATGCACCATGACTGAAGGGTCTATTCCTGGCATGTCCTCGTGACTCCAGGCGAATACGTCCTGATTCTCTTTAAGGAATGCTTTAAGTGTTTGCCGGATGGCGGGACTTGCAAGGGTTCCAATCCTCGTGGTCTGGTCAGGCCTGGAGTCGTCCAGGGGTACTTCTTCAAGCTTCTCGACTAGCTCCGTCGTGCTCCGGTGTTCTTCTATGCCCATGGTTTGGCGGTGATCATCCATTTTCATCATGGCTATGTAGCATTCACGTGCGGCAATTTGGTTTCCACGTCGTTCTCCGACTCCGTATTCAGTCGGGAACTTGATCATCAAGTGATAAGTCAAAGTCGCCGCCTTCCATGAGTTGAGGGTGGGTCGCCCTAGGATTGCGTTATAGGCGGATGAATGGTCGACTACGAGAAATGTTACGTCCTTTGTGACTTGCTGGGGATAATCGCCTGCCGTCACAGCGAACGTGACCGCGCCCAGTGGAAATACCTTTGCACCTCCGAAACCGACAAGTGGGGCATTTGTTGGAACCAGTTGCTCCCTGCTGATCTTCATCTGCTGGCAGGCCGGGTAGTACAGGATGTCTGCCGAACTGCCGTTGTCGACTAACACCCGATGCAAGTTGTAGTCCCCAACTCGTAGGCTGACAACGAGCGCGTCATCGTGCAGGTGGTGAAGACGTCGCGCATCTTCTTCCGAGAACTCGATAATGGGGGTTTCCCTTCGAGCTATCTTTTGCATTGGACCCGTCAGCTGGACGTTTTGGACCATCCGGAGGTACGTCTTTCGAGCCTTCTTCGATGGCCCGATGGCCATCCCTCCTACAATCATTCGTATGTCACCTACGGGAGGTCTAGGACGGTCATTATCTCGTCGGGGGAGATGCTCTGGAGGCGCTGGATCCGTTCTTTCCTTGCTCATGAACTTCTGCAATTTTCCTTGTCTTATAAGGGCCTCGATTTGCTGCTTCAAGTCGTAACAGTCGGCCGTGTCATGGCCGTGATCTCGGTGAAAGCGGCAGTACTTGTCCCTAGAGCGCCTGCTAGGATCCCCCTTCAGTTTTCCAGGGAAGGTCAGAGCCCCATCGTCCTTAATTTGCATTAGGACTTGATCTATTGGGGCGGTCAGCAGGGTGAAGCTTGTGAATCTTCCTCCCGGAGGTTTTGAACGCCTTTCGTCCCTTCGGTCTCCCGTTCTGGGCCTCTTCCTCCCTTGCTCTGGTCGTGCATCCTCCTGCCTCTCCCTTTTTCTCGGCTTCTCGTCCCGGGCCTGCAGCACGTCCTCAGCATTCATATACTTAGTGGCCCTGTAAAGTACTTCCGACATGGTCTTCGGGTCGTTTTTGTATAGGGAGAACAAAAACTTGCCCTTGCGCAACCCATTCGTGAAGGCTGCTACAAGTATTTTGTCATCGGCTTCGTCAACAGATAGTGCTTCCTTATTGAAACGCGTTATGTAGGATCTCAGCGTCTCGTCCTCTTTTTGCTTGATACTCATCAAACATGCCGTGGACTTCTTATACCTGTGTCCCCCAATGAAGTGTGTAGTGAACTGAGCACTTAGCTCTTTGAAGGTACTGATAGAGTTGGGCGTCAGTCGGCTGAACCATACCCTTGCGGGGCCTTTGAGTGTTGTGGGGAAGGCCCTGCACATAATCTCGTCTGCTACCCCCTAAAGATGCATCAGGGTCTTAAAAGTTTCCAGATGGTCCAGAGGATCCTTCATTCCGTCATAGCTATTTATATTTGGCATGCGAAACTTGTGGGGTAGGGGGAAGGAGTTCACGGCCATAGTGAAGGGCGAGTCAGTGCGGTTGACTAGATCGTCAAGATCACTAGAGACCCGCCCCTTGAGCGCGTTCATCATAACCTCCATCTGCTTCCTCATTGCCTGCATCTCCGCGACAATATGCGGTGGAGTTGCATCCGTGAGGGATGGCATGCTCACGTTCTGTCTCTCCGGCTTGCTTGGGGCGTGGCTGCCTTCAGGTTTCTCCTGATTCTTCTTCGAAGCGCTGGTCCCTTCCTGGTCTTCCTGTAGGTCATTCAGCACTGCATCCTTCTGGCGTAGCTGTTCTTCCAAGTCGAGGTTTTGTTTGGTGAGGCGCTCTACGGCGGCACTGAGAGTTCGAACTTGTCTCTCGAGGGCAGTTGTGGGTGGCTCCTCTCCTTGAACGTCATTAGTAGTTGCCATTGAGCGAGTGAGTACCATGCAACCCTTTAGTCCGGGAAATATGGCTTAGTTACGTTTTTTCCCACAGACGGTGCCAACTGATGATGCCGAAAATATCAACAGTGGGTTGCACAACGCTCGTGCTCTCGAAATGACACCTGCACAATGAAAAGAGAAGATCTTACAGAGAGCACCGGTGTGGTGCTGGCCGAATACCCTCCGAAGGTCAAGTTAGAACTTTTTTCAACTCTAGAGTGCTAGGGAGGGGTCAATTATGCGTACCTCGATTTGTGAGGGTATTGGGGCTTTTATAGTAATAGGGGGTTGACCTTTCTTCCTTGGAGCAGAAGTCTTTTCCATATAGGAATCCATGCGAGCATAGATTGCGGAGCCCTTTCCATATAGGACTCTATTATTGAGCGTGGTGGCCAAGTAAAGGATTTACTTTAACCGTCGGCCTCATAACCGTCGGCCTCTTAACAGTCGGCCTCTTAACCGTCGGCTTCACTTCAACAACGAATGCCCATCAGCCTTTTGAACATAATTAGCCCTTCGAGCCCGACATGGGATGTTATTTCCGTCGGCACGTATTTTTCCGTCGCTACATGAACCGTCAGTCTGAGAAATAGGCTGACGGGTGAAGCCTATGGTATTACTATGATTATTTCCTCATCAAGTGCCAAGATTGCCACCTCCAACATTTCAAGAAACTCAATCGAATTCTGGAGAAATTCATTTGAATTTCATCAGTGTTGAATTAGGATTTATTTTTGGTTTTGGGATTGTCATTGGGCCTCTTATGTTTTGGAAGAGATGGAGTAGATGGTATTTCAAACACGTTGATGACATTCTTATCAGGATCTTCCCTCAACTGAATCTTGGAATTAAATACCGTCGAAGACGAGCAAGCATTAATCAAGGACGGAGGCAGTAATGATAGGGTAGTTGCAGCAAAGTGTGTGGCTTATTTAGTTTATTTGGTTAAGTATAAGAATCTAATTTTCCAGTTATTTTCTGATTTTCCAATTATTTGAATAAAATGCTGTATCATCTATCATGTTTCTAAAATTATAATAAAAAAAAAAAGTTAGGTATAAGTACAATTTTTAGAGCATTTCTTTTACCAAGTATAATTACATGTTTACGCAACCTTTTTTTGTTAACCCTCAATTTATTTATTTATCCATCTTGCAGTGGCCCATATGTCATGCAAAAGTTGTTACTTTTTATTTAATTTTATGTTTTCTCTTTAGGTTTCGATTTATTTCGAATAAAAGTTTCAGTAAAGAAGAAAATCAAAGAGATTGTGTAGGAATATTAAATTTGAACAAGATTGCTGAGACATGTTTACATGTGGGGTTCTCTATTATCATACTATGCACTCTCTGCATTAGTAACATTTTTGTCTGAATAAAATTGCTTTCAACAAGATGTGGTGACTTCCATAAAAAAAAAAATAATAATAATAATAATAATAATAAAACAAAATAAAATATGAGGTGACAGACCAGGTAGGCATTCTCCCAGCTGCATTTGGAAGGTTTTTTTTTTTTTTTAACTTTTTGGATGAGTAATAAACAGAAAATAATAATACATCCAGCAAAAAAGAATTGATGATGATGATTTTGACATGATTCGCCTGCATTTTTTTGTATTTGGCCAATTGGCGTAGTTTTAGTGCTATTGAGTATTGATTGGATAATTGAGATCATATGGTGGCTGATAAGCTGCAGCAAATTATCAGTTTTTAATTTTTAACTGCTGCAAGTCAGGGAAGAGCAATGGCAACATCCCTGCTTCACTGGAGGAGACTGTTGGAATTCATGCACATACACAGCTTCAAAAATGGTGGAATCAAAGATTAAAGCATGAAGAAAGAGAGAGAGTTTGTATGTGAATAATTCTGTATATTGATAATTAACATGCTCTGGTTCTTATATAAGAAGAACAGAGACGCGGGAAACTAACTAACAAAAGTCTAAACCAATAGAAAACTAACACGTGTCCACTAACACTAACTAACTCTATTAGCTTTATACAAAACGACCTGTAGCTTTAGACTATGTACAGAAAGCTGTTTCTTCTTGAACCTCATATGCTCTAACAGAGAGATTGGGAAAAAAAATTAAGTGGGTCTTGTAGAAGCTTAGGAGATGGGTGGGTTCAACTTATTTTATTATGTGCATTGTCCATGCATCTTAGATGTACTCATGCACGGATTCAAACTTTAAATAGCAAGAGAATCTGATAAGAACATTAAACATGTATAAGTTCCTATATTCTGGGAGTATATCTGAATGTAACAAGTAACAACCATAATGAGGATGCCTTCTTCCCGTGTTACTTGAGGAACATATTCAGGTCACATGTATCTAACAAATTTTACAGGTCTATTGATTGTGGAGGATCAAATGTCAACTGGCCAATGCTTCAAATTGTAGATCTAGCTTCAAACCAATTTACTGGTCAAGTTCAAATAGATTAATCCTTTTCTATGAAGGCAATGTTGGATGATGAAGATGAGGTCCAACCAGTGCTTAATTAGTCAATTACATCCAAGTGTGAGAGCATTAGGTTTCGACATGTTGGCTGTTGCTCATTTTTTAGAATTCTTTCATTTACAATTCCACCTCATTTTGTAATTAGTGCCAAGAGTTACTGTTTTTTTTTTATATAAGAAAAATAGGTATTATACATTAAGCATTCAACCTAAATATAGGTTTTAATGAATTATTTAATTCTTTATTATTTATATATATTAAAAAATAACTCATTTTATTTGCCTAGTATTTAAATATTAATTTTTTGTGAAATTACTTGAGATATATATATATATATATATATTTCTTTTAGAGCAAAAAAAAAAAAATCTCAAAATAAATGGTATTGTGCATCATAAATGGCTTGCTAACATGTTGGTTGATAAATCTTCAAAATAAAATATGTCTAGATTTCACCATGTTGTGCATTCTTTAAGAATTCTTTCATTTTGTGTTTCAGTCATTTAATTAGTGTGAGGTGTCACTATTCTTTGAAAAAAAAAAAAAAAAAGGAAAGAAGAAAAAGTACTATACGGTATACATTTAACCTTTCACCTAAGCAAAGGTTTTAATGAATTTTTTTTTCTTTTTTTTTTTGAGATGAATTTTTTTTTCTTACTTATTGTATTCAACCATAAATAATTTTATTTTCTTAATATATAAATTTTAAAATAATTTTGGTGCAACCACTTAGCAAGATATGTATCTCTCTTTTATAGCAAAATAAATAAATAAAAATAAAAACCAAAAAATAGATGATATTGTGCATCATAAATGGCTTGCTAACGTGTTGGTTGATAAATCTTCAAAATAAAAGGTGTTTAATATATGTTATCCTAAGTTTCCAACTAATAATTTTGTTCCTTATGTTTTATCCCGAACTGCAATACCCAAAAGTTTTGTCATGTGGCACATGTCTTGAAAAAGGAATAATATACTCATAATTTTTATGACATGCAATATATTAATTTCTTGTTATGTGTTTCATGAAGTGCATACGTTCATTCATTTCTAAGTATTAAGTTTTTATAGGTGGTGCACTAATTATTAATATAAAAATGTCATTTATGTAACTCTTTTGTTTCTCACAATAAATTGGGGTGAGGATTTAAAGTTGGGTTCTTCCAAAAAAATTATGTTGTTATTTTTCTAATTTATATATTTTAAAAAAAATTATTTGGCATATGACATTCTTGCTCAATTTTAATTGCTTAAGAAATAATTGGAAACAAAAAAAAAAAAAAAATAGCAAAACATAAAAGCAAATTTAATAATACATGCAATCAAAGATACTTAAAATTATGCAATTATGTTAATCAAAATAATTAAATTTTTTTGAGTTCATTCAAACCATGTATTACTAGGATAATTTTTTAACAGAATATTTTCGTATAATAATAATTTTATAATGTACGCCTGCAAGAAATCCACTAGTCTATATCTATATATATCTAAAAACTGAAACGTAGCATTTATTATTACTACACTCCAGTTCAGCCACAGTATCACTATGTCTAGAATTTTTTTTTTTTTTTTTTCATTTCACACATTCTCTATAGTCATTCATTTTTTCTTTCTCTCAACTCATCATCTTTCCATAATTAATTTCCCAACTTATTTTTACATATTCTCCAACCGTTCCCCTCCCTTTTACCTTTTCATATCCCTACTACTATCTACCTTAATATCACTCTTTCTATATCCCTTTATCTTCCTTTTATTTTTGGCTCTTCTTATTGCTATCATCTTACTATAAATTTGCAATTCACAATTTCATTCTATGCATAGTTTTCCCACACACAAAAAGTTATTTTTCTCTCCCTCTCTCTCTCTACTTTAGGTTAATGAATTTTTTTGCTCTTTATAACTCTGCTTTAGGTTGATGTGATTTATTTTTGTATTTTAAAATTGTTATCTTTTTTATTTTCTTTAATTTCATAGATATTATCTTATTGAATTATAAATATAGTATATACGAAATATAATGTGTACGGGCTCCGTACCATGGCCCCTAGCGGGCCTTGGGCCCTGACCTGGGTATATGGCCCATAAGGCGTGTCACCCTCAGCCCAGCGGCCCACCCCCGAGCCACACATGCTGCGGGCCCAAGCTTCGCCCTTTCACCGTTTCTCGGCAAACCTTCCCCGAGCAGTGTTAAACGTACAGTTCGCGGGACCCCCCGCTCTCTACCTACCCGGCCGTGCCTCGGAGAGGCACCGCTGCAGGGAACTATCGTGGAGGTGGTAACCAAGTTCCAACGCCACCCTCACCGCTTCCCCTGTCTACCTAACCACCCACTTACGATCGATAATACTAGACCGCCGGTGGCACTCAGTGGCAAACATTTATGACCTCTCCACTATTCTGTAGACTATAAATACAATAAGTTTTGAGAAAACGGGGGTTGGAGAATTGAGGAGAGAAAGAGTGTAAACAGAGAAAACAGAGGGAGGAAGTGGTTCAGACCCCGAGCAGAGGAAAGAGACTCCATTGGGCCTTGGCGTTCAGAACGACCCAGTGTAGGAAATCCAAACCCACTATACAAGTAAGTTGTGAGCCCAAGTGAGGCCCAGTTCAACGGGTTCCAGTTTTGGGTGTGCACAATTGGCGCCGTCTGTGGGAAATCCTACTAAGCAGTAGTTCCACCAAGGCTAGTGTACAGAAAAGATGTCTAGAGGTAGCGCCGGGAGTGGCTCGGCAGGATCTTCCAGGGGCTCCACCTGGCGGGAACGGAGGCAGAAGAGACGCGAGGATCCGGTTTACGAGCAACTGGAGGAGCGGTCCGGCCTTGGAGAAGGGTCGTATCAAACGGGGAGAACGGTGTCCCATGCTTCCAGGCGTGGGCAACCCGACGTCAGGGATGAAGAGCTTGAGCGGCTGCGGAGGTTAGTACGGGAACTGGAATTGGAAGCACGAAACGAGCGCCGCCGGGCCGGACAAGACGACCAAGATAGAAGGCCGGACACCGAAGAAGAGAGACGCGGGACGGGCTCGAACAGACCGGAATCCCGCCACCAGAGGGAGCGCTCGCACTCAGGGGAGTCCCATAGCCGCCGAGACCGCTCCCATTCAGCAGAATCTCACCGGCGGCAGAATCGTTCCCGGTCCCGGGAATACGGAAATCGGGGCTCGGAATCTCCAAAGGGACGACCGAGGAATGTAGCTATGGATGCTATGAGCCGCGCATTGCGCAGGGCAGCACGGTCACCGTTCTCAGCAGACATTGAGCGAGCACCGATGCCGGACAGATTTACGCGCCCGCCGTTCAATTCGTATGGGGGGAAAACGGATCCCGTGGAGCATGTCAGCCACTATATCCAGATGATGTCTTTGCATACCCGCAATGACGCTCTGATGTGCAAGGTTTTTCCCTCCAGCCTCGGTCCCACGGCCTTGAGGTGGTTCAACGGGTTGCGTAAGGGCTCCATTCACAGTTTCGCCGAGCTAATACAAGAGTTCGGTTCCCGTTTCGTGACGTGCAGCCGGGAACAACAACCGGTGGACGCGCTGCTGTCTATGAAGATGAGGGCAGGGGAAACCCTCCGTGATTACGCTAGCCGATACTGGGAGCTCTACAACGAGATCGGCGGAGGGAATGAGAAGATCGCGGCGAGCACTTTCAGATTGGGATTGCCTGACGAGTCAGGGTTGAGGGAATCATTAACCAAGAAACCTCCCGAGGATATGAGGTAGCTGATGAGGCGCATCGAGGAGTACAAGCGGTTGGAAGATGACAGGATACAAAGCAAGGGCAAGGCACAGGTGACAGATCGTCCTCGGCTGAGCGGTTTTCAACAGAGGGCACGGGGAAATTTGAGGATTCAAGAGCCAGTAGCACCAGCAGGGGAGGTGAACGTGACGTTCAAGGAGCCCGTGCATAAAATTGTGGACAAGATCAAGAACGAGCCATACTTCAGATGGCCGAACCGGATGGCGGGCGACCCCTCTAGGAGGAATCAGAACCTATACTGCACCTACCACAAAGACAGGGGGCATACTACCGAGCAGTGCCGAGTGTTAAGGGACCATCTCGGGCAGTTGGCTAAGGCGGGACACCTCAAGGATTTTGTGACGGATGCCGGGAATCAGGAAACAGGACATGGCGCCCCACACACGGGGAATCCCCTTCCGCCCCCTCTCGGGATAATTGACGTTATCCACGTTGCACCGAGAGGCATTTCAACGGCAAAGGGGAAGGAGGTGCTGGCAATGATACCAGTAGGGGGAAGTACGGGCATGCCGCCTCCCGCAAAGAAGGTCCGACCTACCCGAGAGCCGATCTCTTTCGACGACAGTGATTTGGAAGGAACCATTCAGCCACACGACGACGCATTGATAGTCACGGCAAGGATAGGTGGTTTCGTTGTAAAAAGAGTAATGATAGACCAGGGAAGCGGAGCGGATGTTATGTACCCGGACCTATTCAGGGGGCTCGGGTTGAGGAATGAGGATCTGTCGAAGTACAGCACTCCCCTGGTTGGGTTCGACGGGAAAATGGTGGTGCCCGAGGGGCGAATCTGTTTGCCCGTGAACATGGGGGGCAAGGAGGCGATGGTGAGCTTCTTCGTAGTTGCCTCGTACTCCCCATACACGGCAATTTTAGGGAGGCCATGGATACATGCAATGGGGGCTGTCCCATCTACTCTGCACATGAGGGTCAAGTTTCACACCGACTATGGTGTCGCGGTGATACAAGGAAGTCAGCAGGCGGCCAGGAAGTGTTTGATCGCCATGGTCGACTGGAAGGAGCAGATCGGCCGGAAGGACCCGGTCGATCCCGAGCGTTCGTCGTCGGGGACGCCTTTATAACAATTACAGGGCCCGCCAGAGGTCGCGCGCACCGAGAACATGCTCAAGGTAAGGGTGTTGCCGGATACGGACAAGTACTTCCAGATAGGGGAGAGCATGGAGTACCGGGAAAAAGTTGAAATGTTACTACTCCTCATACAGAATGTGGACGTATTTGCATGGAGTCCATATGAGGTGCCCGGGGTGGATCCCGAATTCATCATGCATAGACTCGGGGTTGACCCCTCGTTCGCCCCTAAAAAGCAGAGGCCGAGGAGATCAGCCTGGGAGCACTCCGAGGCAGTGAAAGTGGAAGTTCAGAGATTGAAAGAAGCAGGGGTAATTCGGGAAATCATCTTCCCGGACTGGTTGGCAAACACCGTGGTAGTGAAAAAGAAAAACGGCAAGTGGAGGGTCTGCGTCGATTTCACCGATCTGAACAGAGCTTGCCCGAAAGACCCTTTTCCCGTACCGAAGATTGATCAGCTGGTGGACGCCACTTGTGGGCACCCGAGGATGAGCTTTCTGGACGCTTTCCAGGGGTACCACCAGATCGCCCTGGCGCCCGAGGACCAAGAAAAAACGGCGTTCATTTCCCCGGAGGCAAATTACCACTACATAAGGATGCCTTTCGGACTGAAGAACGCCGGGGCCACCTACCAACGAATGATGACAAGAATGTTCCGAGACAAGATAGGGCGCACGGTCGAAGTATACATCGACGACATGGTGGTTAAGAGCAAGCAGGAAGCCCTGCATATGGGGGACCTCCAGGAGGTTTTCGAGGTTCTCCGACGACACAAGTTGCGCCTTAATGCGGAGAAGTGCGCGTTTGGCGTCGAGGCCGGGAAGTTCTTGGGTTTCCTAATCAGTACACGGGGGATTGAGGTCAACCCCGACCAGATCGAAGCAGTGAGAAGACTGAAGCCACCGAGCAACCTGAAGGAAGTGCAAATACTAACCGGGATGCTGGCCGCCCTAAACCGGTTCATCTCAAAATTCGCAGATCGCTGCCGGCCGTTCTACCAACTGTTGAAGAAATGGACTGGATTTCAGTGGAGCGAGGAGTGCGAACAGGCCTTTGTAGACCTGAAGACTTATTTGGCGCGGGCGCCCGTGCTCGCGGCGCCGGAGGCAGGTGAGGATTTGTTCATGTATCTGGCGGTATCCGAGCATGCCGTGAGTGCCGTGCTACTGAGGGACAGTGGGATCCAGCAACCCGTGTACTACGTTAGCAAAACTCTTGTCGACGCCGAGACGAGATACTTGCCCTTGGAGAAGCTCGTATTAGCCCTGATCCACGCCACCAGAAAGTTGCCGCATTATTTCCAAGCTCACACCGTCCACGTCCTGACCGAGTACCCATTACAGTCGTTGCTGAAGAGGTCAGATTTCACGGGCCGTATAGCCAAATGGGGGACTCGGCTCGGTTCCTTCGACATACGATACCGACCTCGAAGCTCTGTAAAGGGTCAGGTCCTAGCGGATTTTATCGCTGAGTTTTCACCCAGGGAGAAGGGGGAGATGGTTTGCCAACTGGAAGTTCGACCGTGGAAGATATTCGTAGACGGCGCGTCAAGCTCCACGGGTGCCGGTTCAGGAGTTGTTATGATCACCCCCGAGGGAATACAACTAGAACACTCGTTTAGATTGGGTTTCAGGGCGTCCAACAACGAGGCGGAATACGAGGCTTTTCTGGCCGGACTGAGGGTAGCTTTGAGCCTGGGGGCTCGAGAGATTGAGCTATATTCGGATTCGCGGCTGGTTGTTAATCAGGTGCGCGGCAGTTTTGAAGCCCGGGATCCCCGGATGAAAGCATACTTGGAACAAGCAAGGCTGGTTATGGCCAGCTTCAACGCGGTGAAGGTTTTCCACATAGCCCGAACACAGAACAGGCACGTCGATTCTTTAGCAACGCTAGCGTCATCAGTGACCGAGGAGATACCTCGGCAAATCAAAATTGAGCTTATCTCAGAGCCGAGTGTCGATGTAATGAGCAACTCGGGAACTACAGGGATCGATGTCACGGCCATCGCAGCACGCTCCCCGTGCTGGATTGACACCATTACCGACTTTCTGGCTGACGACCGATTGCCGAGTGACGAGAAGGAGGGGATCAGGATCCGGAGGACGGCTTCTCGGTATTGGTTGGCAGAGGACCGGACTTTATATCGAAGGTCCTTCGGAGGGCCGTACCTATTGTGCATACGCCCGGAGAAGGTGGGCGAGCTCTTGGCGGAGCTACACTCCGGGGTATGCGGCGGCCATGTCGGGGGACATTCGTTGGCGCACCGAGCGATGACCCAAGGTTTTTGGTGGCCTCAGATGCAGAAAGACGCCGCCGAGTATGTGCTTAAGTGTGAGCAGTGTCAGAAGCACGCCCCTCTGATCCATCAGCCTGTGGGCCACCTGAACCCGATCAGCAGCCCTTGGCCTTTTGCACAATGGGGGATGGACATCATCGGCCCGTTCCCTCGGGCGACAGGCGGCCGAAAGTTCGTTCTGGTGGCCGTCGATTATTTTACCAAATGGGCGGAGGCCGAAGCGTTGGCCAATATACGAGATGTGGAAGTAAAAAAATTCGTATGGAAAAATATCATCACCAGGTTCGGGGTGCCGAACACTATCATATCTGACAACGGACTACAGTTCGACAGCCGGGCATTCCGGGAGTTTTGCAGCGGTCTCGGCATCAGAAACAGATACTCAACTCCGGCTTACCCACAGGGCAACGGTCAGGCCGAGGCCGTGAATAAGGTGATCGTGTGTGGGCTGAAGAAAAGGTTGGAGGGAGCGAAGGGAAACTGGGCCGAGGAGCTCCCTAAAGTCTTGTGGGCATACCGCACCACTCCTAGACGGTCAACCGGGGAGACCCCTTTCTCTCTTACGTACGGGGCAGAAGCCGTAATCCCTACCGAGGTAAATCTGTGCAGTGCGCGAGTAGCGGGGTTCGATCCCGCCCAAAACAACGAAATGATGGTTGGATATTTAGACAAGGTGGAAGAGCACCGCGAGATGGTGACGATACGGCTGGCGGAATATCAGCAGAAGCTCGCCCAGAGGTACAACCGAGGCGTGAGGACTAGGGAGTTTGTCTCCGGGGATCTGGTTCTTAGAAGAGCCGTGGGCAACATGCGGGACACTAATGCCGGGAAGTTGGCGCAGACATGGGAGGGACCCTATAGGGTCACGGCGGTAGCCGGCACCGAGGCTTATTTCTTGGAAGACCTAGACGAGAGACAACTGCCCCGACCATGGAACGTGCATAACCTCAGGAAGTACTATCATTAATGGGCATAGAGTAAACCACAACATGTTGTATATGTTTTTAGTTATACTAATGACATTTTTCATGCAGATTCGCACTGTTTTAACCAAATTCCCGAGCCAATCATATTCACTGAGCATTGTTCATTCTCGGCCGATCCGTTCCAAGGACAGAAACCTGACCCTCGGTTCGATCTAATCACCGAGCAGGTGGAAACCTTAGCTTTCTACTCTAAGGACAGAAACCTGACCCTCGGTTCGATCCTAATCACCGAGCAGGTGGAAACCTTAGCTTTTTATTCTAAGGACAGAAACCTGACCCTCGGTTCGATCCTAATCACCGAGCAGGTGGAAACCTTAGCTTTTTATTCTAAGGACAGAAACCTGACCCTCGGTTCGATCCTAATCACCGAGCAGGTGGAAACCTTAGCCATTCTATTATGACAGAATCCTGACTCTCGGCTCGATCTTAGCACCGAGCATCCGTAATCCTGACCCCCGGTTAAATCACTATCACCGAGCATGTGAAGGCCTTACCATGGTCGAACACATCACAATAAAGGCGACCAACAGTTCATTACTCGGTCACATACGAAGGAACAACGCGGTAAAATAATAAGGCATTCATACTAAAGCATAAATCTTAAATAAACGTCTTGTTGCCCAAAACCCGGCAACACAAAAACAAGTACAAAACATAAACAAAACGTAAACAATGTATCCCGTCACCACAACCCGGTGACATAGGCAATTTCGCTCATTCAAGAAAGAAGAAAAATAAGAAAGTGCTGGCTTTCAACCCTAAACGTCCGCGGCATGAGCAGAAAAGGCGTCCCCTTGAGAGTGTTGGTCGGCATGAGGAGTTGGCGGCTGGATGTCCTCCCCGGTTCGGTCCCCCACATGGGGGTGGCTGGTCCCCTCCATGTCAGTCGGCACGGCATGGGAGTCGATGGCGTTCACCAGTTCCCTCATGCTGGAGGTCTCTTCCTCGTCAATAACAAGGGGCGCTGGATTTTCGGTCTGAGGGACGCTCGGGAAAGGGATCTTGCTGCGATCCCTCAACGAAGAATCCTCGGGAACCCCCAATACTTGAAGTGCAGCGAACCAGCCCTCCTCAAATCCGAGTCTGTGGGCCTGGCGAATGACCGGTTCCGCTGAGTTCTCGGCATCCGCGAACCCCTCGTTATACCACTTGTTTTCGCAAGCTTCCAGCGCCGCCTTCGAATCGGCCAGCTGCCCTTCCAGCATGGTAGTCAGGCTCTGAGCCTCCGCCAATTTGAGCTCGGTGCCGCCCAGCTGCAGCTCCAGTTCCTCGGACTTCGTCTCGGCAAGGGCCTGGGCCTTCACGGCTGCAGCTATTTTACTCTCCGCCTCCGCGGCAATTTTCGACTTCTCCTTCGCTGTGGCCTCGGCAACGTCCTTCAGAGCCTTCTCCCGCTCAACATCCTCGGCCAGCTCCTTCATCCTCCCGTCCACAACGTACGACATTTGCGCGGCCTGATCACACAATATTCACTTCGTAAGGTAAAAATAGAAAATACACGTACATAAGCAGATGGGAGACCGATAACTGTATAGAAAGAAGAAATAGTTACCGCTATGGTGTGCCATTGCAAACGCCTCCCCAAAGACTCATCCGTCGACTCCATTAAGGCATGCAAGTCCTCGGGCAAGAGAATGCCGCGCGCCAGGCTCTGCGCCACATGGCTGCCGTGACCTTTGTCCCATATCCGGGCACTAGCCGTCGATGGAAGAGGCTCGCCGCCGAGTTGAAAGGAAGGTCGCCAAGCCGCCGGAGCTCGGGAAGTAGATGCCAGGTCTATCCCGGTTTGCGCTACCGGTTCTCGGATGACGATACCGGCCGAGGGTCGAGGGGGCACGCTGCCCGAGCCCGTCTGAGGCTGATCAGTTGTGCACGGCCTTTTTCGAATCCGGGATGGTGGGGGAGCAGGGGGTGAAGCATCACGGCCGGGGGTTTGTTGTTGCTGCACGGTAGGCCGGGCGCTCGGGACAAAGCGGTCTATCGTCATCTTCCTCCTGGCCACCATCGCGTTGCCTTGGTCGGATCCTGTTTCGAAAGAGTCGGACAGTTCTGCGACAACAACCTCTCCGGCTCTCTCGGGCTCCGCGGCTCTCTCGGGCTGAGCAGAAGCCTGCTGGATTTGCTCGTGGGCACGTTTTCTACGCTCGGCAGACACGCGCTCGGCTGATTCGTCACAAATAGGCTGTCGCTCGTCCGAACAGATGTACCGGGGACCGAGATCACGTGCCTCGCCTACGGTTAGCTTAGGGGGAAGGAAGTTTGCGTGCCGGACGTCGATGTATGAAAGGAGAGGGCTGTCAACTAGCAAAGCTTGGCTGAACGCCTGCCAAGTTGAGTAGACGGGGTTGACACCGAGGATGAGATGGGACGCTCGGAGTTGTCCGTCCGTATGTACGAAGATTTCCGACCTGAGCACGAAGTTCAGGTCCCGAACATGCACCACTCTAATGTCCGGCTTGAATCTTTTGGTATCTGCACAAAGGAAATAGGGGTTAGCGATTACATAACCAAACCCAGGTCAAAAAAGAGACCAAAGTGAATAAAGGTTAGTCACCGACCAACATCGCGCGGCGAAAACGCGCAAGGGATCTCCTCGGCAAACCAATTGCCGCTCACCCGAACAAAATCTTTTGCCGAGTTACGATTTGAATCTGGCAGGCATGAAATAAGCCGTACCCTCACGTCCCTAGTCTTTATATAATAATCGGATTCAACATTGCCGCACAGGCTATACATCTGATTAATGTCGTGGTGGTTTAGTTGCAACCCATATAACTGGTTCAACCTACTCACACAACTCACTACCCGGTAAAAGTTGGGAGGGAGTTGGTCGGGACAAAGGCCGTAAAATCTAAGGGTACTCAGAATTAGGGGGTCAACCGGGAACCTAAGCCCACCCTCTAAGATGGCCATCAAAGGAAAGAACACCGTGTTTTCACCACGGCGCCTTTGGATGTCGATATCACCCATGTTGCAATAGGCGATATCTACGTCCCTAGGAACTTTATACGCTTCCCTAAACCTAGCCAAAGCATGCTCGGAAGAAAGGAGGTAAGAGTAACTCATGTTTTTTTTTAAAACGAGTGTTTTTTGATAAAAGGGAAAGAAATGCTATGATTACCAAAGAATAGACTAAAATGGCTGAACTAAAAAAGCGAGAAGAGGGAAAGGAACTTACTGTGGGCTCTAGGGAGGGAGTGAGTTCTGGGCCAGTAGATGAACCACGAA
The DNA here is from genome assembly GCA_032727855.1 of Quercus ilex subsp. ballota. Taxonomy (NCBI): domain Eukaryota; kingdom Viridiplantae; phylum Streptophyta; class Magnoliopsida; order Fagales; family Fagaceae; genus Quercus; species Quercus ilex. The sequence goes on from CM064914.1 coordinate 37,654,239, forward strand.
AGGGGGATGCTCGGCAGAGTAAAATACTGGAGGATGAAGAATGCAAAAGTGAGAACCAGTGACTAAAGGGACTATTTATAAGCGTGGGAAGGTGGAAGAAGAGGCATTTAATGATCCGCTGTAACAAAACCACGCGAAACGCCGCTTCAAATGGTCACACGCGCGACGCCTCGGTTCACGAACCGTCAGACAATAATGACGGGTAGGCCGTCAATCAATTCCAAATGCGTCTTTTGAGACGCGCATTAATACGCCCCACAATGGCCAGGCGCTGACCCTCCAACTTCCCAGACGCATCTACCCCTTGTGATCCTTGATTCATCCCCGGGAATGGGGAGCGAATCAAGGGGGGGCTATTGTACGGGCTCCGTACCATGGCCCCTAGCGGGCCTCGGGCCCTGACCTGGGTATATGGCCCATAAGGCGTGTCACCCTCAGCCCAGCGGCCCACCCCCGAGCCACACATGCTGCGGGCCCAAGCTTCGCCCTTTCACCGTTTCTCGGCAAACCTTCCCCGAGCAGTGTTAAACGTACAGTTCGCGGGACCCCCCGCTCTCTACCTACCCGGCCGTGCCTCGGAGAGGCACCGCTGCAGGGAACTATCGTGGAGGTGGAAACCAAGTTCCAACGCCACCCTCACCGCTTCCCCTGTCTACCTAACCACCCACTTACGATCGATAATACTGGACCGCCGGTGGCACTCAGTGGCAAACATTTATGACCTCTCCACTATTCTGTAGACTATAAATACAATAAGTTTTGAGAAAACGGGGGTTGGAGAATTGAGGAGAGAAAGAGTGTAAACAGAGAAAACAGAGGGAGGAAGTGGTTCAGACCCCGAGCAGAGGAAAGAGACTTCATTGGGCCTTGGCCTTCAGAACGACCCAGTGTAGGAAATCCAAACCCACTATACAAGTAAGTTGTGAGCCCAAGTGAGGCCCAGTTCAACGGGTTCCAGTTTTGGGATTGTGCACACCCAAAACTGGAACCCGTTGAACTGGGCCTCACTTGGGCTCACAACTTACTTGTATAGTGGATTTGGATTTCCTACACTGGGTCGTTCTGAACGCCAAGGCCCAATGGAGTCTCTTTCCTCTGCTCGGGGTCTGAACCACTTCCTCCCTTTGTTTTCTCTGTTTACACTCTTTCTCTCCTCAATTCTCCAACCCCCGTTTTCTCAAAACTTATTGTATTTATAGTCTACAGAATAGTGGAGAGGTCATAAATGTTTGCCACTGAGTGCCACCGGCGGTCCAGTATTATCGATCGTAAGTGGGTGGTTAGGTAGACAGGGGAAGCGGTGAGGGTGGTGTTGGAACTTGGTTCCCACCTCCACGATAGTTCCCTGCAGCGGTGCCTCTCCGAGGCACGGCCGGGTAGGTAGAGAGCGGGGGGTCCCGCGAACTGTACGTTTAACACTGCTCGGGGAAGGTTTGCCGAGAAACGGTGAAAGGGCGAAGCTTGGGCCCGCAGCATGTGTGGCTCGGGGGTGGGCCGTTGGGCTGAGGGTGACACGCCTTATGGGCCATATACCCAGGTCAGGGCCCGAGGCCCGCTAGGGGCCATGGTACGGAGCCCGTACATAATGTTATTCTATCACATAGCATGACTTGGATAATTTGGTGTTTATTACTATATCTTTTATTTTTACTCTTTTTCTTCTCATCTTATTTTCAATAAATTTTTTATTCTCTCTCATATTCTCTCCTGAAAAAGTGATTATTCTCTCTCTCTTGATTTTATATTCTTCCTTACAACTCTACTTTAGGTTTATTAATCATTGTGTTTTTTGAAACTCTATTTTAGGTTAATACCTATTGGTGTTGTATTTTTGAGTTCCTCATCACAAGTAGTCTCTCTCCCTCTTATAGCTTTGGTTTGATTTTTTTTCTCGAGTTAATACTTAGTTATTTTGGAAGTAATAATTGAATTTGAATAAGAAATTTGAAACTTAAAACTTTAGTTGTAAAGAAAAAAAATTAGGAAACATATAAAATTGGTCATGTTCAGTCTACTTTGGTCCATTTCAATCCAATTCGGTCCATTCGATCTACTTCATTCACTTCGGCCCAATTTGGTCCATTTCAGTCCAATTCAGTCTATTCTATCTACTTCATTCACTTGGGTCCAATTTGGTCCATCTTCGGACATTTTGGTACAATTCAGTCCACTTTGGTCTATTCGGTCCATTTGTTCCACATTTGCCCATTTCAATATATTTGGTCCATTCTGTATACTTCGGTCCATTGGTCTAATTTGGTCCATTTTAGTTCACTTTGGTCCATCTGGTCAAATTCGGTGTACTTAAGAATGGAAAAAGACGAATTTTGATTGAGGGTACTATCAATTATTTGAGTAATATCAATTGCAATTATAGGAGAAGTTTTTGTTATTATAATAATCTCCTTAAGAAAATGAGAATTTGAATAATAACTTTAAACCTTAAAAAATTTTAGTTGTATCAAAAGAAATTAAAAAAATATAATGCATAATAACAATAGTTAGAAGAATATGGACCATTTCAAAAAATGAATAATAATAACAGTAAAAAAAACATAAAAAATTAAAAAAAATTTATATATTTGTAAAAATAGAGTGATGTAAATTACTTTTTGAAATTGTTTAATTTTTTGGAAGAACAAATTTTGTACAATAAAATTTAAAGAATAAATTATACATATTCAGTCTAAATTTGTTATGAGTTTTGATTGTTATGATAATCTCCTTTAAAATAATGAAGTATTTGAATAATTTATTTGAAACTTAAAAAGTTTAGTTGTAGAAATAAAAATACTATAATATAATTTCGAAGAATATGAACCACCTTATATAAGAATAATATCAATTAAACACACCCAAAATAATATAATGATTGTAGGTTCCAGTTAGCTTAACTAGTAAAGTCTCTCATGGTTGAATAAGAGATCTAAAATTCAATTTCTGCCTATACTAAAGATTGACTGGTGTCTTGGTTTGATAATAAAGAGATATCATCAGGAGTGAACGCCATAGGTTGAAACTCTTCCTAAAAAAAAAAAATATATATATATATATATATAATGATATAGGTAGAGAAAGAAAGATGAAAAATAATTAGAAATTTGTTAATTTTTGGGAAAGCAAAATTATCTTCAAAAAAATTTTGATAACAAATTATACATTATATTACAATTACAAAACGATTATTTATTCTTAGGCATTGTGTGAGTTTGTGACTAGTAGCACCCGAATAAACGAAGCTTACAAATCCAAAAAAAAAAAAAAAAAAAAACCGTCCTAGCCTTGGTTAAGCCGTTTGGTAACGTTGTTCTAGTAACATTATTTAAAAACTGAAAAATATTGCCTAAAATGTCATACCAAACGGCCCCTATGATTTCGACCTAACCTTTGTAAAATTTGCAACGAGTCAATGAGAAGATGAGTCAATGACAACTATATATTGTCTACGCTAGAGACAATGTGTTAAGTACGGGTAATTCTTACATGCCCCCTACTCTGAGAAGTGGGTCCTATGGTGAGACCCATGTGTGAGGCCCACCCCTCAATATGAGAGGAGGGAGCATTACTCTCAAAGTACTCAAGTTTTTTCCGTTGAGTACCACGTTTACCTCCCAATTATACGTTGTGACTTCTGAGTGGTTTTGGCCTTTTGGGTCTACCAAGACTTTGAGTCAGGTCAATAAGGCCATGTTCATAGATCTTCTACCTGACCTTTGTAAAATTTGTAGCTAGTCAACGAGTCAATGAGAAGATGAGTCAATGACAACTATTTATTGTCTACGCTAGAGACAGTGTGTTGAGTACGACGTTTACCCCCAATTTTACATTCTGAGAGGTTTTGGCCTTTTGGGTCCGCCAAGACTTTGAGTCACAGGTCAGTAAGGCCATGTTCATAGATCTTTGCCCTCCTGAACTAACCATTAATTTCATCACCTCTTCAATTCTTGATTGAATTAGCGTTTCTTATTACAGCCCCCAATGAAAATTCCCTACTTTTCATTGCTCTTCTTGGTACCAATATGCTCACTTTTCGTCTGCTTTGGTAGCTTTGTGGTGTCTGGCCAATATCTTGGTGATCAACGACAACGATCTTATTTGCTCCAATTCAAGAACACCCTCAAGTTCAACAGTACGTTGTCCACAAAACTGGTGCGTTGGAATGGAAGTGTTGATTGCTGTTTGTGGGAAGGTGTAACCTGCAGCGAGGAGGGACGTGTTATTGGTCTCAACCTGTGCAACGAATCCATTACTGCTGGACTTGACAATTCAAGTGGCCTTTTTAGTCTCCAGTATCTTGAGAACCTGAATCTAGCTTATAACTACTTCAACAGTCGGATTCCAACGGAGTTTAGAAAGCTGAAGAATTTGAGGTACTTGAATTTGTCAAATGCTTGCTTTGCAGGGCAGATCCCAAATGCGATTTCAAGCCTCACAAGGTTGGTTACTCTCGATTTGTCTACCCTTTATTACTTGGCTAATTCTATGTTGAAGCTTGAGGACCCAAATTTAGCTATGCTAATTCAGAACCTTTCGGAGCTGAAGGAACTTTATCTTGATGGTGTAAATATATCAGTGCAAGGGTATGAGTGGTGTCAGGCCTTATCATCTTCACTGCCAAATCTAAGGGTGTTGAGCATGTCAGGTTGTTCTCTTTCAGGGCCTTTCGAATTCTCCTTATCAAAGCTTCAGTCCCTCTCAATTATCAGCCTCTATAAATAATCCTTTTAATGCTCCAGTTCCAGAATTTTTTGCAAATTTCACAAATCTGACTTCCTTGGAGCTCAGTTCCTGTGGATTGAATGGAACATTTCCAAAAAAGATCTTCCAAATCCAAACACTGCAGAAGCTTGACTTATCAGGTAATGACCTACTTCAAGGTTCTTTGCCAGAATTTCTTTCAAATGGTTCTCTTCAGTCATTGTTGCTTGGAATAACAAATTTCTCAGGGACGCTTCCAGATTCTATTGGTAACCTTCCAATGTTGTCCAGTATTGATCTTTCAAGCTGTAATTTCAGCGGGACAATCCCAAACTCTATGGCAAATCTTGTTCAATTAGTTTATTTGGACATGCCATTAAACAGATTCACCGGACCAATTCCATCATTCAGCATGGCCAAGAATTTGACCGAGATAAACCTTTCCCATAATAATCTGACAGGTAATATTCATTCCCTTAACTGGAAGGATCTCCAGAATCTAGTGTATCTTGACTTACGTTACAATTCACTTGAAGGGAATATTCCTGTCTCCCTGTTTTCCCTTCCATCATTGCAAACATTACTACTTTCCAACAATCAATTTTCTGGGCAACTCAATGAAGTTTCCAACGTTTCTTTTTGCCAACTGAAGAGCCTTGATTTGAGTAGCAACTGCTTGGAAGGGTCAATACCTATGTCTATCTTTGAAATCCGAGGTCTTCGGGAGCTCCTTCTTTCTTCAAATAACTTTAACGGCTCCTTGCAACTTAATGTGATTCAACAGTTGAGAAATCTTCTCAATCTCGATCTTTCATACAATAGCTTGTTGATTGAATATAATGGAACTAGTTCTCCGCTATTCTCCTTTCCCCAAGTTTCCACATTAAAATTAGCTTCTTGCAAGCTGAAAGTATTTCCGGATTTCTTGATAAACCAATCCATATTAACCATTTTGGACCTTTCACATAACCAAATTCATGGAGAGATTCCCAATTGGATTTGGAAATTTAGTAATATTTCGGTCTTAGATCTCTCTTTCAACCACCTAGTGATGACGCGGGAAGGACCATTACTCAATCTTTCTAGTTTTACTGTCCTAAGTGTCCTAGACCTTCACTCTAACCAGCTTGAGGGGGAGCTCCCGGTTCTCCCACCATTTGCCACATACTTGGATTTCTCAAAGAATAACTTCAACTCTGCCATACCAGCTAGCATCGGTGACTCCCTTGCTGTTGCTTATTTCTTCTCTCTTTCAAGCAATAAATTCCATGGGAGTATCCCTCTATCATTATGCACTGCTACATTTCTTCAAGTTCTTAATTTGTCTAATAATACCCTGAATGGCACAATTCCCCAATGCTTAATCAAGATGAGCAAGAATCTAGGAGTGTTGGATGTGAGGAGAAATAAACTAAGTGGCACAATATCTGATATATTTCCTGGCAATTGTAGTTTGCAAACTCTTGGTCTCAATGGAAACCAACTTGAAGGAGTGGTTCCAAGGTCTCTGGCCAATTGCATAAACTTGGTGGTCTTTGACATTGGTAACAATCACATCAAGGATACCTTCCCGTGTTACTTGAGGAACTTATCCAAGTTACGTGTCCTTGTCTTGAGATCTAACAAATTTTATGGATGTATTGATTGTGGAGGAACAAATGTCAACTGGCCAATGCTTCAAATTTTAGACTTCGCTTCAAACAAATTTACTGGTCAACTTCAAATAAAATCCTTTTCTACGAAGGCAATGCTAAATGATGAAGACAAGGTCCAACCAGTGCTCAATCATATCCAATTTGAAGTCCTAAAATTTAGTCAATTTTATTATCAAGATGCAATAACAGTTACCAGTAAAGGTCAAGACCTCGATCTGGTGAAGATTTTAAATATCTTCACCTCTATTGACATTTCCTGCAACAAACTTGAAGGACCAATACCAGAAGAAATAGGAGAGCTCAAATCACTATATGTCCTAAACTTGTCGCATAATGCTTTCACAAACTCAATCCCACCGTCTCTCGGAAAATTGAGTCATCTTGAGTCGCTAGATTTGTCAAGCAACAGGCTTACTGGGGCGATACCTATGCAACTTGCAGATGGTCTTACTTTCCTGTCAGTTCTTAACCTTTCTTTCAACCAATTGGTGGGGCAGATACCTCAAATCAAGCAGTTTGCTACATTCTTGGAAACTTCCTATGAAGGAAATAAAGGATTATGTGGCTTCCCTTTGAATGTAGAGTGCAAATATGATGAGCCAGGAGCGTTGCCTCCAACATCTGAAGAAACTCAATGTAAATATTGGATTTGGACAGATTGGAACTACATAAGTGCAGAACTTGGATTTATTGTTGGCTTTTGGGTTGTCGTTGGGCCCATAATGTATTGGAAGAGGTGGAGAATACGGTATTACAGACACGTTGATGACATTATTATCAAGATCTTTCCTCAGCTGAATCTTTGAAGGAAATTCCATCGGCGAGCACAAAAGAGAAGAATCAGGTGCGGAGTTACTGGGGACAATTTTATCATGGTTAAATTTAGTTTTTTCGGATGCAATATAAACTAATAAGAGCAAAATAAATAATGTATACATGCAGTTGGTTGCTAGTGTTGTTTGATGTTTGTAAACTTCTTCTTTTTTAATGCCAGCTGAAGACAAAGGGGATTCATCCTTTCAAGGACGAATTTTATTTCCAAATAACATTAAATATTAAAAAATTTTGTTAGTTGACACGTTTCAAAACAATGTTAAAAACTAGCATCTCGAGAGTCTAAAACTCGAGTTCTAAGATAAAAATCGAGTTTTTAAGCCTCGATTTGTGAAGATCAAATGTTGGAAATCGAGTTTTTGAGACTCGAGTTTGGAAATCAAGTCTTAAAAACTCGATTTTCACTTCGGTTTTTACTTTTTGGATCTCGAGTCTTAAAGACTCAAGATGCTAGTTTCCAACTTTCTTTATAACACGTCTTAACTTACTATATTCTCCCTCTACACTGTGCTATTCTGCACATTCCCCCTTTCAAGGACCAGTATAAAGGGTTCAGTTGCCCCGTGGCCTAAGTGTGAATTATTTTTTTAATAACTGGTAAGCTGTATACTGATATACTGATATGATCTTATAAGATGAGAACGTAAATTTTCAATAAAAGGTGTTGTCCAAATTGACACTGAAATGAATTCTTGCTGCTTTAAATTGACAGAGTCGCCCTAGGGTTTAGATTGCAACAGTTTTTAAAACTACAGGACATTATTGAAGTTGAAATTTATTATGTGATTACTTAATAATAAAGCTGTAAAAAACTTGAAAAGGAACTAATGAGAACCTTGCAAACAATCTATCATAGGTAATGAAACTGCACACTCAAAATAAAAAAGGTAATGAAACACATTTGACAAAAAAAAAAAAAAAAAACATAATTCAAGACCAACAGACTAACCATCATCCACACCCATAGATTACCAAAAATTTCAATAAACTACGTAAATACAGCTGCATTCCCCAAACTAGTGGGAAAAACAACCTTTACTAGCCAACCAAACCAAACACCTATATTGATAAACTGTTCAAATGTATCAACAGTGCTCTGTTTAGTCTATGAAGCTGGCTCATCCTTGTTCTCTGCCACCGGTTTTGCTTGGTCATCTACAGCTTTCTTATCCTCCTCCTTGTAGGTTTGCTTATCCTCCTCCTTGGCCACATCAGGCTTCTCTTCCTGCTCTTTACCCTCGGTTTTATCATCCCCAACATTCAATTTCTCCAAGAGTCCAGCAGTATCTGACGCATCTTTATTATCCTCTTTCTTTCCCTGTGATTCGGCAACCTCTTGAAATGTTTCCATGAAGCTCCTGCAGTCTGAATAAAAACAACTATGTTAAACATGTAAACTTATGAGTTCTAAACATATTACAAAGAATAAAAAGTTTCCAATTTCAATTCACAAGAGCTGTAACTGTCTCCCACTTGAAAATCACAATCGGATAGTGTGTAGGTCAGACTTTTCCTCCAAACCAGGTTCCTCTAATGCCCTTCATAGAGGCTCTAAAAGCATCCACATGTATTTTTAAATTTTACCACATAACACATTTAATGGTCATATAAGCTGCAAGTTTGCCAATATCTAGAAAAACAGAGAAGCAGCAATTTGCAAAAAATCCTTCTTCATTTAAGGATGTAGCTAGGGTGCTGCTTGTATGCCAGAGCAACAATGTGCTATACCTCACTCCCCAGTCCCCACAACTCCAATTTCGATTAAAAGAAAAAAGAAGAAATTCTCACTGAATCATAGATCAGTTGACATTAGTTTATCACATACAGTTGTTGTCAAGTGACCAAAATTACATGAAGTACATCAGTACAAAACATAAATATAAGCTCCAAAGATGAATTTAGTTTCCAGCATTACATAGAACCGCATAGAGAACTATCTTTTAACAATTTCTGGAAAATGTAATGATTTATTAAAACCAAAAGTAATTTTCAATGACAAAAGAAAGAATCTTTGAAACTAGCTCTGTTGCCCATCCCACATACAACCATAGCAAGTGACAATAAAACAAAGCCACACCCACCAGTAAAAGAGCGGCCACAAATTTCTCTACCCACGTGTAACCATAAGATTCATAACAACACATACGGTACAAAAACCTCAAAAATACTATCAAACTTAGTCTTCTCTCAAAGCCTTCACCGAAGTTATAAACAGAGCATTCAATTGTCTTACAAATTAAAATAACAACAAAAAGCTTCTATGACAACAAATTGGATCTTGGACTGTTCATGACCATCTGCAAATAATTTTCAACAATTCAAAACTACTTATCATCCAAACCTTTACCAGACTCCCCTTCTCTAAAAAGAGAGAACCTTCACATCTAAGTTCCCCTAAACTTAGAGCTTGAATTATAATTAAAGGAGCATATCAAACATCTCACAGAAACACACAAAGGAAACAGATAAGGACTACTCAAAGACATAATTTTTTTTATACGTATATTCAGGCACGCAAAGAAGCTAAAAATTAGAAAAAGAACACTCACTCTCAAGTGAAGCAAATCTAATGCAGAAGAGCTCATCCTTCAATTCCCCATCCGCAAAATCCGTAGCATGCCACACACATGATTTTTCGTTTCCAGCATGCTCTTGCACTGTCATGGTCGGAATAACTGCAACACATGCCAAATACATCAAAAACACGCCTTTTTCCAAACCCAAATATAATTTCAATAATAAATTAAAAATTAAAAAAAGCATAACTCATCAATGTGAATTCCATGCTTCCTCAAAGCCAAGATTCTATGATTCAATCTGCTTAGGTTTACTAAATTTCAAGCAAAGAAAAAAAAAAGATAATAACAAGCTTCCACTAGACTAAAAAATCGTGATAGGTTCAAACTAAGGGACTATTTTTTGTGTATTAGTTAATTCTGTTCTTTTACAATTTAGGCAACCAAACAGATTATAATAGCAAAGATATTAAAAACAAAAAAACAAAAATTAATAAGAAAAATTAAATAACGAAGGGAATAATTTTCGTGTAATTACTGTTCTTTTGCAATTTCTAAGCAACCAAACAGAGCAAAACAGCAAATATATAAAAATCAAAACAAAAACAAAACTTTGATTTAAAAAAAAAAAAAAAAAAAAAAAAACTGACCTAGATGATTAGCGCAGATCTTGAGAGTCTTAGATTGGCGCATTACGAGCCTGACTTTTCCAGATTCCTTGTGCTTCAGAAGCTTCACGGTCCCTGCGCCTCTCTCTTTCCACTGTTTCCCATCTTTATCGAAACGGTACAGTTTTGCTTTTCTGAAACCAAAACAACAAAAACAAAAAAAAACGAAGGTAAAAAAAAAAAGCCAAAATTAAAGACGAATTAGAAACCCTAGAAGATGAAGAAGATGAGTCCGTACAGATCGAGAATTGGTTCCTCTTCTTCCTCGCCGGTAGAGATAGCGACCTCCTCGAGCCTCACAATCGGAGCTACTTGTGCGCCTGTGTCTTCGTCTTCGGCCGCTGTGGTTTCTTCTTCATCTTTTCTGTGACTTTGCTCTGGTTCGCTGCTTGACATTGCTACCAACTTCTGATTTTTCAGAGACAGAGAGAGAGAGAGAGAGATTTTTTATAGAGCGAGCTGAACTTAGGTCTGGCAGAGCGTAGAGGAAGGTCGGTTTATATAGAATTGGGAAAGCGTCTTTTATTTTATTTTATTTTATTTTTTTTAACCATTGGGGACTAAGGAGTAAATTCGACCTTTTAGATTTTAAATAATTTTTCTTTTTTTTTTTGAGATTTTTTTTTTTTTCAATTGAAATTATGAATTTTTAATTCTTTAATTTGCTCTATCATTGATTCTTTATTTATAACCAAAGGTAATAAAAATTTGAGAAATTCTCTTTAAATAACAAAATCTCACAATATTTTTATTTTGTGTAAATTATAAATTACATCCGTATTTGAATTTACAAACTAAAATTTCAAATTTTGGATTTTATTCTCTAAAGTTTGGAATTGTTTGAATTTTACACCCTGATATTTTAGAATTTAGATTTTACCTCCTCAATTTTGAAACTTAAGTTATAAAATCCAAACAATCTCAAATTTTAAGGTGCAATTTGCAATTTGCAATTTACCATTTTTATCTTTAATTGTGGTGAGTCCTAATTTATTATTTATTTTTTCCGATGAGAGACTGACATCTTAACTGTTGTGAAAATATTGTAACAATTTACATATAATTTACAAGATTTTTGAATGAAATTTTTTTAATCTAATTTTAAAATGAGACTTATTCTATTTAATTATTTTGAAATAATCTTATTTCAATTTTAATTTAGTTACTAATCATTAGAATAGATTTTTGATTGAGTAAAAAATTGTAGTTGTGAAGTATGGAAAAAGAATAAATCAAATAACTAGTGAACAAATTCAAAGTTTGCTAAAGAAAAAAAATTTTAATATGAATAATGCTGAATTTTTAATACTTTGTTAGTTTGTTCAACTCGGCTAACATAGCCTATCTCAAAAAATAAAAAAATAAAAAACGGCTACGTAGCTCCGTCTAAATGATTGTGAAAACAATAGTCATTTTTCATGGGGCTATATGGATTTACATAAAGTGCAATACCTAGGGTATTGCACCTAGGGTATTGCACCTGATGCAATACCAAATGAATGGTTGGGATTGAAAGTTGGAAAAGCAACTTTCAATCTTAACCATTAAATAAAATATATTAAAAACAAAGTAAAAAAGTTAAAGTAAAAAAGGTAAAAAAAATTGTGAATGAAATGAGTGAATTGCACACCGTGCAATACCATAGCAATTGCACTGGATGTGAATCCGGGCTATATGGGCAGACTAAGCCTGAATTCAGAGTTAGCTTGTCAGACCTGCCATTAATTACACAAGGAGACTATGAATGGGTTTTCTCCTTTTGGCGGGAAAATTGGCAAAGCTTTTTTTTTTAGAGAGAGAATGGAAAATACATTAATACCAAATATTATTTCACAATTTTTATAAGGGGTTAACCCACTATTTTTTTCCTCCACCAATCACACTGCTAAATCATTGTGAAAAATTTTGCAATTCTAAGCTTTTTCCTCCTTAAAGCCCATATTTTCTTTACTTCTGACAGGCATGAGCTACCCTCTGTTTTTGCTCATGTTTGTCTCACGTTTGTAGGGGCAGATGCCATTCAATGGGAGCTTGAATTTTTATTTTTATATTTACTTTTTATTTTTGAAGAGAGAAGTTTTAAATTTGAACAAATCAATGGTATAGATTGAATTACGCAGTCTACTACATTTAATATTAATTGAAATCTTATAGTACGCAGAGGTGGAAGAGAATCTCGCTCGTAACAATTTTGGAAGAAATTCTCTCTTACAACAATTATAACACAACAATCCATAGTGTCTACCATGAGATTTACCCTTTTATAATTAGTAGATTATGCATATTCCAACAGAAGTCAACTTCACAATTAGAAGCTAATTTGGCAATATAATCGGTTGACTCATTAAAGTACTATTGTAACTGTCTCACATCCTAATCTCTATGATCGTACAAAAAGGTGATAGTCAGAATAGTACCCCTCCTCTCATATTCATGAGATACGCCACCTTAAATTCACCTAATAATTATTCATGATCTTCCTAACATAAAGGAAATAAGTTTCCTCTTGGTCGAACACGTGGATTGCAGGGATCAAGTTACAGTAGGCCGACTACAATATAAAACCTGATTATGCCTTGAAACGGTGATTATTGTATATTAATTTTGGGTCTTATCACTTCCAGATCCAGTAACCTTAGAAATGTCACACAATATACCACAACGTCGATTGAATCTGCTGCTGAATTCTTTGATTCTAGAGTGTGTCTAAGAAATTAGGATTATCTAGAAGATACATAAAATGGTATATTTGCAAGAAAACATGATTAAGATTAATGTCCAAAGACTAGTAAACCAGCTCATATTCAACCTGATACAATGGATGAAGTACCAAAATTGACAAGGCGGGGGTTGGAAAAAAATGAAATGTAAGAAAACTCATTCCTGGGATGCAGCACCATTTGTAGTTGTTACATCCATAGGATCAGCTTCTGTGGACTCTTCAGTTTTGTCACCCTTTTTACCTGCAATTCACAAGTAATTCAGTCTAGTTCCAGAGTTGAATGACTCAGAATTAGTTTACATTCTAACTTCTTAGTCTACAGATAAACAGTCAAGACCAAGCTTACCTTTCTTCTTCTTTCCACCACCTTTCTTCTTTGTCTTTGTGCCCAAGGCTAACCAAGCCTTGATTTCAGGATCATCTATTGTCTTTGTGGGCTGCAGCTCCTGCAGAGGATGAGATGTGACCCGATCTGATCCATTTGGCATTAGCAAAACTGTGAATTTGATGTGAGCAACATAATCACCTGCAAAACCATAAATACAACAGTGCAAAATGTCATTATCACCTTCCTGTGGGTGAAACTGAGCAGGATCTGCTATAGAACCCAGAAATATGTTTCTTACCAGGCTTCTCATGAAGAACAGGATATGGCTGCAATAGGTCATGATTAACACATTCCACTAAACCAAGACGAGCCCTCTTCTCCTCCAGAGCCCTATTGTAAAGAAATTCCACATGTTCTATGAAGGTTGGAGAGAACACAAAAGACAATACCAAAAGTATTCTGTTAAGGCACAACATACCTAGCAGTGAATGGCATGATAGGGAATTTCTGGCTTATTTCACTGAAAATAAACCTAGATGCTTTCATCTTCAGGTGGTAGTTCTTGTCAACAGCTCTCTTGTAAATAGTTGTCTGCTTCTCATCCAACAACTTAGGCTGCAAATTCCATTTAAAGAATTTGAGGACTCATAAATTAGAATAGTGAACATATATTGCATTTTAATTTTATCTTGACTTGACATTACCTTGCCTTCACCTGAGCTTGTTACAATATCAATAGCATAAACTTCATTCTCCTCAAACTCCGCATCATCAACTCTTGTATCTGTATTAGACACACTCAGCACAACCTTGTTACCATCTATCACAAACTGCTTCAGCTGGTGGCTAAGAACACCCTCAACAATTTTGCAGTCATAAGCAGCTGCAACCTTCTGAATTGCATCAGTTACATCTTTGTTCTGTTAAACAAACAAAGATACAATTAACCAAATAATTAAAGAAGATGAGAATTAAGTTCTACTAATAAAAACATAGAACAATCACTAGATTGACATATATGAAGGAAAGACAGAATAACAACAATGAAAATCATTTGTAGCTCTCTACTTCCACAAGAAAAAGTAGACCATGAAACTCTTGCATACAAAATGAGTCCCATACTGCATATTTATGCAAGTACAAGTAAAAATATCAGTTATATATATATATATATATATATATACACACAGAGAGGGAGAGAGAGAGAGAGAGAGAGAGAGAGAGAGAACTTTTCCAAGCAAATGGAACAAAAATACATGATGCTCTATCAGTGTAACTATGACAAAAAGAGGCTTCATTGGAGTTTATCCATAGCCCATGATAGTCTTCATCATGTAGAGATCATATAAAAAGGGGGAAAACCACTCTGATGCGGAGGTCAATTGAAGTGAGCATGTGAAACCATAATCAGGAAACAAAGCAAGTTTGCTTTGCAGCAACAAATAATTAACTATACACAACAGTTACTTGTCCATTTGTAACCAGAGCAACTTGTTCCCTAGGGAAATAAAAAATCCATGATTACAAAGAGCAAGGAATCAAAATTTCATGAATCTGACTCAAATATGTCCTAGCAAATGAAATAATGTAGGTCAACATGGGAGAATAGGTATTAGCAACAAAAATATGCCTGCCTAAAGCACCCCAAGAATGGCCAAGCACAATATAGGCAACAGGGAAAAGAGGAAATCAAGAAGACATTGATCACCTCGGCAAAGTAGCCTTAAGTATACTATTTAAGCTTTGTTATTATTATTTATTGATTTATTTTTAGTTAAGATTGGTTGAATGAGATCGGATAACAGTTCAAGCATACAGACTACATACCCAAATGCCCTTATGAAAAACTTCAGCAATAAGGCATCTTTCTTCTTTGTATGTTTCAATAATCAAATCATGAACTAGTGGGGAAACCCAAAACCATAATATCTCTCTCTCTCACACGCACACACACACAAATGGAACAAAAATACATGATGTCCTATCAGTGTAACTATGACAAAAAAGAGGCTTCATTGGAGCTTGTCCATAGCCAATGATAGTCTTCATCATGTAGACATCAATGTCAAAGGGGAAAAAACCTCACTGGTAGTGAAACCCAAAACCGAAATCTCTCTCACTCGCACACACACACAAATGGAACAAAAATACATGATGTCCTATCAGTGTAACTATGACTAAAAAGAGGCTTCATTGGAGCTTATCCATAGCCAATGATAGTCTTCATCATGTAGACATCATGTCAAAGGGGAAAAAACATCTCACTAGTAGTGAAACCCAAAACCAAAATCTCTCTCACTCACACGCACGCGTGCACACACAAATGGAACAAAAATACATGATGTTCTATCAGTGTAACTATGACTAAAAAGAGGCTTCATTGGAGCTTATCCATAGCCCATGATAGTCTTCATCGTGTAGAAATCATGTCGAAGGGGAAAAAAACCTCTCTTGTGGAGAGGTCAAATGAAGCAAATGCTAGAAATACACTAACAGGAAAACAAAGCAACTTTGCATTGCAGCTACAAGTGCTTAGCTATATGCATAAATTTAGATGTCCATTTGGACATGGAGCAGCTTGTCCCCAAGGTAATAAAAATTTCAATGATGACAGAGAATATGTCTTAGCAATTGAAACAATGTTGGCCAACATAGGAGAATAGGTATTGACCACAAAATATGTCTACCCAAAGCAACCCAGGCATGGCAAAGCACAATATAGGCAACAGGGAAAAGAGGAAATCAAGAAGACATCGATCGCCTCGGCAAAGTTGCAATGATTTTTAACATTTAGGCATGATTTATATACAAGTATGAATGGTTGTAACAATCAAAAACAAAATGTAGAATGTTTTAAGACAACAGCTTAAGTCTTAGCAAAGAGAATATGTCTAAGACAACAGCTTAAGTCTTAGCAAAGAAATTATGTCTTATCAATTGAAACAATATTGGCCAACATAGGAGAATAGGTATTAACCACAAAAATATGTCTACCTAACGCACCCCAGGCATGGCAAAGCACAATATAGGCAACAGGGAAAAGAGGAAATCAAGAAGATATCGATTGCCTCGGCAAAGTTGCCATGATTTTTTTAATATTTAGGCATGATTTTACTTATTTATATAAAAGTATGAACGATTGTAACAATCAAAAAGAAATGTAGAATGTTTTAAGACAGCAGCTTAAATCTTAGCAAAGAGAATATGTCGTAGCAATTGAAACAATATTGGCCAACATAGGAGAATAGGTATTAACCACAAAAATATGTCTACCTAAAGCACCCCAGGCATGGCAAAGCACAATATAGGCAACAGGGAAAAGAGGAAATCAAGAAGACATCGATTGCCTCGGCAAAGTTGCCATGATTTCATTTATTTATATACAAGTATGAATGGTTGTAACAATCAAAAAGAAATGTAGAATGTTTTAAGAAAGCAGTTTAAGTATACAGACTATACTCAACTGCCCTTATGAAAGAAAATGGCAATAAGGCAGCTTTCTACTTTTTTTGTTTCAGCAATCAAATCGTGAAATGCAACTGGAACTGAACCATTAGTCTCTCTCTGATACTAGTCCCCCAAGGAAAAGGGACATAGAGAAAATGTTGATGCCTTTGTGGACCTTAATAAAAAAGGAACTTTCAAAAGAATCAATTCAACAGTACTTGTGGAAACAGATCGGAAAAATTATGTCACATAGACAATTTCATCATGTGCAATTGTCCAACATTCAGTATCAATGGTTAAATAAATGTCATTGGAAAAGTAGAGCGGATATACAGAATTCAGGTAGTCAATCTCAAATGAATGAAATAAGTATTTCTCAAAGTTTAGAGATTGATCATTCCCCTATCAGAGTAACTATGACAAAAGCTTCATTTGGATGTATACCCATAGCTTATTATAAAGAGTTCATCATTTAGGGGTGCAATGAGAACTGAAACATATTATTTCCAATATTGAAAATCAAGAAAAACATCTGATTAAACTGCCAAAAGAAATTTTGGAAAGGAAGAATACAGAGTGAAATGGGCTAATAACCCAGAAAAAGGAGAGAGAAATAAAGCAAGATAAAAAAGAGCATGAACTCTCTGAACTCTCCCACGAACTGAAAGAATCATAATTAAATAAGAATACCCAGAAGAATTAAATGCTCAAATAACATCATTGTCATGCTTCAGCAAGAATGCCAAGCATATAGCAGATTAAACAGCCCCAAATGTATGGATGACAA